>VZSF01004389.1:561282-799178 GCA_013398295.1 Chionis minor
TGCCTCCCCTTTGCCCGCCGGCCTGTGATGGCGGGCGTGGCGGCGGCGCTGCGCGGCGGGCCGGGCACCGAGCCTGCCCCGGGGCTGCCTGGCTCTTGCGGCCGGCGCCGAGGGGGTGCTGGTGGCTTGTTCTTCCCGGGCTGGGCTGGCCGTGGCGGTGCCACCTCGCCTGTCACGCGTGGGGAGCTGGGCCCGGCGCCGGGCTGTGGGGCAGCGCGGCGGCGGCCGCCCGGGCGGCGGTGAAAATGGCCAAATGCCGGCGCCTGCCCTCAGTGAGCAAGGCTGGACAGCCGGCCGTGCCGCAGGCTGGGCACACAACCCCTGAAACGTTACTATCCTCTTAGAAACGTGGCCCTAAGTTGTCCAGCTCACCACCGTCCTCACAAGTGTGCATATGTGTTTTAGTGGCATTTAGAGCTGCTGTGGTGAATGTTTCAGGCTGCCGGTACCAGCCGCTTCGTTTTCAAGGCCTAAATTTCTGCGCCGTTTGGAGTCAGTTTTTTTCTTCTCCAAAGCTGGTGTTCATGGATTATAGTGGATTTCGCCCTCTGCGTAGAACATCACTTACATGGCGTTTGGATGTAGATCTGAGTTTTTCGGTTCGGTGGGGTTTTAGTGCAAGTGGGGTTGAAAAATGAAAGACTCAAAAGCTTTCAAGCTCTTATGAAGTGATTCCTTACCCAGATTTAACCAGCCGTGGGCAGCCCTTGTGCTCTGTTCCTATTAATAATCATAGAAGCATTTGTCGTTCACGATAAAAACAGGCATAAACATGCAAAAATGTTTGCACGAGCCAACTCTGGCTCTTGGAAAATACCTAAAATATTTTTAGATCTGATCTGGATTACATGCATAATATAAAACAGTGCTAGGAATTATTCCTGCTGTCCTGTGCTGTAATGTCAAAATCGTACGTCGCTGCATAAGGTCAGGTCCTTTGAGATAATGTTACGCTTTCATGTTGCATCTCCGTGTCAGCTCCAGTCTTTGGAGATGGTGACGGATGTCAGTCCAGAAGATGTCTGATATCAAAGCAGAGTTTGAACATGAATTCTAATACTACATGGGAATGTGAAATTCAGAGCAAAAACTGGTATCTTGTGCATCCAATTTTTATGCTCTCCTATGTAGTGTGAAGGCAATTTTATTACAAATTTATCCTTTTTCTGACTATTGTTATTTTTGATTCTCAAAGTACTTTATAGACAATCAGAAGTATGTGCTGATTGTCTGTTGACCATAAAATGAGACTAAATAGGATGCAAAATCTAAATTTTATTCAGGTTGCAACAAGCTTTGCGTGAATGACTCCTGTTTAAAAAAAAAAAAAAAATTAGTTCAAAAGTAGGAAAGAATGAATGTGCGTCTGTTTACATGGGAAGCTATTTCTTGTCTGCATAGGGGGTTATAATAGATTCGGTAGCATATGAATGGACAGCCCAATATCTGATTTCACAGATAGGAAGAATCCTTACAGACAACAGGGATTAGCACAGGCAGAGATACTAATTCCTTACGGTGAGCTAACCTAGAAATCTGAATGCCTGAGCAAACTTGGCAGAACAGCCATTGGATTGCTTGCAGACAGTTTATGAAGAGGCAGATCATGTCATATTTGTGGTTTCTCTATATGACGCTTGTATCCACGCACTGTCTCTCCAGAACACTGGCACAGAAGAGGTGGAATACCCCATCTCATGTCCTGGTGTACTCCGTGCAAAGTTTCTTGTTCAGACCTGGTCTTGTCATTGTAAAAAAGAACTAGAAGTTTATACTTGTTTTGTATCAGGGTTTCTGTTTTGTCTAGTCAGAATACTGAGCAAAAAGAAAAAAATTACTATTTTCAATATATTGGACTATGTAGTAGGCCTTTTTGTAGTTTGAATAAAGCTGCGATTTTCCCCCCATAAAAATATGGAAGAATTAATCCTTTATGTGTTTCCTTAATGTCAGGTATAAAGCTTCAAGTTATTTACTGTAGTAATTCCAGGAGTTGGTTACTGTAGGCACAGATTTACAGTATGACCTCAAATAATCTGAATATTGTAATTCTAAACGAGCTTTGTTGTTTAGATCCAGTCTTCCGCATTGAGCTGTTTAATTCCCACAGCCACTGATTGGCACATACCTGAACAGCAATGAAATCATATGCATATCGTTAATCAATGACACACATTTGCGTCACTTTCATCTTGCAACAATGGGGAAGTCATCATTGTAGCTGCATGGAGGCTGACGTTAGCTTTGGGCAGTTTGCACAGGCTTCAAAGATTCTGAAACAAAATTAAAATATTTTGCATATTTATGGACAACATCTTATTTAGATTTTTCCTGCATTGCGGGAAATCGTTGCAGTAATCTGACTGGAGCTGGAAGGGTGTTAACACACGTCTGTGGCTTTTTTTTTCTTCATATTCCTTCATTTGCCACTTGAACAAACAGCTTTTTAAACTCAAGCATTAATTTGGTAATACCAATTCAGTTTTTCAGCAGCTGAAGTTGCCTTTGACCAGCAGGGAAGCTGAAAAAGAATCTATTTGTATCTTCAAAGAAGGAAGGGTGTTTAGAAGTTGTATTTGAAACATGATAGCACATTTTAACTGAAATTGGGAAATGTTGATCACCGTCCTTAACTTTTTACCAAATTAAAACCTTGGCTCAGCAAATCACCTAAACCTATCCTTAATTTGACCATTAGTCAAATAGTCTATTAAGTGAGTTTTAGTCAATTAATGTGACTAATCCCATCTCCATTCAGCAAATAATTTATATTTGTAACAGGACTTAAATACCTGATTGGTCCCATTTTGTTGAGGATTTCTTGCATGCTTCAAGTGAAATACGTGCTAAAGTAAACAGCATTCAAATCATTAACCTTGCTAGCTATTTTGCTCCAGATTATACTCCGCAACTTTCTCTGAAGCAAAATGCATCAGGTTTTCTCTGTTCTCCATTCTGGGTGAGGCCAGCTGTGCATTAGGGTTTTGCTAATGTATTTTCAAGTAGACATATGTCAGGGTGGAAGTTAACGCTAATGGGGGGGGCTTCCTTGTAGGCACAGATTATACTAACAAAAGAGATTTTTTTTTCCAATACATGTAGAAGAATCTAAATACAGTGTGTCTGTACATTTAGACTTGTATTTTATCTGTTGATCGGGTTGACACTAGATACTGAAACACCTTCAAAATCCACGTTCATGGGGTGACGTAACGTTGTGTTTCTCGTAGCAGTAGAAGCCAGCACATACATTTATCGTGTAGGGCATGATGGGGAGTTAGTGTTCCAGCACCCTTGAATAACAGCACCATTCCCACAGGAGAATTGTTACAGCACGTGGGTAGTGTGTGCTTCTGGATTACTCTGTGCTGTCTTGCACAGGCACAACTGTCCAGTCAACTCGCGTTAGTGACCTTTTAAGCCAGAAGTTTCTAGACTGTGATACGAGAATTGATGTAGTTGTATGCGTATCACTCAAAAGTAGGATACGGTCACTTCTGGAACACTTTGCCTCACACGCCCTCCTAGAAAACAGGAAACCGCTGGTGCCACTGCTAACTCTAGAGGTGCTGCCCAAGCAAATGACGATGGGGCTGACTCAAGTTCCTTTGCTTCTGCCTGCAATTTGTATTACAAATGTGCTGCTGACACCCACAGCAGTTTGTTTCTGCTTTTGGAGTATGGATAGATCAATAACATGCATCCAAAACTTCCTTACTGGTCATGTGAAGCCTGTAGCTAGGAAAATTGTAACAAGTCTTTTTCAAGAATTGCTTCATCAAATATGACTCAAGTAGCATATTATAAGGCTTTTGTACACTGTACGTATTTTGTATATTGTACAGTACTATTGTACACTACACTACTATTTCATTAGATTTCTTACATTTATCAGAGGACGGTTTGACTCTTGAAACTGAAATACAATTTTGGTTGCGTGGTTTTAATTTCTGCAGAATACCATTAGATTTTTAGTTGTAAAGGACTGAGAGACCTTATTCTTAGGCATTAGGAGTAGGTGTAAAGAAGAGCTTTTGTGTAATCCAGCACAGTAAGTGTATAAATAGTGCCCATCTAATTAATGGCTTAGAAGATTATGTATGGTGCATGTCAGGGAGTGATGCACTGGACCACTTTCATCATACTTTGCCTCTGACACAAATGATCCCATGCAAAATTCGTATGGAACATTTGGGACTTTATTTCAAAGTAGGGGTATTGTAGCTTCTCTGGGCTTTATTCATCAAGTTTTGCTTCAGAAGATTTAGAAACCAATGACTATATTTTTTCCTCTGGTGGATTCTGCCATTTCTTAACGAATCTTAAATGTGATCCTGTTAAAGCTGACTTCACATTTAAAACTTTATACTCTCAGAATTGATAGAAGTTTTGTTGTCGCTGAAACCAGAAATGGTTCCAAGAGGCTTCTGTTTCACTTGCATGGACAGGGAAAAAAAAATACAGATGTGATTATGAAGTGCTCAGTTTTGCCCCACCGTAACCTTAAAATAAAATGGGATACTATTGGCATTCAGTAACCAGCTAAATCTAAAGCTGTATTTGAAGGTCTCTTGTGATTGCATAGGTGCAGACTTGCCATGTTTTAACCTGTTCTCCTAAAGAAGGAACCTGCGGGTGGGTCACAACTCTGCTGGCCTGTTCCTCTTTGCAGTTCTGCATCTGTAAGCCAGCTTCACCCGTTTGCGAGTAAGAAGTGGGAGTCTTAGCAGCACAAATGTCAGTGGCTGGGTAGGAGAAAACCCAACAAATTAACATGCATTTCTTAGAGAAATTAATTCTGTTCTGTCTTCATTCCCAGATATGCCACTGAAGGATAAGAACTAGTCAGTCAAGGGTAAGCAACCAGAGAAGCTTAAACTAGATCACCAATTATAATACCGATAACACCTCCTCAGCCACAGCTGGGGATGTTAGAATGAGGGGGGGGGAAAACTGCAGGTAAGGAAAAGGCGGTAAGAAAAAGGGTAAAGAAAAAGCTGGGGAAATTGAAAGGAGTTCAGCGGGTGTGGTAGGAAGATGTAAGCCACATCAGTAGGAAAGCAAGCCTTATTAGTAGTATGACTAATAGAGCATCCTATTATTCTTTTTTTTAAAGTATATCATCATGCTAATATGAAAGAAGAACAGTTAAAAATAGAAAAATTAGTTTCTTATTTAAATAAATTAAGCTTTTAAATCCAGTCTGGATTTTTGTAACAAGGTTAATCTCTTCGTGTACTTTAAGACAGCAGTGTTTACTCTGTATATTTCTGTGTTGTCTTTGTATGCGCAACAATTTCTGTAGCATAAAAAGTTAATGGATACTTTGATTTAAAAATTCTCATAGTACCAAAAAGAGAGGAACCTATATTTCAGGTCCTAATTTAATTCCTTTAAATATGACCTTTTCAGATGTATTAGATTAGGTGCTTGAAGGAGTTTCCATCACTACTCCTAAGTCATTTAGGATTTCACAGAGATTTAAACCACCTCTGTTCCTTCCTCAGCATGTGTACAGCATTAGTAGTGTACAGTTAGTGTGTACAGACTTAGAAGAGTGAACTCATCGCAGGAAGCCCACTGAAAAGATCACTAAACTAGTCGGTGGAACAAGAATGGTAGTGATAGAGCATCCTTGACTTCTATTAAATTCACGGCACAAACTCCCTTCTACACGTAGTTGCCTGAGTTACCCACTTGGACAAAAGTGTCTCACTAACTAGTTTTGGTTTAGACCATGGAAATATTGGGGAAGAAGAGAAAAAGAAAAGGAGCTGGTGGTGGAAGGTGTAAGAGGCAACACCAAACCTTTATAAATCAGTGTAGTGGCTAGAGCGTTCGCAAAGCATCTGTCAGCTTGGGTTGAGTGTCCTTATCAGCCTCAGGGAGATCAAATCCCCACATCTCATGCAAATGCTGCAATTCCAGTCCCTCAGAGACAGAGGTGCTTCCTGTATTTCCAGCTGAGAGGAGGCTGTGTTCAGCTGGAAATGCAAGGGTCCTGGAGACACCAAAAAACCAGTGCATAAAAGGGTTGGTGCCTTGGCAGAGTGATGAGCATATTCCTCTGGGACAGCTGGGGTGACCTGAGGTCTAAATCCACCTGGGGCTGAGGGTTGTTGGAATGCAAGCTGAGATCTAGGAGCTGCTCTTTGGAAAATACAGTGCTCATACATCTCTACGCAGTTCAGTGGAGGTTTTGTGATTTGTCATGTGGGATTTAGATGCCTATATCCAATATCCCATGGAAGGTCTCTGTATTTTTTATGGATTATCTTTTAAGTAACAACTCTTGGTGGGTAAGGGTAGCCTGATTGATATTTTTTTGTTATTATTTTTTTTCCATATTTTTTATTTGCTGTGTCTGAAGTACAGGTTTCTGTGTAATAGTATGTCTAATACTTGTGTTTAAAATCCTTCCCATGAGAATGTTGTAATGAAAGACTGGGCTTCTTTCCAGTATATATTCACGTTCCAAATCTGAAAAGGCTTTGTAGAAAATAATTGCTATAAATTCTGCATATCCACTAACATCTAGGAAACAAAGTAACAAATGGAAACCACCAATTTCCATCATTTTTAAGTCTGTAAAACTAGAAATAAAGTCAGGATGCATTTTAAATTAAAATAAAAAGATAATTTAAACAAAATAACTTAAAAATCTCTTTAGAATAATATAATTACTACTTACCTCAGATACCAGCTGGAAAGAATTATAGAAAAAGGGGGTTTTTATTTTTTTCCCTTCTTTGTTGTGTAGTGTCACACACTTGCAGGGGAAGCTTACAACAAGCAAATAGAAGCATCAAGAAGTAGCTAAAAGGTCTAACTAATTTGTAGAAATATTTAATTTGTTTGTTTTCTGTACTTTAGGAGAACACACAGGGTGAGAATTCTGATTTTGTTTTCAGTGTGGGAAGTCCACTTACATCTATAAGAAAATATATGTTTAGATCACATAGTTACTGGTATAGTATATCAGAGAGTCCATTATACATCTCAGTTTCTGAGGTTTAAATCTCAGAAAATAATTTCTTAAATGAAATTATCTTAAAGGGTTTCCAGTCCAGTTCTGGAAATATATTTACATAGACCTTCAATTTGCAACTGGAATTTTTTTATTGTAAGAAGTAGAAAGAGTGCATTTTAGTCAGGAAACTTAATTATTGTAAAAGCTGCTATAGTACTACAAGTACTGGGATCTGTTCTCTTCCGTTCAGCTCAGACAAGTGCTCCTATTCCCAAATAATTTATTATTTAAGAACCATCAAGATCAGTAGGAAATTTTTTGCTGAAAGAATTCGTGCTTGCATGCATGGTTTTGAAAAAAAGAGGCAAAGTAGCCAAAATGCATACTGCTTGCACTCTGCTCACAGTCCTAAACCAATACAGCTTCCATCACTCCTGTAGCTATCCAGGTGCTCTAATTATTATGCTTTGTAGCTATCATCCTTTTGTTGGGTTTATATTTGGTTACCATGCAATTTGCTGAAAATCCCACCTTCTCCTTTACAATATTCTCCACATACCTAAGCCTTCAATTTAAGTTTAGTTTCTGCTATTGTGCAAATAACTTTGAAAACACAGACTGGATCTAAACAAATACCTGTTAAAGTCAGTAAATAACCTGAAATTAGAGTTGGCAAACATTTGAACATTAACACTTTCTACTCCAGTTGTTTTTTTAGAAACTGTAAAATGCATCAGATAGCCTCCATATACCAAATCCTCCAGTTTCTCCTCTGACATTGGCAACGCACATCTTCATTACATATTTGACAGTATAAAAAGTTGGTTTGAGTTTCGACATGAAGATATAGGGAGGGTATTATAATTTGAAATCAGTGTAGAAATGATATATTTGATGGAACATCTATGTGAAACACCCTGGGATCCTAAGAAAACAAAGGTTTAGTTATTCTTTGCCTCTGCATTTTTCAATAGTGCTAAGCATTATTTCAGTCACATGACTGTGATTAATTTTTTACATGTTTTGAGAAAACAGGTGGTTCACAGAGAGAGCGCCTCAGATGCCCTCAGTGATGAACAGGTTACAAAAATACCTCAGTCACATTGTTTGTCACGAGCAGGCACCATGAGATACCACGGGAGGACCACAGAAAGCCTTCATCACAAGTCCTGCTGTTTATGGAAGTATTTTTCAGTTAAGGACTGTTCTGTTCTTTAATTGAAGCTACAAGAAAATGTACAGTTTAGCAGGACAGAGCCCCCAGAATCCAACTAGATGTTAAAAAGAAAGCTGTTCAGCATAAACTTTTGCGAGGCAAGGAACTGTTCTAAACGGCAGGAAAATGTCACTTGTTAATGGCATGAAGGTTTTCAATGAGTCCAGATACTAGTGAGGCTGCAACCCTGACGTTTCAAGGGTATCCTAAAATTTGAGCAGTCAGGAAGCCCCTCCTCTTCCCAGAAAATGGGTCCAGTTTGTAATGGCCTAGGTATTTCATAGGGGGGTTCAGAGATACCTGTGAAAGCACTGAGCGGTGGTGTTATCCTGCAGTTATCAGGAGCTGGGTTGCAAATCCAGCTGGTTGGATTGGGGATTTGAAACTTTTCCTCAGCAACGCAGAAGTTAGAGCATGCAGGAGGAACTAGGTTTGGGAACATAGCACAGGGGACGTGAGCACCTGCACAAAGACCATGACTTCTTGACAAACGGTGGGTGTGTTTCCAGTGCCTTTGGGACTTCTGCAGATTGTGGGTTTCTGCATGGACTGGGAGTCATTTCTGTGCTATCCACATGCCCATAATCGAAACAGCAGAGACTGAAATATTTTAATTTCTCCCTGCTGACCCTTTCTGATAGTTTTTCTTGGCTATGAAATGATGATGCTGATTTTTTGGGTTTTTTTTTCCCCTTCTTCCTCCTGCGGCCCCCCCCCCCCCCNAGGTTAATTGTAAAAGACAAAACCAGCAGACAGATTTTTCTATAGAGTTTATCCATGTGCCATCTGCTGGTGATGCAAAGCAAGTGAGCATTTCAAAATCGCCTCTACTGCTGCACAGATGCACCTCCAGCTGAAGACAGTAAAAGCAAGAAGTTTCTGAGCATCTTTAACTCAGGGCAAAGTCATTTAGCTTACCTGAAGAGAATCAACTGCAGTTATAACAGTGTCTCTGTTTTTTTTTTAAGTTGACCATGCTTACATTTCTATGATTCTGTCACATAAAAATGAGTTAGAGGTGGTGTTGTAAGCGTGTATCTAGCAGTGTCACATGGGTCTCCTGGAATTATAACCTAGCTCTGAAATACAGAAAATCCTGGAATATTTAGGTTATTTTGTGTAACTGTGAATGAAACCCGTTTGATTCTCAGGTGTCTGCTATAATCTAGATTTCTGGCATATACATGGGGCTTTTTATCATTAGGACAAACTTTTATCATTTGAAATGCTATAATCTAACATTCAAGTCCTCCCAAATACTTGCAGTTATTAAACACACGGACATTGTAACTTCAGGAAGTCCTGGGTTTCAGGGTGGGTATCCAGCTAGACTGAATACCACTCTTTTGTAATAGTGTCTGGTAGAGATATATAATACTTAAACAAAGAAGAAAGCCATTATTAAGAAAGATTTGCAGTCGTTATGGAGACAGGCATTCTAAATCTAATAAATTCTTGCTGTATGTTTGGAATTTTAATATTTTAAAAATAATTTAGCATTGTTTGTCCCTATGTATGTTTAAATCACAAATAGAGATTAGGAAGAATTGTACCTCAAGGAGAATTTAAAATGAGCCATTTGAAATTGATACAGATGGGCAGCAACGTTGCCCTTTGGCTCTAAAGAAAACAGTGTAAAGATAAAACAATTGCAGGACAGGGTTGAAAAAATCTGCAGTAGCATTTTCTCTTTTTTTTTTTTCCTTGTCCCTTTCCTACTGCTGGTCTGGCAGCTTCATAGCAAAGAGCAGGGGGAGCACTATTATTGCAGACACCACCTCTAATACTGTAAAGCCACAGAAGCTCATACTGTATAAAGGCTGGCTTTTCTAAGTGTGAAATCCTCATACTAATTCAAAATTGTCTTCATATTTCTTGGGCTTCGTAAGAGTTTATTGATCCAGTTTTAGTGTAATTTCACAACAGGGTCCCAAGAAACTACTCTGCAAATTTACACATATGGTAATGATTTTAATTTTATTTATTTTCTCAAGACAAATTTTGTTGCTTCCCAAACTCATCCCAGTCACTTGAAATTTATAAGATCTTTTTGTAAGGCCTTGGGGGAAATGATATTGAAACATTACGAAAGGAACGATTTATTTTGCTGCAATCTCTACTAATTAATAATCAGACAGCGCGTTAGCCATCTTGTGCAATATGCTGTTGCACTTGAAGTAGAGCTACAGAATGTAGTAGTTCCGTACATAATTGCAATAGTACTGTGATAGTCATTATATACCAGTGGGGAATAGAAGAAAAGTCCTGGAAAGCCAGGTCCTGGGCATGAAGCCCATGAGAGGTAGAATTAAGGTGCTTTTAACATGAGTGGCGTGGCTTCTTGCACTCCCGGTCAGTTTGTAATTCTGTCAGCTTTTGCTGACTCAGCTGAAGGGTACCAAGAGGAGATTCCCACTCATCCTGGGTAGGTCCAGCTTGCTGCTTCGTGTGACGAAGGGTGGAAAGCTGGAGGTGGCCAGTAGGTGCAGAGCAGTAGTTACTGCCCCAGAGCTGTAGTGCCTCCAATTGCTAGGAAACGCTTACGTGGCAGATTGCAGACTCTTGAATTGACAGATGAGAAGTAGGATGGGAATGGGAAGACCATATGGACCTTCATAGTAATAATACATTTGTAGAAATTGACTGCACGGTTTTATAATTGATGTTAAGTAAGCATGCTATATTTACTCTGTTAAAGAAATTTTGTTTGTTTTGCTTTACATGTTAAGCACGGTCTTGGAAACCTTAAAGGAATGCTTTTTACACACAAGTGTTTGTAGTAATGGGATATCTCCTGTTAAAATTTAGTCTGAATATGGTGCGCATTCTTCATTAATTCAGGTGCAGGTTTTTAAATATAGGTTGCATAACAGACAGTGGTTGGGAGCCTGACAGCACAGCATTTATTTTGAAGGAGATGTAGAGCTTTTGATTTACATTTCTTCATTTTTCAGAACAACTGCTTGTTTAAGTTTTGTCAGCATCTACACTGGTCTATAGAGTTCCCAGTCTACTGAACTGCCAGAAGATTGAATGTCAAACCAAATTCCTATTACATTAATAACAGATTTTTAAAAGAGTGTGTTCTCATTGATAGATTTTCACACAGGCGTAATTCCTTCAATCTATTAAACTTGCATTTTAGTATAACACTAACCACAGTCATTGTCTATGTACACAATATTTTTCACATTAGTCATTTGACGTAATGATAAAATTCAATCAATAAAACTTTAAAACAAATGGGAGGTTAGCACAGGTACAAAACTGCGGCCATATCTGCGTGCAGCTTAATGACCAGTGTAAATTTCAGATTGAAATGATCTAATGGTTTCTTCCACTGTTTAGCTCCCTGAACCAGTGAAAGTACTATCACTGTATCTTGGTGTTTAGATTAAGTTACTTATCTACACTGTTGTGCTTCAGAAATACTATAATGTTTAAAGATGATTTTTTTCCCCTGTGAAAAAGGTGCACTACAGTCATTCGTCTGTTCTTTAGAGAAAGATTCTCTGCTTTATCTTTTCTGTCAAAATATGCATTTTATTTTTTTCTAACTTTTGTTTTGTTGGCTCTCTATTAAAGTGAGTGACTGTCTGGCTGTTGGCATTCCCAGATGTGGTCCAGCAGGTCCGTTTAAAGGACACTTGAGTACTAAAAGTAATGGTAAGTAACACATATGCTTTAATCAGAAGGTTGACATGGTTCTTTCTATGTGAATTTTATGATCAAAAATGTGATTTTATGATCAAAATGTTTTTATAATTAAAACCTTTGCATTGAGCTCGATTGGTGAAGTTTAATAGTACTTACATTTAGTATTCATTACTGAAAATACTTCTGAGGAGTGAGTTTTGCCTTGATGATACTGCTAACTGGAAACAGCAAGATATTCAAATATATATAGATCTCACATCATTACTAACTGAAATGTAGATGTAGTTACTGCTTTAAAGAACCCTTGAGGTTAAACATATTCCTTTGCAGCCAGTAGTTAACATGTTTCTGTGCTGTACTGTCACCTCAGACACTTTTTCAAAAAAGCATGGAATGGAGAAACAGAAAGTTTCCAGGCTGATGTTTCTGTAGTCCAACTTCAGCCACTTCTGTAGCTATTTACTGCATTAATGGCTCGGTGGAAGGGTCAACAGGTGTGGGGAAGGGACACCAAAGGAGACAGGATGATTTCATGGGATAGTAGCTGCTAAAGAAAAATGACTGCCATTGGGCAAAGAAGCTAAGCATACAGTAATTTAAAGTTTGTGGCTTTAATTGCAGATAGGAAGTGTTGAAAATTTTAGTTTTCTTGTGCCTGCCTTTATAATGCTTAAATATATTTTAATCTTAACAGCCTTCTGCATTGACTCCTCCCGAAGTCTAACCAGCCAGTACCTGATCAGAGATCACATGGTGTTTCATTATAATAAAATCCTTTCAGCCAAAGGTAAAAATGTGCATGTATGAATGGACTTTCTATCCGCAGATTTAGCTCATCCTTTCAGAATAGGCTTATATCAAGGGAATGAATTGGATTGTGGAAGTGTAGTTTTCTTCCTGTTTCGTACTCACACTGTAGCAGCAAGGAGATATGGCTGCTGCTTAATAATACTTTTCTGTTCTTAGAATGGGAAGTTCTGTATGAAAACATTTTCTTTAAGTGCTACCAAAGATACTACTATTTTATGGTACTTTGTGCAGTGTTCTCGAAGAAATAATGAATTATGAAATAATATGCTGAACTGAAAATTGTGGAGATAGTCACCATAGCAAGCATACAGAATTTATTTTGGGAATGAATGCAGAACATTTTCAGTTAAATTCAGACCACTGTGTCTTTTCTTTTTTTCTTTTATTTAAAAATGTTCATTATCATTTGTTCATTTTTCAACCAATGGCACTAGGTAGTTTTAAGGACTTTGAAAATTGCCCCATGTGTTTGCAAATTAGAAAGTTGTGTTACTAACCTGTATTATTGAGCACTAAATACGTATATGATTTTTTTCCACATATTTCACTTATTTATCAAAAGACAAATATTATGAAATCTTGAATTTAAAAGCTTATTGAGTTTGTACATGTTTGTATGTTTCTGAATTACAGTGAGATCCTGATCAAAAAACTTTCAGATTTAGAAATACGTATTTACTTCAATATGAACTGACAATACCCTGTTATCAGTTCTATAATCGAAACCAAACTGTAGTACAGCTGAAGTTACTTTAAGGTCATATAAGAGTATGAAGTACTGTGTTTAAAAAGTTAATATCGTGCACAGAGCTAAGAAAAGTCTGTAGATAGTTGTTAATGTTGTTTACAGTTCACAGCCTATTTTCATTCTTCATGGCATAAACTTGTCTTGTTAATGCCAGGGCTTGGCAGGATGTCCTGAGTATTTACATGAAAGTTTGCAGGGTATGAGTTACAAGAGAAATGTTTTTTGGATGCCTCCCCAAACATTGTACGCTCTTTGTTTTCAGAAGTAGGGTTTTGGAGATGGTGATGATTCTCTTCATCATCCCTCCTTTTCTTAATATCTGCTTTAAAAAGATGTACACTGGGGCGTTGGATTCTGCCAGAGGCCATGCTCACAAATACACTGCCGTCTCTCTGCCACGTAACATACTGAGTATTCTCGGGCGTGCCGTTAAATGCCGTCAGCACAAAGTGCATAGAAACTTTTTGTAAGGAATCTTCACTTACATGATGATATTTCCTTCAAATATATTTTTTACTTTAACATCTTTGTCTCAAAAATTCTCTGACTGTATTAATATCAATCTAATACGTCAAATACACAGTAACTAGCGTATTTTAAAATAGAACAAAATTGCTGTGTTCTAATTAAATTAGTCTTTGTTCTGTGTTGTTTTATTGCTACTCTTTTCTAGCCACCACAAATACTGAGTAAATATTGAATCGTTTACATTTATTTTTTTCTTATTTTCAGCAGCTGTAGACTGTTCAGTGCCCAAAAGTAGGTTGACCAGCATCAAACGTAAGTATTTGTGATAGTTAATTCTGCAAAAGCTTCTGTAAAACTAACTTAACAATAGAGCCAAAGGAATAGAAGAGTAACAACAGAATATAACCTTTCATAAAGCATTCATGTATCTGCCTGCTTCTTCAGCTTTTCGTATGCTGCTCCAGCTATTTTTAAGAATCTGCAGTGAATGTAATGCTAGTGAGATGGACCTAGTCTATTACTGGTTAGTTGCGCTTAGGATCACAATTAATTTTGCTTAGGATTCTTTTCATCCCCACAGTTAATGGAGCACATAAGGAGAATTTAAGCATTTTCTCTCACCTTTCTTCTGATAATGATGCAAGCTTTAACTTTCAAGAAGAAAGCTTACTAGTGCAAGGTCAAGAGGAATTTTGGGAATGTGGGCACCTGGGGACCAGGACTGAAACTTCTCATTCCATTTCACAGAAAACAGAGCCAGTTACAAGTGCACAGCCCCAAAGCCTGGATTAAATTGCAGTTACTTTTTCTGGGAGTTGTCTCGTTTCTTAATTCTGTTTAATGATATTAGTACTGTAGCCTTACTTCATAGTGTTAGCTGAAGAGGAATACTTTCAAATCATAGATTTATAGAATACTAAATGAAGTGTATTAATCAAAGGGGATAAATAGCAGCAGTTTGTTAAAAAAAACCCAAAAGGTATGTTTCTGTTACCTGTCTGTCTTTTTCACTAATGCAATTGGAGAAAGTTCTTTTTTCTCCAATTCAATATTTAGTAACAACTGCTGAGGTACGGGGAAAAAAATTAAAGTATACTTTTAGGATGGAAAGGTAAATTTTCTGAGGACAGAATACTTTGTGGTTAGTCTCAAATCCAGTCAAACCAGAGTGATACTGTCTTGTAAAATGATCAGAGTAACTAGAGCTGATGCAGGAAATCAGTAATCCTTTTGTCAGAAAGGCTCAATTTCATTAGAATTTTTTTCAGTACTTCTGCAGAATGGATTGAGACTGAATTAAGCAACAGGCTGCACCGGGATCAGAGATGCTGTATGTTGTCTTGCCTTTTCCTGCTTTCAAAAGGTGCAGCACGAGCAGCAACAGCATTGCAGGGTTATCTAGAGTCTGCAGATTGCATTAGGAATTTCAGATCACCTGTTCTGCAGAGCCAGCTGAAAAAAGTCCTCCTCATGCTCCAGCTCTACCAAGATTTGCTTTGAAACAAGCATACAAATACAGGGTTGGCATAAGAAGAAAATTTACACCTACATGTTTGTGTAATAAAACCCTCATGTAGTTTTTCTTTTTGCATCTGCTAGAATCTTTCTTAGGTTCCCTAATTAACAATTATTCTTCCATACCTTTTCAGGTCTTGAGTCTTTCTCAACACCAACCCATGCCCATTGATTTTAGAGTCTGCTGTCTTTACCAATAAAATGCTTCTGAGCTTGATAGCTTGTGTGTTTTGCACCAGTGTGAGTTTCCCTGAATGATGAGTTCATTTTGGGAGACAGTGACAGTGCCTTAACCTTAACAGATGATTGTCATGATACTAGCAGGTGTGCTCTGTAGTGAGGAAATTTCCATTTCAGATAGCAAGGGTTTGTGCAGTATGTTTCTCTTTCAGTTCATCTTACTCAGACCCGTGTCTGACTATGTAACTCTGTCCTGGTCACAGACAGAACATTAATCTCCTATATAGGGTGTAATGGAAACATTTCACCTCTGTTGCTGCTTTTGTTTTTGCCCATCTGTTTGATAAAATTGGTACACTAAATCCTTACTAAATTGCTCTTTCACCTGTTTTCAGACTGGGCTGGAAAAAGCTGCTGCTGTGTTTTATCTTACTAGAACATGCATACAACCAACACAGCCCTACAAGGTGTTTCCTGTTCGCAAAAGAAAAAAATCTTAAAGCTAGCCAAAAGAAAAAAAAAAAAGCCTTTGATTTTTAAAAAAAGTTCCTCAATTTACCTACTGTTATTCTAGCCTAAGGCTTGGGAGTGCTAATTGTTACTTAGTTGAAATTTATAGTGTTCCCAAAATAGAGCTAGCTCATAAAATGAAGCTGAACATTGCTGCTCAAGGATTGAGATCCTACTCAGTAGCACAGGATTCATTTGGCAGAAATATTGGACTTGCTTCTCGGAGAGCTCTCCCAGAGCTAAGCATCCAGTGCAATTAGAGCTTTTTACCCTTAGATTTAGCTGAGTTCGAAAATATGCTTTATTTGCTTAATGTTGTGCACTGAGAGGAACTGTGTAATTATAAAGTGAAAGTGAATTTGCCATTTTCAGAATAGGTTTAACAAAGCAATAAATGATGTTGTATTTTTTTCCCTGAAAGTGGCTTCTCAAGGCAGTATTATGTCTCTACCCCAGTTATCAGGTTTTATTTTGTGAAGTGCTTTACATTAAAAATGAGAGCGCTGAGTGAAAGACAGAAAGCAAAGTAATAAAGCAAACTTACAGAAACGGTATCTTTTTATTAGAATATTCTTCAACATAGTGTTTTTGCTTTGCAAGGCTGCAAAATGTTACCAATTACATTTTAATCTTAAATTGTTTGCGTAAAATGCTGTACTTATTTTTCTTGCAGTAGAAGATTCCTATTCTTTTTTCTGCAAAAGTGAGAGAAAAGTCTCAACATCTGATTTTGGAGTTCAGTGCTTCCCCCAGACATAAGGCTATAAGTTATGTAGCTTGCTTGCTGGTTCCGTTTACCATTTCAGAAGGTCTTTCTACCGGATAGAGATGAGAGACTCTGGTTCGTAGATGTCCTGTCTAGTGATTTCTTTTCTACAGCTCAGTATGCATTGCCGATCACATTGTATGCATTGTCATTTCTCCTAATGTTTCAGAAGCTTGACTTCTGTCACGTACCTGCGTTCATGGAATCACAGAAATTGGTTGTAAGGGACCTTCGGAGGTCATTTAGTCCTCCTTGAGCTGCCTGCTCAAGATAAGACTTTTGCCAGCACTAGATCAGTCAGCCAAGTCTTGGAAATCTCCAGGGATGGAGGTTCTGCAAATTGAGCAACCTGTTCCAATGTCGCAATATCTACATAGCTAAGAGATTTTTTCCAGGTGTCCAATTCAAACACTGTCAGTATTAGAACTGAATTTACTTGAAAGCATTTATCCTGGCAATTCCGATTTTCAAAAGCAAATTTTGGATGGTGGAATATAAGGGATTTAGATACCATAGTTGAAATTGTTCGTTTGGGATGGTCAATGGCAAAAGCGTCTCAACTGCAATAGGTCGAGGATTTTTGTGTATGCATTTGTGCCGGATACTTAAGGTTATCCTTTCTTAATACAAATCTTTGATTAGTATCTATACTCAATGTGTGCATGTAACTTCCCCCCCCCCCCCCCCNCTGCTTTCTTCATATGTTTTGTCACCAGACTAGTTTAGGCAGTAAGAGTACTGAAAATATCCTGAAGAAGAAAGGGCGAGAAAAGGGGTTTTTAAATATTTTCGAGTCAGTATCTTTCTTCTTGCTGGAGTTTGGACACACAATTTGCCTA
The DNA here is from genome assembly GCA_013398295.1 of Chionis minor. Lineage (NCBI taxonomy): Eukaryota > Metazoa > Chordata > Aves > Charadriiformes > Chionidae > Chionis > Chionis minor. Next base: position 578,962 of record VZSF01004389.1, read on the forward strand.
GGCACAGTTGCAACATCAATATGACTGAATATTGGGGGAATCGCTGTAGTCAAGGGGTTTACATCTTTATTCTTCCAGCAGTTCTGTGCCTGTCATTGCCTCAACTGAAGTGTATTATTACTTTTTTTCTTTTTATATTCCTTGTCTTATTAATTCTCGTATCCCAAATAAGGTTTCTGTTCCCCCTCTATTTCAAAAGAGATTTGGGAAGGGGGGTAAATTTTCAGTTTGAAATGCTAAGATGTATTAATAGCATAGAGTTACAAAACAGAATTCCTGCAGATAGCATTAAAAAACATTCCCTGAAAATGTGCTTCGTGTACTGCTAAAATAGCAGGAGAGTATTTCCCTTTGGGGTTGTTGCCATGAATCAGTCATTAGCGTTCAAGAATTAAACATGATAGTGTAGTTGGCATTCTCCCTGGCCAACTGAATGTGTTGTGTCCTTAAAGTGGATTTAGTTTCCACTCTTCTTTTCCTGGTATCTTTGCTGGCAGCAAAGTAGGCAAGTTGCCATGCCGCTGGCCTAGCAGTGAGCATGTCCTTGTGTATTAGATCAGCCTTATTGACTTAAAATAGTTGTTAAAATGTGAAACTTCTTGAAATGTGAAACTTCTATGTTCAGAATTAGTCCAAGCATGTTGATTGATACCAGTGGCTATTAGAAGTCTGTGGTTGTGGAATTTGTGCCAGAAAACTTGACAAAAGCTATGCCAAGTGAGACAGCTGCTGCTACACATGCCTGGTTTCTAACAGTACTAACTTTTCAACCCATATGTTTAGAGGTTTTTCCACAGGGCATATTGATAGTACAGTCTGAACCCAGTGATTAGTGTGCTTGGGAATGTAGGTCTCTCTGATACCAAGGGACGGGGTGGGGAGAAGAAGAAAAAAAGAGTATTCTGAGAAGTTACCCACCAGAAATCTATTTTAGCCTGACGGAACTGAAATACCTGGGGAGGGGTGGGGGGTGTGAGAGATGGGGAGAGACAATTCAGACTGATCAATAATGTTGTTTTTCTAGTTTTTGAGGGCTTAGGTTAAAGTAGAAATTTCAAGAAATATATATTCTTACACAACTCAGTATTTAAATTTTAATTTTTCATGTGATCACGTATTGTATATTATATATCTGTCTACCCTTTATGCTATGAAAAGTGGAGAACTATGAAAAGCTCTCTTACATATTTTGTTGCTACTGCTGTTTTACAGGAAGCTTCCACACAATCTCCTCATCTTTGATTCTTAACTTTTCTGTTGAGTTTTGTTCTTACATATGCATTTCTGAAAATGAAAGTTACAAGGAACTAATACAAGTTCTTTAAAGTCAAAACTTGGATAATTCTAATGTGTGTTTTTAGAGCTCGAGTATGTCTTTGGATAGATGTTCTAGTATATTTATCAAGTCTGAATTTTTGGAGAGCAGGAAACCCACTGTGTAGAAAATCTTTATGAACCTGTACTTTTAACTGTAGTAATTTTACTTTTTGCAGAAGTTATTTACTTTAAATTTTCTTCTACAGAAGGGGGTTTTTTTCTTTGTTTATAAGAGGTAATTCATTTTGGATATGTATTAAATACATCAAAAGTACATTTTTCACTGAGTTTGTATTTGTAAAAAGATATTGGATCATCTAGTGTGACATCATGAGTTAAGCAAACCAAAAATTTCATCCAGTTGTTTTAATATGGAACTCGGCAACCGTACTGAATATGGTAAATAAAGCACATAAACAAGAAAGGCTTGCAGTCTTGACATGTAAAGGTCAAGAAATAGAGAAAAAATAATTTCTTTTTGTAGTTGTTTCAGTAGTTAATCATCATTATTATTAAAAATATGTTCCTGATTTTTAATTGATTTGACCCAGCTTTACCATTTATCTGCTGGGGGAGAAGGTTTGTTTTTATACCCTTTTGCACTACTGAGGGTCACAAAATAGCTGTAACGTACCAGAGAACAGGAATGAAATTACGCTTTCCACTTTCAGCATTAGCTCCGTACAATATGTCTAAATTGTCCCAGTGGTACCATGAGACAAAATCCTCTGACAAGCCCACGTAGAAGCCAGAGGCGGTTCTTGCTAGGGTACAGGAATGGAGATTTACCTGAGCAGGTTTTCTTCAGCGTTGGTGCAGCATTTCACAATTTCCGTGTAGTCGGCTGTGTACAGGCTGCTGTATTCTTCAGACAGCTGACAGAAGTATCTACGAGATGTCTGTCAGACGAGGACCCTATACGAGGATCAGAGGTGGATGGATTTGGGATAATCCTGAGCTGCTAGCCTCTCCTGAAATTCCTCTGAAGGATTCATGTCTCACTGTTAGGCTTCATTTCCCAGCTTTAGCAATGGCCAAATTTTGCCATTCGTAGCTTTGCCAAGCCATATCACATTTCTGAAGTACATACCCTGATACAAACATTACTTTCTATTTGATACAAGCAAGGCTGTAGTATCAAGGCCTTAATAAATCATTTGTCACCTTTTTTATGGTGATTGCTCCCACTGATGAAACAGTGCTATTGATGATGAATGTGAAGGACTGCAGAATTGTCTCTGAGTTCCGAAAATGCTGTGTTAAGAAATTTAGACTTACGAGAAACCCAAACTTCACATCCGATGGCAAAATTCAGTTTGCGTTTGATGTGATCTCACCCCAGGTGCTTAATTATTGGGGATTTGTGCAGACCTAGGACACTGATAGTAAAAATTCTTAAAGGAGGAGAAGCTTGCTTGCAGAAGTAATTTCTCCAGCTGATATGCTGCACACTTTAATTATGGTCACTGGAGGCACTTCAAGCTCAGCAGAAATGAGGTTGATGTTTGCATTGTTTGTCTAAGAGAATTCCTAAGGGAAGTAATAGCCAGAAGTGTGGTACTGCAAGAATAGCTGATATAAAAACACAATGGAGAAATGCTCAGTGTTGGACAATTCTTTTAAGATACATTGTTCTGCAAGCTGAACTCAATTTAAATCTAACTTAATATTTCATTATCTGCCATGGATTATTTACATAAAAAATGAAATCGCTTGAAGGTTAACTGTTGTACTGTAGTGTGACATATGATAAATTTAGAGATTGGAAATTCAGAGCAAAGGACAACCGCTGGCATTCCAAATCGTGCTGTCCTTATAAGCGCAGAGCTTTCAAGCTGCTTAGGAGTGTGGTATGTATGATTATTTTGTTTCTTCAGGTTTGTGACATTTGTTTTATGAAATACTGCTGCAGCCTAGGCTTAAGGAAAAAAGAATCGAGCCTACAGAGGGAGTATTCTAACAGGGAAATACGATGATGTGATCTTGGCTTTGGAAGTGTGGTGTATTCTTTGCACAAAGGGCATTTGCCTAGGCAAAAGTGTTACTTCTGTGACAGATTGAGTGTTTTATAGGTAGCTCTTTATGGAGAGTGCTGCAGTTTAAATTCTTATGTTCATGGTCTTTCTTGTGCTTCCTCTCATAGACAACAGAATTAAGGTAACAGATTTGTGGGGTGGGTGCAATAAGTTATGGAATTTAGTTTCACAGATTCTGAATTTATCTGATACACAAAAATCACTACTTTGTATTCTAATACATTTTCTCTTTACTATACCATAAATCTTTATGGTGGCTTTGAGCACAGCAGTTAATAAGATATAATTAATCTCAAAGTCCCTAGTAAAGCTTTGAAAGGCACTCATGTTCTTTGGATCTACAGACTGTATTTTTTTTATTCCTGAACACTTAGTTTTCCTTTTTCAGAGAGAAGGAAAAAAACCCCCAGTGGTATTCTTTTTTCTTTTATTTGTCACAAGATGCTTATTGTCTTGAGCTTTTCCCATATTTAACTCTATAAATGTGATATGTTTCCAGAGCCAATGTATGGTAAAAGCTACTTGCAGTGAAATCATTAGGTATCTGTCAACAAGTGCAGTTGATGTTTACTTCCCACTAGTCTATGACAAACTACATTCGTCAAGAGTGCCCTTATTAATCTCACTGAAAACTAAAGAAGCTGTATCTGAGATTGATTTGAAGCAGAAGATACCTTCAACAGTGAGCAACCTTTCCAATTAACAGATAAATCTCCCTTTTAAAACTGTGTGTTTCTTCCTGAATGCGGGTCTCATTCTTTCTGCATTTAACATAGTCACAGGTGCAGGGAAAGTGGTTATGTACGGCAGCCTTGAGTATCTCCAGCTCCCATCAGATGTAATACTGTAATTAGCGCCTCAAAGGTTCAGGCAATTTGTATGATACCATTTTCTGTCTGGCTAAAGCGAAATGGAAAGACTGGATTGTCCAGTCCCTGCTTAGGGAAGGGACATGTGAAGTAAGGGGAGGTAGGCAGCACGCATGTTTCTGTGTCTGTGTTACTTGCTGTCTGCCTTGGGGCTACCCTAACTTATGTCTAGCTGCCTGTTTACATCTACATTAAGTCTTTTCAAGGAGGATTTCTTTATATCTTGCTTTGCTGGTTTCACAGTTCCTACCTTTTACAGCCAATCTAGCCCGAAGATTCCCTAATTTGGCAACAAGATGGGTACACCGCTGGGATTTTCTGCCATTCTGTTTTGCGTATGCCTGCTCTGCCTTTCCATATGCGTGAGTGACTTCGTGGATTTTGGAACGCACTTAATGGATTAGCTGAGCTAAGCTCACTATATGACTGGTGCGAGGCAAAGACGTTACATTTCCCATGCAGGTGACAGTAGTCCCAGTGGGTTGTTCTGACATGCAAGGAGAGCCTTAGCTGGCGTACTTACTGTTCTTTCTGTCACTGCTCATAAGCACAAGCTGTGCTTTGGCTGAGAAGAGTCATAGCACACAGTCCCAGAGGGGGGTTGTAGTAGTGGGCTTTTATAGTTTTAAAAGGCAGTAGTAAAGGCAGAGTCTGTCCATGTATGTTAAATCTTGGACTTTATCCTGTAAAGAGCAGAATAAGGGCAACATGAGAACTGTATTAGGCAATAATATTCACACTGCTTTGCACCTTGCTCAGAAACTCCTGTTAAGTCATGGTAGGCAGGTAGAACATGCAGTAAAGTAATTAAGCCTGTCTTGTCTTAGACAAACCCACTTAAGACCTAAGTATTTGTGTGTAAGGAAATTTCTGTTTCAGGCATCTACTCACACTTACAAAGTGACACACTCATACTTCTGTATGATTTGTATTTTTGCTTTATAGAGCTCTTATTCATTCATTGTTTCCCTAGATATTTATTCAACATTCATTTCAGCCATCACCATTTTACCCGAGCAATAGGCAAGACTTGAGTCTTTACAGCTTCCATGCATGTGTACACACAGGCACACTGTTGGTCCAGCGTGAGTAATTATTTATCTCAAACATATAAAACTTCTGACCTGTAGCTAATTTTTGAGTGATTGCCTGTAATTTTCAAGACAAACACAATTAGAAAGAATAGTAATTTAGAACAGCCACATAATAATATAGTGTAGGAAGAAAAATACTGCGTTTTAATTATTTAATGGTACAGTATATTTTTTTCCTTCTGTTACAAGGCATATTTTTAATTCAGAGTGGTAGAATTCAGCATATCTTAAATTCAGCTAATGTTTTTCCAGTAATAAAAGCAACTTCATATTATAAGTACTCTAATGGAATATGCTGAATAAATCAGCAGCCATAGAAGAAATCACTTTGTGTTTTACATATCAATTGTAAGAATTGGAAAAAAGAGAAAGAGGGATTTCCCTGAGGAATTAGAACAAGGATTTTGCGTCTGAAAGACTCATTTCTAGTTTAAAAGGGGACTAAAGTCTTTAATAAAATGAATACACTTACTTAAATAATACCAACATGTCTGTAGGGTTAATGTACAGAGATGAATGTATTTTAAAGGTTGATTAAATGTCCTCAGATTGCTGTAGTTCTCAGCTGTCTAGAAGAATGTACTGTACCAATCCATGAAGTTATTTACATTTGCATGTGTTAAGTATAGTAGTGTGTGTGAAGGTTGGGGTCTGCCAGAGTATGACATAAATACATTATGAAACTGAAGAAGAAATCCACAAAGGCCTTTCTGTCTGTGTCAAACGAACCATTCATACACTTAGGTCTGTGTTAAGTGAATAAGAAATGTAGTCGAATTAAAACAGGTTTTGTTGTATATACAGACCTCAAAAGTAGTATTGCTTATATAAACCCTCTTCATTCCCATGTGGAAATGAAATTATTAATGTTTTTCATCAGCCTTGTTTGTTTTTTCAACTTTGTGAACTTCATCTGTGGCACCTGGGTGCCACAAAAAAATAAATACAAAAACTTTGGGCTATTGGGTATTATGCAAGGTATCAGATGTAGGTGACTGATAGCAAACTTGAACACAGAAAATTTACCCATCTTTTGTGCTCTTTATCTGATGTCAGAGATACTTCACTCGTCTTCTGTGCTACAGGAACACTGTGAGCAAGGTCTTGGCCTGTAGACCAGTGCAGGCAGATAACATTTCTCCCTCTTGCTGTGGCAGTGGCCCTTTCACAGTCTTCGCCTTCATTGTTTGTCTTCTTGGCATGAAGATGCTGTTATGCCATGGATTTCTGTGCTTGGAAGACTACTCTCTATTTTCCCATTGTTGAAGCGGGGATTTTTTTACATGTCAAATTTACTGCCAGTAAACATGTTGGGTTTTGCTGAAATAGCTGGTGAGAGTACAGTCAAAGGAGTTCCATCCATAGAAGTCTGAGAGCACACTTGAAAGTTTTTCAGCAGAGTGCTCTGTTAGCAATACCGATCTTGGAATTCTTGCATAGTGTTGCGTTATCTCTGAGAGCTGAGAATACTCCAGGGAAGCGAAGGTACAGCTTCAGCTAAGGTACAGTTTTAGCTACCAGCATATTCTAATATTTCCTTCTAAGAATAGAGGTAATTTTTTATAACTGCTGTCTGACTTTGCTGAGTGCTTGGAAACCCCAGTGACGTTTTCAAATCACTTAAGACAAAAAAAGAATAAGATTTCAGTTTGGATCTGACAAACTTTGTCTCTTTCCTAAGTTGCTGACCAGCAAAGAAGAGAGAAACTGAAAAAGAAGATAGCCAGGTGTGAAGAGGAAATGAGTGTGGGTAAAACTGCCTCCCGATCCAGCTCAAGAGAGAGTGGAAGGCTGCTGCCATCCTCTTTTGGAAAGGTAGATATTTTAACTTTGTTTAGTAGATATCATAGGGTACTCGCATCCCGTAATACCAGCTGGTCACTGCTGTGCAGCAGCTCTAGAGGGAGGGCTAGCATATTTCAAGCAGCAGAAAATAGACTAAGGTCTTCCTGGCATGTGCCCAACACCAAATGCACATCTCAGCCTTCAGACAAAGATGGCAGGTATCTGGATGAAGAGTGCTGCTGCTAAATCCAGGCTCTAGTTACACGTGAATTTTCTCGCTTTCATCTCAACTGAAACTGGCATGTCCCGTCTGTTGTTCCAGAGCTTTTTACCGTTTCCTAAGGCAGAACTCTAGTTACCCCTAGCCTTCCTAGCAGCAGAATCGAGAATCTTCTGGGTTTTTTTATCTTTTATCATGGAAGTCCCACTTTGGAAATACATTTTATATCTAAAAATATGCTATATGCTCAAATTGCAGTTATTGAAAGTGAAAGTAGTACTTAAAGTCATCCAAGTAAGTGCTTTTCTGTCTGTATACATAGGTGCACTTATTTTGGCTGGCATTTCATCCAGATGTGTGGTGTATATTTCCAAATAATAAATAAATAAATGGCCTCATAAATTACATTTTCATGTTCATCACAGTAAAGAAGCAGTTGCAACTTTAAACGGAATGATGTTTTAACTCAATTAACAGCAAATGCTTCATGTGTTGTTTAAATATCCGTAGAGCTGGAGAACATTTCCAAGTAGTACAGAAAACTCACCATTAGTTTCTTTCTGTGTGACTGGTTTTGGCAGCAGGCGGTCTTGAGTGTGACCTTATTGCAGTGCAGAGAAATAATTCATGGCTCTTAGTTAAGGATGAAAGTGCAGGCGCGCGTAAGAAAACGGAAGAAATGTCATATTAAAAATCCAAATTTTATTTTTTATTAATATCATTTTTGTCCCTCAATGTTATTTTCTGCAAACTGGGGCTAGGAGACATTAGTTTAATTATTTCATCATGAAATGAAGTGTGCTTAAAATGTATCTCTACTGCATACATTCTCAGGTTTAAAATGAAAGGATGCACTTGTGGTCTTTCATATAGCATTATAACAAGATTGTCACGTTTTTCCTTTGTTTTAATCTTCTACAAAACAAGGTCTTTCTGAAATACCATCTGTCCCAGTTCTTCTAATTATTTACAGGCTCCTTCCCACCAACGTTGTCCTGAAACTGTAGTCTTCATCATGCCAGCAGAAACTGTAGCTTTCTGTAGTTTTGCTAGCTTTAGGGTGTAACACAACAAACTGCATCTGAATTCCAAGTTATCAACTGAAAAGTACATTTTAGAAAGTGATATTGGGAGACTTGCCAAATTGGAATTTAACCATGCATAAAAAGTAATTTTTGGGTATAATACTTTTTTCTTTCTAGGTGTTTTTTTTTTTAAACTTTACAAATGCAAAGAGTAATCTTCACTAAAGTGCTATTTGGCACTTGGTTAATCAAATCGTTGATTGCTGGATTTCCAAAATATGTTTCACTGTAATATAAAGAAGAGCACCGGTGAGTCAGTAAGAAGTGAAAATCTGTAAGTGAGGCTTCGGGTAGAAGGGTGGGCAGTTGAAGTTATTGAGCTGCCATGTTTTTGTGCTAAAAATGAAACGCTATTTAAACTTTACTTCATTTGCCAAAATAGACATTGATTTCCTATGCTTGCTTATACACTGAGGGAGGATTCTTCTGCTTCAACGATTAGATGTCCTGTAATGCATTGTGAGGATGAGTTAGCCATTCTAATTGTATTTCTCTAGCCGTCAGGATATATCAATAGGTGACAGTTGGAAAACGAATTCTGAGGAAGCCTATTAAAGCATATAAGTAGAGGATTTTTGCCACACCATAATCATATTATTGCGGTCACTGTTGCCATCATGGAAAAGCTGATTATACATCCTCTGTTTGTGGAACTGCCCAAAAATTGATTTGTTGAATTAGGATATTTTGGGGTTGAGCTGGGATTCAACACAAATTTGAAGCAGTCAGCCTTGGAATACCTCCAGGTTTCCAAGGAGGTAATGGCAAGAGTAGAATGTGGCCCTGTTCTTAGTAAGCGTCTTACAACATCACAGGAGGAATGCAAGAAAAAGAGACGAGTAGAATTCTCCTGGCTTTGCCATGGTTACGCTTAAATGTAAAAATAAGAAAGTTAAAGAAATTACCTTCATAATGCATAATTTTGTGCCTAATAAAATATGGCTCTTGTAAAATGTATATCAATGTAAGAGTAACATACATACATATATATGTATATAAAAATATAATAACCCTTGTAACTCTGAAAAGGTCACTGTCTGACTAGATTATAGGCTAAATACACGCTAACCAGCTTTGATGTATGCATCTGACTTTCTGTGCTCAGAAGGCTTCATTCATTAACATTCACTTTTTATACATTCTGGTAACTCTGGTGCCTTTATTTCATCACTTTCATTTTTCATGTAGTTGCATGTATTATTATTTAATGCTGCAGTAGAGCACAGAAAGTGTTCTTAATTGAGACTCTGCTTTGTGCATGGTAAAACCAAAGAGAAGTAAAAATATTTCCTCTAAATTGTATAATCCATGTTATACATTTATTAAAACCTCTGTGATTTAGTCAGTGTATTTTATTATACACTGAGCCGACTGGGAAACTGAACAGCTATAATGTGTCTCGAACCTGAGTGGCCTGCTCTTTGACTGTATTGTAGAAGGGTTTAAAGGCACAAGAACAGTGAATTCTTTATCTGTTACATCTAGTAATAAATGAAAAGTTACTTTAACGCGATACTCTGATATGTAATGAACGGAGAAAGTTACTTCTGTTGTGGTTACCTAGATTTCAGTACTGACTCTTTAAAATAATCAGTGATTTTAATCAAAGAAAGTATTTTGATTACAGAGATGGAAGTATTCTGTCTAGAGCTGGGGGTTAAGATGTGATAGGTGTTTGTGGTGCAACGGGAACATGCATTTCTCTACTTTGAGCAGAAGACCTAAATGAGCAGCTAAGGAGCAGGCTCGTTTTCAAACGAGACAACGGAGCGGTCTTTGGCTGGGATCAATAGCAACTAAATGACTTCAAGGATAGTGTGATTTATCTCTCGCAGTTAAGTAGAGGCCCAGGGAAAGCTTAAGATGTCCTGGGGACAGCTGTACTTCCCTTCTGCTCCGCTCTTTCCATGTAGCGTAATAACGATGGTCGACACCATGTGTGAAAGTTAATCAAAATAACATGATAAACTACAGATACGGATGCTGAAAGGTCTGCTAGCTTTGTGTATGCATGTCTTTGCGAATATGTAATATTTTAAGTGAGTATTTAGAGACTTACTTAAACTGAGAAGCTTGAGAAGCAGCATGTTTGTGGGTATCTGCCAGCAAATTACTTGTATATACTCCTTCTTTAATTATTCTAAGTTTTCTCACAATAGAAAAGGCTGCTTGACACAGGCTGGAAAATACCATGATGTCTGTACGTACAATGTCATTACCGTGAAGTCTTTCCAACTGCTGCCAGGGATGGAAAGTTATATCCTAGTGAAATCTCCATGTTTTTAACTTTTAATTTCCTGTACAAAGCTGATCTGGGTTTTTAAACATTCTTCTGAGTGATTCAATGTCTCAAACTGCATGAAGATCAATATGACTTATCTCTGAAGCAAGAAAACCTGAATTGAGCTGGCCATGAGTAAAATCTTTGATTTGAGCAAGACTTGGTATTTCATATCCCATGTTCAGATAATCCTATTAATGGGCATTTCTGGCTGCTAAGGACATTTTTAAAAGAAATTAATCCATGCCAAAAGTCAGTTGGAGAAAGGCTGCTCCATAGAAGGATAAACTTTCTCTTAACCATTTGAAATGTGGTTGCCATTACCTTGACATTTCAAGAGCCCTTTCAGCCTGTTTCTTGAGACTTTTTTGATTTCTCAAGAATGACAGTTATGACCATCTGCTTGTGTATATGAAGTATAGATTAGGAAACACCATTAACTGTTTCTAATCTCTCTTGTTAATTCTGTACGCAGCACACATCCATGGCTATGTGAATTGCCTACTCAAATGCTTTATATTTAAAGATTTATTACACTGTTATGATATCAACAGTCTGAAGATGTATTGTGCTTGAATTAGTTCTTTCAGCATGAGAGATGTAAGTGACTAAAGAAAGCAGAAGAGCCTTCTGAGCATCAAAGGAAGATGTTTTCATTGGGAGTATTCAGTACAGATTTCCTTTCAGGCTTCCTAGTGACAATTGCCTCTCGTGCTGGTTGTTTGAATGAATACATTTCCATATGCACATTCAGTAATAACCCTTGTTAATAACATCACAGTATTTGATGAAAGTAGGAGCATCCCATATTATACAATTGAATGCCACACACACAAAAGGGAACAGGGACATTGTTTTGAATGAGAAAAGTGGTTATTATTGATGCCAGCGTGCAAAGTGATTATATTTATACAGGTCTTTGTGCAAATGATTATGTTCATACAGGTCTTATTTGTTCACATATTTGTGTGAATTTTCGCTCTTGCCTTTCTCAATTCTTAACTAATTATTAAAGCGTGTAATGAAATGAATAGATGTGTCACACAAGGGGGTTATGAGAGCAGCAACTGTCAAGGCAGCTTGTCACAGGAAACCTTTGCTGTGTCCAGACAGCGGAGGGCAGGTGCTCAGCCCGCGTACAGCACTACTAAAGTGGCTTATAAATCGAGCTGTCTCAAGTTAAAAGAATAAGACGTTCATTTATTACAAAACTGCAGCTTCTGTATCCTGAGAGTGCAGTTCATAAAGTGTCTCTATGGTCTTGTTTTACGATGGTAGATGAACTGTTCTATTGGAAGACCTTTTCATATAAGAGCAAGTTAATTTCAAGACTTAAATTCATCTTGGTGTAACTTCAGTGACCCCAGTGAGAGGTGCCTTTGGACCTCTTATGTAAAAATAGATTTATCAAGCTTTCTTTTCAAAGCTTGGTTTTTATAAGGCAGCTGATACCTCAGTGGCTTTTGTGTTGAGAAGCTGAATTTCTCTTAGGCAGTGAAAGTAACTTAGAAATCTGGATTTTCTTTTTGTTCCTTCTCTTGCCCATCAGATGACAGCTGTATGCTTTGATCTGTTCTTACTGCACTTTCTCTTCCACAGACTCTAGGAAGATTCAGGGGTCCTTTCTATACAAGTTCGCTGCAAGTAATATTCCATTTACCGCAGTTTTGTGACTAACAAAATTGAAGCATAAATATGTAATTAATGAAACCTTTCTAAGGTGGTTATGACTACTGAAATATATAATCGAGTCAATTTCCCTTTCAAAACAAATTACAGTTGGTTGAATCAGTAGAATAGGAATATATATTGGTAAGCAAGATAGGTGTCACAATTCTTGACTCCAAATTACATTAGTTGTAGTTCTTCATAGTGCTAATGTCCAAAGCTATGATACTTCCATGGAATAATATTTTTTTTCCAACTGTTTCTGAACATTAGTGCTAAAAAATCTTCCAATCAATATGTTAATGTATATTTCTAGGCATGTTATTGTCTTTTTTTTTTGTTGCCCAGCTAAACATCTGATGTTTTTATAGATACAGATTAGAGAAGAAAATGAATACTTGTTTACAGTTAACCTGCCTATACCGACATAGGTGTACAAATAATCTTCTGAAAGCTTAGTGACAAATTGCAGACAAACAGCATTCTCTGACACTCCTTAAAGTCTTTTTGAAGTCACCAACATGGTTCCTTGTTCTGATATTGTTTCTTTGTGTATCTGAAGGCAGAACTGCTCACCTGTTCGGGCTGTAAAGGTTCACCCTAGGGTGAGGGCTTCAAAAGACATTCATCTTTCTCAGTACCTCTCAGGACTGACACAAATACAGCTTTAGTTTGCAGTTCTACTATCTCGTCACTACGTTAGCGACTTGGTCTGTTCTACTTCTCGTACTCATAAGGAGAAGAAGAAACTGCCCCAAGCTTCCTCATAAATAAGGAACGCTTAAATTTAGGATGTTGCCATGCTTACCCTGTCCCTTTTTCTTGTTTTAGGATCAACTTGACCGCACCCGCAGAATAGAAGGTGTAGCTTTCATGAGGTGTAGTTGTGTAGCTGGCTAACATCGCTTTATCTTTTTTATTTATGATTTTGTGTATTGTGAGGCACCAGTCAACATGTGTTCACAAATGCTTCTACAATCTGATTTATATTGCAGCTCCACAAACCATTTTAATCACCGAGAGTAAAAAGTATACAAGAAAAATTAAGCTGTTTATAATACATACTGAAGGGTATGGAATTAGCTTTTCAAAACATCTATATAGGGGTGGATTGTGAAACTTTCCAGTCTTATCTGTTTTCTATAGTGCTGAGCTACCACTGCAACTACTTTATATGCAAACAATCACACTGGTAAGCCTTATTATACTGCTTGCTAACACAGGCATTTGTGTGGTATTGTTACTCCATGTTATCAGTTCAGCATTTAATTATGCTGTAGTAGTAAAATAAAGTTGGCTCGCATGAGACACCATCAAGAAGGGCTTATATTGGCTCGTCTAACTGAAAAAAAAAAATCTCTTTGCATTACATATCAGCAACTATGAACATTTTGAGTTACTGGAATAGCATAGATAAGTCTTACTGATTTGGGAGAAAATTGTTACGTGGAATTGCTCTGAAGGAAATGTATAGTATGACAGCAGTGTGTACCATGACTTAATTTTGATGGTAAATTATCTGCATTTTTTAATCCTCAAAATAGCACTTACTGCATGCCACAAAATATTCATTGTATTGAGTTTTAATTTAAAATATGAAGTGGTTCTGAGAGGGAAAAAATGGCATAGTGTAGATTCAAAGTGGTAACAGTAGCAGTGTTATGAGAAAATGCAACATTTATACAATAGAAGTCATGCTGCTTAGAACTTTTAACAACACCTTTTTTAGGAATTGAATGATAGAACAGAAAAGCTGTGTATATTTACAATGTGTACTATTAATTGTATAGGCTAATATACTATACTATGTATTACTACCTTGCTAGTAATATATTACTGTTCTTTACTATATATTACTGGGATACAGTGTCGTGAATTTTCAACAAATGTACAAGGATTTCCAAATTATTTTTTTTCCCCTTCCCCAGTAGAGACTTCAGAAGTCTCACAATCATTGATTATCTTGCAGAATTCCCACAGGTACTTTATTTTAAGGTTGGTTGTGCTGCTTTTGTTGGCATTCAGTTCATTGTCACTGGCTGGTGGGGAAAATTACACATCCAACCTTCAATCCACATCTGAATTACCTGATTTTTTGTGAAGTGAAGCATTCTTGAGGATTTTCTCCAGGTTTATATTGTGCTCAGTCAGTGAAGCACCGCTGGAAATCCACTAAATCCACGCTTCAGTCTTTCAAAATAATTTCCATGAGGATTAATTATAAGATCAGAATGGGCTGCTGGGTGAAATCTGTGAATCTTTTCAGCTGGCAGTTAGAGTACTGTGTCATATTGCAGTACATGTTTGTCGCATCCTACTGGATCCACTCCTTCTCAGTTTTTCTATAGGGGAGCTATTCCTTCAGTGACGTCAATAATATAATGCTTCCACTTCATAGTTTTTACTTGTTTGATAGAAGCAGAATGAAGAGATGAATGGAACTTCCCTTCCTCCCTTTTGTCACTGCAGAGCTTTATAGCCTGTACAGGTCTCTGCTTATCTTCCTGCTCTTTGTTCAGATGCTGGAGGTACATCAAGTTAATCTGTGTGTTAGAGCCTATCTGAACTTAAACTTCAGGTTTCTGAAAAATCTGGTCCTTACTTGGTCTCAGAAATTGAATTTTTTTCTTAGGAAATACCTTTACTTGTATACACACAATTAAATCTTGCAGTACTTAGCTCTACAGCAACGTCTTCACTATGTGAGCTGCCTGAGTGTAAGGAACAGTAAAATCATTATTTTAAAGAGTCTGACTAGTTAGTTAAAAATGAACTGAACTGATTTGGGTTTTAGCTGCTGATTTTTTTAATTGGATTTTCTCAGATGTTATTTTATTTTAGCTGTTATATTGCCTTGTATTATTATTATCTTTAAAAATGTTGAGAGCCTTTGGACTAAAATGAGTGAAACTCTTGGTTTGATGTAGCCATCAATATTCTGTAACAAAGCCCCAGTGTTTTGCTACTAAAGCAAAACGTTTTCTTATTACCCTCTTATTTCCAGTGACTGGGTTTTAAAATCTGTTAAAAATCTGGGCCTGCTCTGAAGCAAGTTTGATTTTACAAAAATGTAAAGTTTTTACATAGGAAATACCTCCAAGTTGGAAACAATAATAGCTGGGAGTAGCAACTTGAGAAAAGCTGGTAACTTGCAAAGTCATCAAATCTTGTTTTAATTTTTTCCAGGGTTTCTTGGAAGAAGACAAAAACGGTCTCTTCCCCTGCGCTCGGCACGCACAGTACCTATCAAGAGCGCTCTCTCCTTACGGTGAGCATGGCTTGGTTCACTCCAGTCCGGTAAAATACGCCCGGAAAAATTCTCGAAATACATCTAACGCGTCTAACTCAAGTGTCACTATGTCAAGTACACCAAGAAAGCGCTCTGGACTTTCATGCAGCTGCTCCACTGATAGTTTTGTGAGCACTTGTCATTCCCAGAGGCATCAAGGAAGCAACTCCAAAGTCTGCAGCGGGGATCTTCTAGACAGACACTCCGAATTCTTTACTGGCAGCCGAAAACCTTTTACTCCACGCACCTTAATATCAGATGCTAAATCTTTCCTGTCAGAGTACAGGTATTACACTCCTGCTCGAAGGAAGAGGAAAAATCACTGCAAGCAGCATGTGGAAGCTCAAACGCAGACCGATGTGGTCAGGTACAGAGATTAAAACTTTATTTTGAAACTGTGGAATTTAGATGTTATCGTAACAGTATATTCATAAAATCAGCATGTTTTGCTCTCATTTACATTAGTATAAAACCAGAATAATTATTCTGAAATTATTCTAGATATGCTGTAGCAAAAGCTAGAATAGAATGTGATTTTGATTTTTTCACTGGCGTATTTTGTTGCCTTCTGTCTGGAGCAGCTGGTTTCTTCTATACAGATTGGATACAATCTGTGGGATCTCGCGTCTGTTGGGGATAGTTGTTCCCTCTCTTCTCTTTGCTCTCTCTGCTACATAGTTGTACTTTCGGTCTTCTAAAGAATTAACCACTATAAGCATGCAAGTAATTCCCCACTGTTAACCCTGTAGTCTCATACGTTGCAATTTGTTAATTAATACATGATGCAAAGATCCTTTTTTGTTGTTGTTTAACTCTTGAATGCAGCTCTTCATTTTCTTTTAATAATTTTAAATGCCTTCAGATGTATCCTATGTGAAATGTTGTATAGAAAACTAATGTCCTCTTGCCTTGAACTACTTCTTAGCAGATTAAACAGTTTTGACTTAGTTTTGTTGTTACTACCTCATAAAGAGAAGTCTTTTCTCTTTTGTGTCCTCAGTGCCTGCATGTCTAACTCTGGTTTTGTCCTAGAACAAAGTAGGAATTTCATGAGACTGGAATTACGATAGCTTCGGCTCCATATTGCAAATACTGATTTTTGTGGTTCACATATTTTCCTGGTACACTTTTAATGTATAGGTTCGTCTCAATTCTGAACAATTATTTTGGATAATTTAGCTCTCCTCTGTAAATATGCAGCTAAATAACGGATTTGGATAACCTATGTATGACTGTTGTCAGCCTTCAAAATGAACTATAATGTAGTTTTATTATGTAAATGGAAGTCTGGCAGAAATTTTCTAAACTGTCTGAGACATTTTAGTACTAGGTCCCATTCAAATTGGTGGGAAATTCCACCAAATAAACTGGTATTCTCATCCTGCGTATTTTGAAAGTAGCTTTCTGGGAAATGTAATACATCTCTAAATTTTGTAGCTTTCCATCTGCAGACAAAGCGTCTGAGAGAAAAGTAATGAGTGAACAGCGGAAGATCACACTGAAGGTAAGACACTCATCATCTGCCAGTCATCTGGGCTCTCTTACCACGCCCCTAACCATCATTTTGGAGTATATACTTCCTCTCTGCCACAGCAGTATACAACTGATTGAAGTTTCTTTTTCCTTATTGTCATGAGAAGAATGAGTTCTGGAGAGCAGGAGGAGTTTCAAAAGAATAAGCGGAAACAATAAGAAAAAATACTGAAGCGTGTGAAGAGATCTTAGAATATTACAATATTTTTTTCCCAACAGTTTTTCCAAGCGCGCTATAGCTTAAATGTCTGTTAAAGACATAGATAATTGGTACCTTACTTTTCAGCAGAAGAAGGTACCTCTTTTTCAAGGATTTTTTTTTCTTCATTTTTACATTGGATAACATATTCCAAAAAGTCCTTGACAGAAGAATTGGAACCAAGCAGTCCCTTCTCCTGAGGAAGGACCCAAACCAGCAGGTGGTGAAGTTTGACTTGATACTGTTTGCTCTCTCTCTTGCTGAATGTATATGGAATCCTTTAATGAACAGTCATACCACTTCAAATCCTACCTGCTCCTAGTATTTTTTGTCAGAGTCACAGAAATTTTTGCATCCCTCGTTTTGATTTGAATTGTACATTGGTGACAGTTTAATTTAGTTGTTTGGTTATTTGGTCTTTCAGAAATTGCCGGGTGGTGGTTTAGGATTGTTATATGTCAAAGATGAAATGGAATACCAGCATCTTTTGGAGGCAGAGGGAAGCAGGCAAAAGACCTGAAATATTTCTTAGCCTTCAAATATGAAGTTATTTTGTCTGAATTGGTAGTATTATTTGCATGGAAGAGTTTGATCAGAAGTTAGGTTCTTATTTTGTGCTTTACCTTGTAGCCACTATACAGACAAGTCCTTAATCAAACAGCCCTGTCAAACTAAAGAGAAGTACTTGAATAACTGCGGACTTTCTTTCTGAATAAAGGCTACAGGGTCAGCCTCTTCATGGCTTAATAAAGCAAATAATTATGGCTTATTCATTGGAGGAGTGGGGTGAGAAAGCATATGTAGAAAATAGAAGAGTGGCTACACCTGAATTGATCTGCACCTGCAGCTGACCTCATTAAGAGAAGGTTAAATGATTATTCAGAAGGCATCAGTTCCATGAAGAACTTCTGATTTCATTTCAAAGCTGTCATATCTGACACCAGTAAATCATGTAGCTTTATAGTGGCCCTTTCAGAGCATTATCATTTAAAATGCAGGCAGTCAGCAACTTCCATCATTTTTGTGCAAGCAGCTCAAGAGATGTGATTTACAGTGCTGGTTCCTGTTTTTGCATACAGAATTTTACTCCTGGTGGTGACATCAACCCCCTCTGGCTTTTAGAGGATTCCATGTCTTATTGCCCCTGACTAAAGTTTTGGATGTCAAAGCTGATGGTCCTTTGCCATCATGTGTCTCAGCTTACCCCCAAAAAATTCTGTAGGGCTGCTTAATCACAGGTAATTATTAGGTTCATTTTCATGGTAATATTTGTTGTGTATTTGCACTGATAATAAAGATCTTATCTCTTTGTTGTAGGATGAAGATAGAAGATACACAGTGGATGAGCCTGAGAGAGAAACAACTGCTTTTCCATACTCCTTCCTAAGGTGCCTGATTTACAGCAGGAAGGAATATTTGAAGCATTCCTTCTTGCTTTCTATACACCTTCTTCTTAGGCCATAAGCCTTGACTACCAAGTCTTTTCTTGCAGGACTTTTGGTTGCATTTTTAGATCAATGGGCCTATCCCAACTTCAAAATTCCTTATTTTATTATGATAAAGTTCCACTGGGAAGCCAATTAAGAAAGAGAGCTCTGCAATATATTAATTTTTGTCAGGAGTGAGACTGATGACACGTTAATACAGCTGTTAGTTCTGTCCATCTGAGCTTAAGCAATATGTATTTTTTATACAGTGCTACAACTAAGTAGTGGATTGGTATTCCAGTTAGTATTTCCTTTCAGGAAAAAGGATCTCCAGACATCCAGCCTCATGAATTTATGATCTGCAAGAATCGCAGACCAGAGGCATTTCCCACATCTCTTTCTGAAAATGTAACACTGAGATTTAGAATATTTTCTACAAGACAAGAACAGTGTTGGAAGTCAGGCCAGAACCCAGGGCTCCCAGCTGATTCTCCTCAGTGCTGACCTAAGTGTCACGCTTGACTTGCTGGTTTGGGCTCTGGCCTTTTCACACAAAGGCATTTGTACCCGAGTAGCAATTGTATTTGGAGTAAAAAAAGCACTCTTACAGGTAGTGGAGGTCTGTATAGCATCTGAAGTAACACTGAGGTCTTTTGAGGCGTTAGAGCACTGTATCTAGTGAGGTGTTATACTGCTGCACAATAGTCTTTCAGGCTTCAGTGTAAGCAGTGGATTTTGCTACTGGAGCAGGGTGCGGGGGTGTTCTGGTGGGGTTTTCCCAAGAGGAAGTGGGATAACGGCACAGCATGGCTCCAAACAAAAGGGAAATGCAAGGTAGTGTAAAGGTTTTTTTAGAATGTTGCTTTCTGCTCTTTCTTACCCTCTCATTTTCTGATTAGGGAGACATCGTTGTATTCTCAGCAGCCTTCAGGAAGGAGGACTATTGAGGCTGAGTAAGTATGCTTCAACGGTTTTTCTGCTGGTTTCCAACATAACACTAGAAACCCTTCCTCAAAACTGCTGGACTCGAAACAGTAAATGAGGCCTCAGAATAAAGTGCTGTTCACAATCTACAGTAGAATGGGCATGACTATGAATTGTACAATACTTCACAATTTCCATGTGAATGAAAAAGTGAAGAAAATGCATTGTAACTTTGGAAGAAAGATAGACTTCTCTTACTAACCACTGGCTATACTTTAAATTTTCCTTTTTTGGTCTGTAATTTGTCTGAAGCAAATATTGGCAAGATAAAATATTGAGTTTAGGGGTATTCTTACCACATTTCTACTCTGAAATTTGATGAGAATCAGGAGAGTTTTGGGTTATATTCAGAAACACTGCCAATGATTTATCGTATGACCTTAGGGAAGTTGTCTATTTCTTTATTCTTTGTGCTTTAGGACAGGCTTGTTCTTGCCTAACTTTAAGGATCAAAGATCAGTTATAGGTATCTTTCTTGACGATAGAAGGAACCAAAACGACAATTTTCAGACTGGGTGAAAAATTTTACATAATGAAAGTCACACAAGATGTATCTCATTTCTTATTTTCTGTTTTCTAAGACTGCAGGTTGATTTGATAGAGCTTGATTGGATACTTTGGGATATTTAAGAAGATGCTGTGAAAGAGAAACAGCACTGAAGTCTTTTCTTTTGGGGTTGTCTTTCTTGTTTTCCAAGCAGAACTCCAAACATTTGGAGTCTCCCATTTAGAGCAACTGGCATGAACAAGGCTTTAAGAGGTATTAAAATAGAGAGAAATTTGATCAAAGAGGTGAAAGTCACATCTCACACTAACAAGGATTTTGTACATCAAAGAGTTGTTGTTTGAAAGGCATGGAGGGTGTCAAGTAAGCACTTAATTTTTTCTGAGCTTCCACTGAGGACTAGCAATTTTCAGCTGCAGTCAGAGTCTCTTGAAGCCCGTTTGGAAGCCTTTACGCAGAGCATCAAACTGCAATTTTACACTTTCTTCCTTTCCACCCCTTTCTTGAGTGCAAAGCGGGTTCTGAGCGCTTTCCAAGATTTGCTGATTTCCTCAGTCAGGATCTCTGTGCTGATTTATACCACAACAGAAAGGTAGCATAAACACGAAGCACCATAGCGACGTTTCGAACAGTTTGATATTTTACACTGGGTTTTCAATTATCATTCAAATTGAATGGAAGGCTTAGTTTTTCCTGATAGAATTACCTTTTTGAAAAACGGCAGCTGATGCCAAGAGCTATACAATCTTATTAATGGCATTTCCCATAAAGGTGATTAGCCCTACTGCATTGTGTAATAAGTGTCTCTATTTTAAAAGATTTAACATTGGGTTTTCTATTCTTCCTGCAGAGAGGAAGAGCTTTTATATTTAGCTTTCATTGAAGATGTAACAAATGATATTCTTAGCCTTGGGCTATTTTCTAACAGGTAGGTTACCACTGATTTCAACAACTCTGTAAGAAAGGGAAGTAGTGTTTAGTAATCATTTCTTTGCCTTTAAGAATATATAGATACACAGTTACCTCCTGCTTTTGTTTTGTTTCCTTTTCTATTTTGCATTGTGTAAGAAAGAACTAGGAAGGACCTGTGGGTCATCTACTTTGATCTGCTGCTATGCACGACGAGAGAAAGCCTCTGGTAGAAAATGACCTGTAACCCTAGGTCAATGCCAAGAAGTCATTTTACTCTGCAACAGCGGTTTTGCTAAATAAACCAAGTTACTGATCTTTCACACAACAGATCCTCTGTCTCCTTTTTGTCCTTGTTCCTGTTCTAATATGAATTCAGTTTTCAAGATGGGTTGTCATACTGTGTCAGATAAGGGTTCACCAGTTGCTAAATCGGTTTTTTTCAATAATTAAACAATAAGTCGTGATACAATGCATGTAAGTAGTACTCCCAAATTCTTTTCCATATCAGTTCCTTCTGATAAAGAACCCTGAATTTATAGTAAAAAAAACCCCTGCAGTATTTCTGATACAGAATTCCAACCCATTTTTGCAATTCCATTTTCAAGGCAGTCTAATTTCAGCATAATATTCCGATCTTCCCCGGGTTAATAATGTTCCTAGCTGTTTTTCGATTCTGTGCGCTCTCATTTTTTTCCTCATCTCAAGGCTATCAATGAGGTGTTTAATACACTAGATCCAAAAACTAATCTTAGAGAAATTTCAAGAGCAGTCTCCCTCTGGTTCATTTTTACAGTAATGTTGTCTTCCCTTAAAGCCCTTCTTGCACTATATATTTTTATTTTTTTAATAATTTCTCATGTAAGCTAGACTAAATTTGCTTGACCTTCTGGGACTCTGTTGTAGTGACTGTGTACCTTAGTTGTCACAGAACACTTCCTCTGTGCTGAAATATTCCTTTCATCCAGCGTGAGCAATGGAAGAGAGCTTTTGGGACTGACGACTTTTCTCGGGATTTTTTTCTGAAGCTGGATTTTATTCCTTCCCTTTATTTACACTTGTGTATCTCAGCTACTGGGGTGCACCTAGGAGATTTTGGGTACTTCAGCATGGCAGCAGAACCACCACTGGATTTCTGGCTCTTCCCATGGCATAGACCCAGCACACCAAACACACAACACACCAGCCCCTGGTGACCGTTGGCAGCCCAGCGCTGGGTCTGCCTGCTGAGCGCGTCTCCAGTGGGACACCCACTCCAGGTATCCCTCTCTGTGAGACAGCATAATCGAAACATTCAGCTAAGAAACGAAACTAATAACCTAAGGTCATTAATTTATATGGGTCTGTTAAAAGTTGGGTTTCTTCCTGTTAAATCATTTAATTGTTTGTTTGTAGAGTTCTGGAAGAACTGTTTGAGTGTCATGTACAAGAAAATAAGAACCGTTTGGATGAGGTAGGTGCTGCCCCTGTAACAGTCTCTGTCTCTGCGTATGACTTCAGCAGGGTTTCCAAAGTACAGTGGAAACGCACTGGTATATTTGCCGGTAAAGGTAACCACAATGCTCACTGAGGAGCAACTCTCTCTGTAAGTGAGACTTGCAAACTCCTGATCAACCATGATCCATGAGGCACAGTCACACAAAAAGGGACGATAGTCAGCTCGGTTTGGTGACGCTGGCTGTATAATTTAGTTACTTGACTGTTCGCAGCCTCCCTTTCCTTAGATCAGAATTAAGCCCTGAGTTCTGGGCAGATGAGGGCCATGGGGCTGCAGAAGTGTCACCCCTTTCTTCCTTCATCCCCTAGAGCAAGATGCGCCACTTGTTGGATGTACTGAAAGCAGACCTCGGCTGCAGCCCCACCAGCGGCGCGGAGCAAATCCCTGCAGGCTGGGAAGCCGTTGACTCGCTGGACCTGCAAGAGTTTGATATGATGGAAGAGCTTGAGTTTACCAGTAAAAGTCAGGGACAAAGAAAAGTTACAAAAAGTGAAGAATTCTTTGGGACCGTGGAATTATCGTTAAAGGAACCAAACAAATGTGGATCGCCAGTATGCAGGGAAAATTCAAAGGAGACACAGAACAAGGGTGACTTTTCAGAAGAAGTTGCTAAAATGATGGAAGCCGGGACAGAGTCTCACTCGTGTGTGAAAGCTGAAGAAGATCCAGACACTTCGCCCTCACGTGAAGCAACTTTAAACTTGATTAGTTGTGACAGTGATTTGGAAGCCAACAGGGAACTTGATGATCTTGAAGAAAACTTTGCAGAGGCACTTCAGATCTCACATGACTATTCATAATAGTAGCCAAAATAGGGATGGAGCTAGTTCTGTGAAGAACTGCCATTTGTTAAATAGTAGTAAATTATTTGTTTTATTTTCAGTTTATTTCTGTTTAAATACAGCTATAATCTCTCTAGCAGGGTATTATTAATTGGGACTTATTTAATCTCTGTAGTAATATAGACTGTAATGTGTAAAGTTTTGGTTACCAAAAAATTTTGTATATTTTGTCTATAGTTGTATAATTCAGAACTTTTGAGAATATTGAAATAGATGTATATTTTTAGAAAGCTGTAATAGTATGTTATGAAGTATTTATTTTTATTTATAATAAATGAATTAATTGGTGGCACATTGCTAGTGCAGTTGGGGTCCTGCTATAAAGATCCCAGATTTTTTTAATCTGCAAGAATTCAATTTATCCATATCAAAACATGGTGTCCTACATACCTGCAGAGCAGGGATGGAACTGTTTGTCCATCCTGGAAGAAAGCAGCGTTTTTCTCTTTTTGATGTTAAATCCCACTGAGGCATGTAGTTGTTATAATCAACTTTTTTTGCTTTTACAGTACTGGTAGAACATAAGAAACATACCTTTTCCTTGCATTACCTTGGGTGAAATAAGGAAGGAGTGTGGACAGGCAACTTCCTGAACATAAGAATTTCTTTTGGTGGGGGTAGATGATCATTCCTTCAGCCCTCAACCATGAATGCAATCGTCTTATTCCTTGTACCAACAGGTATAAAGAGCCATTTTGCAGTATTAGCTGCTCCCTGTCAGCTTTTCTGCCTGAAAAGGACATTCATCTCTAGCTACTGCCTATGGCAGCCCTTGAGCTGTAGACTACGCAGCTCGTTTGCTTGTTTGTTTGTTTTATACACAGCTCTTGAGCTGTTCAATCCTAGGTGTCCGTGCTTCAGCTGATACTTCTGGAAAGTGAAGGCCGCAGCAATTTTCAAACAGCACAACACTAAAATACACAGTTCAATTTCTTGCATTAATGACAACCTTGGCCTAGTGTTCTCCATCAAGCTGTGGTTTTGGAAAAGCAGTGAGTTGGGTACCGACTGATGACTAGGGCTGTCTAGCAGAAGACACATCAGGCATCTTGCACATCAAGTGGAGGAAAGGTGGTCTATTTTATGATTCAAGTTTAATCAGAATAAAGCTATTACCTGGCATTCACGTTAACTGCAGAATGAGCTCAACAGGTTCTGAGGAGATGCTGGGAAGTTACGTTGTCTTGCTTGTAGGTGAGGAACTGCACGAAGCCTTAGGAACAGGATAAAGCCTGTACCCAACTGCATCTTAGGTAGGGTTGGTCTTAATCTGCTTCCTCCAAGGACACACCCAAGTGGTTACAGTTCATACATACAACTGCTACCACCTGCCTCCCCTGTGGCTCATGATTGTCTTACCAAAGGCTATTGATTCTGTAAGCTAGATGACCCATTGCAGCTCCAATAGGCATAGACCGCTGCTTCACCTCTGAAGCATAAACTTTTCCAGGGGTCGGAGAAGAAATCTCAAAGAAACTCTAGAGAAAGCAAATCAAACAAAAGCAACATTTCTGGCACAGTCATCAGCATTGCAGTAATTCCCCCAAAAAGCAAACGGCGCTTTCCTGGCTGCTTTGGCCATTATAATAAATCATGCTTGCTGCCAGTGACAGCAGACTAGGGTTTATTTTAGCCATGTGCATGCGGCTGTGCAGATGGGCACTAGCCTTTCATCTACTGCGCTCAGCTGGCTGGCGCGTAAATCTGGCCTGCGTTGAGCGCTCCAGCTCACTGAAAAGTAGGTGAGATAATGCGAGGATTTTGCATCCCTCCATCAGAGCTTGTCTTGCTGAAAAGACACATGCCCACAGGACTGACGCAGTATGGTGCGGGGATGGTTTGCCCTTGATCACAAGTGATCAAAGCTCTTCTCCCATCCCTGAGGAAACTCCCTCTCTATTCCTTCCTGCTGAAGGGCAGGATGCACCTAGGAAACTACTGTTTCTATTAGACACATCAACTGTAGAGCCTGTTTGCTCCTCGGCCAGGACTTCACCCACCCTTGGGGCCCTCCATTCTGAGCTCTCCAATCTTGGTCAATAATGGAATTTAGGGTTTTTTTCCCCTCTACCTATCTATCCCCTACCTATATGTACCTTATATACTTATATAAGTATATATGACTTGCATGTCATAAAAAAGATCACTCGGCAAACTTTGGCTTGTGGCCAACATGAGTCTGATTAAAGACTAAGAATGTCAGATTGAAATTTCGGCAAGTAAGAAAACTAAATGCATGTAGTAAACCAGACCTTTCACAAAGCAAACATCTGTCTGCCTAAACCAAAACTGTGAATGTTTCTTGGATCCAGAGTGAAATTTCTGGTTAAGAGCCCAAAGATCACACACTCCAGTATCCTAGCAGCTGGAGCAGTCAGCCCAGTTCAAAGAACTGGTTTCTCATTGAACAGCCACTTCCACCAGGCAGTGGGGAAAAAACATTCTAGAGAAGCGTTATCTATATAAAATTAATTAGTTTAACTACAGAACCATGAGCAAATGCAGGCTATCCAGGGCTTAAAACTTTCTCCCTTTTATTCACATTTACTTTAAGGTGGTGTTTCAAACAGAAGTTGTTTAAGCATTGAGATGCAAAAGCCTGACCCACATCACTTACAAGGTTAATCAACAGTCAAGCTTTGGGTTTTTCCTGAGGGGTTTTTGGGTTGGCGGGGTTTTTTTTGGTCTCATCACCTTTACCTTGGTGATATACTCAGGTCTTGGCACAAGCAGTAGCAGAACAAGGGAGTCACGACACCCCTGCAAATCTGAATGCTTCAGAAGTAACAATCTTGGGAGCAGTTGGCAGCTCTGATCTGCAACGTAAGACTTCTTTCTGCCCAGATTTATGTGGGCGATGAGCACATGCATAATAACATCAGCAATATTTACTTCAAATGGACAAAAGCCTGCTATTGTTACTTTGCTCTGTAACAAACCGGTCTCTTATCTTGAAAGCCTACAGTTTTGTCATCACCGCTCTTGTTTTCAAAGGTAGGATTCTGTTTATTTACAAAGCAAAGTGAGGCTTTTGGTCATTTGAAGTAAAGATTAATGTGATGAAAAAACAAGGTGCTTAGGTATCTCAGGGTTGACCAGAAAACAAAAACCTGCACGCAAACCACAAGCTGTCATTTTATCCCTCATCGACCCCACCTCTAAGACACCCACAGCGTTTTTCATTTAGGCTGAGCTGCAGAATGGCTCTGGGGTCCTGCTGCTCTGCGTTTCTGTACAGTTTTACATCATTTATAGCTGTGCAACAGTAGTTGTAGAGTGATGCAGCTTAACTGATAACATTTCATATTCAAGTAGAAATGTCTTCATCAGACATTGGGGAGAAAAGGGCTATTTTTTTCTCAGCAATGATCTGCGTGAGGAATACGAACAAGAGTACGGAAGCCTGAGCATGAATAAAAATACGGTCCAGGACTCTGATTTGTAGCACCTAATGCGGGCTGTTTCAATGCACAGCTTCCAGCCAGCAGGACGTCCCAGTAGCGCCCTTCAGCGCACTGCTGCTGTTCCTGTGCCCAGCGAAAGGCAGCATTGCTGGGCCACAGCCTGGGGGAAGGAGAAAGAGCAATGGGAAATGAATTTTAAAGGGAGTGCAGGAAGAAAGAAAAGGGGAAAGGGAAATTGTTATTTATTCCATCTTTTTAAAGATGGTGAGACCTATTATTGGTAGAACACAGGTGCAGAGTAGAACTTTAGATGCCACTTGTTAACATTGGTCTTCAAAGATATTTTAGAGCTCCCTCAATTTTTCCACCTTTGTATTGCAGCATTTGCACTTGAGTATTTGAGACCTAAAAACTAATGAAAAAGGGAAAACCCACATAACTCAGGATGTACGTCAGGGAGCTACGGGAAACTCCAGCATCCCCCTTTAGCTTTTTGACCACCCAAGGCAGGAGCACACACCTGATAAGCAACCGCAGGGCACTGCAGATACAGAATGTCTCTGGAGCCACCAAACCTTTCTCTCCGACGCTTCCTGGGCACTTAACCTGCTGCTCCCATGACTTGGGAGCTAACACCTGGTACGTACACAGACTACGGCAACCGGCGATTTAAATAAAAACAATTTCTCACCCTCCAAAACAACCAAACCAGATACCCACCAGAAGTCCAGTCTTCCTGTTTTCTTTATCAATAGTGAAATCATCTTCATTCAGAAACAACCGTCTTCAGTTTCTATTCCAAGTAGCAAAGCAAGTGATACACAAACAGGTGAGCGGTAAATTAATCGGCTGCAGCAGTGTGGGTCACAAACAGCCAAGGGATTCCGTTTCAAAGACTGCAGCAGGTCGTGGGCCAGCGGAAGCTGAGCATGTCACAGGGATAAACATCGCTGGGAAGGGAAAGAAGAATCCGCAGTTATCACTGGCACGACAAATCATCAGCTGAGCTGTAGAACACCTGTAGCTCGTCTCCATCTCAACCACCTTAAAGAAAACCTAGGAGGGCTCCAGGATGTCAGGCAGTCCACAAGCAGCAACAAGGAGAGTTGATGTGAGTGAAGGGAACTAAAATTAACAATGCTGTGTATACTGTGCACAGGACTCTCTGTTCTCTGTAGAAAGCCTCCAGAGCAGCTGGGCTCTCAGTTCAGGCCTCCTGAAAGGACTGGTCCTTTTAGCTCACCCACTAAGCTAATTCCAGCAGACAGCAAAGGGCAGGAGCTGTGCCTGATGCCCAGGGGACAAGGGACAGAAGCTACATTTGCATTCATCCTTTAAACAGCGAGACTGGCCTGCAAGGGGTGAGGGGTCTCAACCCAGCACCACAGTTCAGGCTGGAGGAACGCCGGAGGCGCTGAACACCCAACCCCAGGGGTGTGGGCACTGGCTGCTGCTGTGCTCTCCTGGAGATGGCAGGCTTCGGCTCACAGTCTCCCTGCAATCCTTCCAGCCCTACTGCACCGGGGGAACGAAATTAGACCTTGAGAGGGGCAAGTAAAGGCTACATAAATGGAGTAGGGAGGCATATGAAACTTGAGAAAGAGAGAAACTCAAACGCTGCCTCAGCCTGGCAGGCCACAGAGCTATGCTGTCCCATTCTCATAGAGGACAGGCAGCGTGATCCATAGCACGAGGTGCAGAGCTCTCTGCAGTTATCCCAAGAATTCAGCAAGCCAGTAGGACTCCCCTTACAGTATCTGTGCGAGCGCTGCAGCATACCTTACATCTCAGAGCAGCCAGAGCCTGATTCCAGAAGATGAGTAACACAAGTATGAGGTGACCCCAGCTCTTCCCAGCTATCTGTTTCTCTCACTCAAGCATGCTCGCATGCCAAATAAGAAGTGAAGCAATGTGTCAAAGGCCATCAGCTCTCCTGTCAGCCTGGGAATTCTTTGCAGAACCTCAGAGGTGTAGCCTCTCCAACCAGAAATGCAGCTCAGAGGCATTTGGCACCCTGCTTTTTCCTGACGTTTGACACAAGCAAGAGCAGAGATGATACAGATAGCATAGGTTTGGGAGCTGGCTACGAGGCTTCCCAAATGCTGGGAACAACCATCTCAGATAACAGTGGATTGTCAGGGAAAGATAGAAGAGCTCCTCGAGCTCTCATCTCAGTCTCCCTTTCCACAGAAACAAGCTTGCATGATGAGCCTCCCCTCCCACTTGGAAAGTCTTTAGCCTTGCACAGGGGCTTTCAGCTTAAAAGTAGGTCTTCAAAGGCCCTCGCTGTAGCTTTCCACAGCGTGTCCTCTCCATGGCTGTTCCTCAGTATTTGAACTTCTCAGAGCCTCTATCCAGTTCACTTGGTGGTATGATAAGATCTCTCCAAAGGGTTCTTGGGCACATCTCTACAAGCAGCTCCTTACTGCCCATCCCTTTACCCGAAGCAGCAACTGATGAGTGGGAGCACACCCCCAATGCCATCTCAGGCATGCTCCAGTAACAAAGCTATGGGGCAGGTGAGCAATGGGATGGGCCAGCTCATGGCCAAAATTAGCTTCACAGGTGTCAGGACAATCCAGCCTGTGGTATTAGGGCAGTATTTCTGGATTCTTTCAATAGAGAATGTAAATTAGCCTTAGTTCTGCTTATTTGTCATTATTTAAACACCAGTATTGTGCAGAGGGATAAGGCTGACCTTTTGTCCTGCAAACAGGCTCAAATGGAACATATTATTTCCATCTTGATGGCATAAATACACCAAAAGTGCTAAACTCACCTCGACAGCCCTCCTCACTAACACTATGGCACTCAGGATAAGTTTTGCTCCAACTGCAGGGAGCGCATACACTCAGCAATGCTCCTTATTTTAGGTAGACTGATTTTTTCCACAGCACATCAAAGCTACTGCATCTAATACCTGTCATGCGCATTCCTACGCTGACTCTGATTGAGGTGGCTGCAGAACAGCTGCTTCCACCCTTCAAAACCTAAGAGGAACTTGGGAAGAAGACAAATCCTTCATCAACCATCTGCGTTTGCTTCTGTTTTTGGTGAACAATTGCACTTGCCTCCTCTTTCCCAATTACATTTTGATGTGTCTGATGTAACAGTGTTCCCCCTCTCCTTACAAAGGAGAAAACAGATGACCTCATTTGGGCAGGGCTTTGCTACAGGAACCTGTGCGCCCTAGCAAGAGTCACAGTGCGTCTACAGACGGTGAGGGATCATTTTCAGGTAAGGCTGAAAGAGCCACCCAGCAGGACAGAAGAAAGAATCACCTACCAGCACCCTGGAAGGAGTAAGTCCTCGTGCCAGCATCCCAGGGGGATATTTCACTACCACAAGTGGGATCAGCAGGCCAGCTGTCTCGGGCTGGCTGAGCGACTCCGTTGCATGTGATTTTCTCGTTAATCGTTCTGGAGCTGCTGTCAGGAACTGAATCGAACCCCAGGTTTTGATAGACTTGATGCTTGTCTATATACTTCTCCTTTTCAAGCCAGAAATAACCCCCAAGGGAAAAACTGATCAGATTTACTGCTTATCATAGCTGGCCTGACTCTGCAAGGTGGTTTTCAGGACCACAAGAATCAGGAAATAAAAATGTCATATTTTTAGTGTGTCAGTTAAAAGATGGCTTGAAAAGGAAAATTGAGGCAGTACAATTTCCTAAGACTTATAGTTTCAAATTAAATTGCTTCTCCTAATTCAGGGAGAGAAGTAAACATTTGGTGACTGATGGAATATAAAGTGATAGAGACCTACACCTCCTGGTTTTCAGGAGACAACTCAAATTTTTGAGATACAGAATAAGCACTTGCTATTTCGGGAGACACTCACTTCAGAACAAATGAATTTATTTCTGTACTGCTATGGTGCAGGGAACCCAAGAAACGCTGATAAATCTGCTAAAATAATATCTTTCGTATTATCAAACTATAACTGAACTATCTTCTAATGTCCTGAAGTCTTTTGCTAAAGATTTTGTCAATGGAAAGACATTTTCAGCTTCCATCAGTCATGAGCAGCACAGCATACAGGCAGAAGAAATCAGATAGGCACACGCACACACAAAGCATGCAGTTCCTTCAAATCACTGATTATCAGCATTAGCCAGGCTTGACAGGGGCTTTCTTCACAGGTACTTAACGCCAGTGAAAATTCTTCATTCATCTCTGGGTATGATAATTTGAGGTCTGTTCGTGGAAGGATTTGATGTCCTTCTAAATTTATGTAAAGCACATGATTGCCATTTTAGAAATGGTTAATAATAATAATAATCTGAACCTCATCTGCAAGCCCTCCAAGTCTTTTCCAGTTGTTCTGTTTATTACAGCTGATATTTTAAACTCATAGAATAAGCAGGGCAGCAGACAATACCGGTTTGGTATGTTGGGGGTGGCAGATACTTGGTTTAAACTTAGGTGTCCATCTGAAAGATTGGCATGTAGATCAGTTTGGGACATGTACTGATTGATTAGAAATGGGACGGAATTTTTCTAAGGTCTACCCCTTTTAGCTCCCACATCTATGTTGTGCCATTTTGCAAGCAGAGAGCCCAAGGACACGCACAATGCCCTGAAGTCCTTGCTTCAGAAAAGCTCCCCAAAAATGCCATGAAGTCAAATGGTCTAGGTCTTCAACTCTGTACACCTCAAAGATGAAGTTTTGTGGTAAAATAGTCACAGGCTCATCCACATCCTACTTACACTTGGGTTTTCTTTGAATTAATGAGGCTAGTTTAAAGCAATTGTAATAACAACAGAACTGGCTTTTAAGTATCAGAACCACCATTTCCCTAAGCATTATGTTCCACTGGAGCCACAGAACTGCCATCACTCAAACGCAAGCGCTGATGGCAGAAGGTTCGACTTGCCCAAGAGCCAGAGCCACGGGATATACAGTGATATGAAATAACTTGCAAAGTTCAGACCTGGTGAGCATTCACCTGTCACCCAGTCCTCACTCCAACTCTCCTGCACCACCGTTCCCCTGTCAGTACCTGCATAAGCGACACTCCCATCATACTCGCAAGTTGTCATCATCCGCAGGTAGTTCTCAGGCTGCAGGATGTAAACTAGCAACGTTTCTGTGACACTGGGCAGCTTCTGTCTTCAAGCGGAGTCCAGCCTTCCAGGGAATGCTCATAAAAATAGAGAACACACATTTACATGCAGTCATTGCTTCCTCAGGGAAAAGGAATGGGTGTTAAAACAAAAACTACCAGATCCCAAATAGAGTAACTCTTGCATGTAAAACTTCCAGCTGGGTACCTAGCATTGCCAAGTTTCATGGAACCTTCCCCTACCCCCAGCCTTTCCAGATTTAAACAATCCTAACTGAACGACAGCTACTTCAGTTCCCCTAGTCAAGGCAGTAGGCGAGGAGCCTGTCTCATCAGCTCCCCCGAGTTTCTCTTGTACGAAGTCCTGGAGTTCTTGCCCAAGACAGTTTCTGGCCAGCTGTGCCAAATCTAAGAGTCAAGCTGCTTCTCTATCAGCCACCTCCGGCCACCAGAAGGGCTCTAATATGGATTTTACAGTGGCTGGAAAATAACAGCTACAGTTTACAGCAATTTGGATTTAGGGCAAATTTAGGTTTCTGAAGAGACCTTCGCCTCGGGTCTAAAACCGGTATAAGTAATAAGTCTGATCAGAAGTGGTGGGTGCTTTTACCATGTGCTTAGGACCCCAAGAAGTCACATCTGCCTCTTCTGATTTTGAATCCATGTCAAATAAGAGAGCTTTGCCCACACTGAACATCGCACAGGACATTCCCCAGGATTTGGGAACTGATCAGACAAGTACATAGATAGCTGGTATGTCACTGTTTCACCTCAAGTTGATTAATGCCATCAAATGGAGCATATCTAGAAGGCAAATCTTAGTTAAAAGCCTGCTCGTTTCAGATACTGTTAAGTGGGCAGTGCACTAGGCATTTAGCAAAGACAAGGGAAATGCAATTGTCCAGTGTGAAATTGGCATGTCCAGCGTGCAATTCATTTATCATGACATTATGCGGTCTTGTGCTGTGCCAGGTGTTACACGGCAAGCCTTTTGCACCACCGCCCTTTTTGACTAAACCTCAATTATAAAATGAAGAAAAACTTCAGCATTAGTTATTGGTAGCAGCTCCAATGATATTAAGTAAATATACAATCAACCATTTCCTCTCTTATGTGCTTCTGGATAGGGTTTTTCAACTTCCAAAATCTTTTTATCCCTCCTCCACTTAAAGATTATGGGGAAACTGAATGTTCAGTATCAAAAATAGCTTTAGAAAATGCTAAACATTATAAAGAGTAATGATAGGGCAGCAGGCAAAAGACTTTCCTGCCACAAAGATGACAGCTAGTAGTATCTGACAGCACAGGTACTGAGGCTCAGGGCAGTACTTACAGCACTTTAGAAAAGGAGGAACAACACCTTTGTGCACAGAAGGTAAAGTCTCAAATTAGGACTACACATGAAAACTAAGTTCTCCAATTTTTCTTTTAATAATGGAACAATAAAACCCATAGTTGCTTCAAATATTTATTTCCATGGCAAAAATAGACTATAATATATTCATTTCACATATATTACATTCAGTAATACAAGCTTTTCTGTCTATGAAACACAATTTGTACATTGTTTTACAAACCAATTTCAGTTTTACAAGAATTAAAGCTGCTTTGATTATACATTTTTACAGTATTGGTGGCAAGACAGCAAAAAAGACATGTTAACCTCTTAGTACTAGAAAATAATACTTCATGTTTGCTACTGTTTAAACAAAGTCCCATTTAAATCCTTGCACGCTGGCTCAAATGAAAATGAAGCCAGATCCTGCATTCCTCTGACATTAAGGCCTCAATCCTACAGAACTGCTGAAAGGACTTCAAACACCCATTTGCTTCAACTGAACGAAGAGATTTCAGAAATGCGCAGGAGCGAACATACTTACTGATTTGCCAGGCCAAGCCTCTAAAGTTTCCATCCAAATCCCCCCAGATCAGCCGTACAGAGGACAGATGTGTTGGGTATTTCAAAGCAATTTAAGAAAGTATCTTTGTAGAGAGCATATACACCTTGCCTGTCAGAACTATCCACGATTAGCAAGGTGACAGACTAGAGGATTTTAGATGTTTTTTCCTCATCAAGTTTCCTACCATTCTAAAAACTAATGGCATTTGCAAAGTCTTCAAAGTATTTTAAGAGTCTCCTAATTTTTACCTAAATATTTGCAAATGGAAAAACAGCATTTAAATTCCCTTTATAAAAGTTAGGCACCTCCTGAAACTGTGCTCTTAAAATCAAGAATTTGGTAGTTTGGATTGCCACGTATCTGAACCAAAATAACATTACAGTATCTACAGACTTGCTCTGTAACTTGCCACAGGCTGCATCTGTTGTAAACTCTATTCATTAGATTCTTGGCATTTGATTTCTATCTTCGTTCCCTAATTAGAACTGAAAAATAGACTTCTAAAGAACAAATACACCATAGGTTATTCTTCACCACTGAATGCAGCATCATGCGGAAAATAGCAAAGAATAGAACCAAAGGTCATCTAGAAACTGTTTTTTTTAAATGCTCTTTGAAGCTAACAAATCTTTTTTCTTTTCTTTTTTTCTCTCCAGTCCCTGTAGACCTTAAAGTAGCATGTGATGCCAACAGAATGCACCAAGTTAGCTGGTCCCCAACAGGATCATACTAAGATTTTTTTTTAAAGTTTTTTTCCCTTACCTTATCACAGTATTGTATTATTTTAATATCACAGTATTGCAAGTGCTGCACTGCAACATGATTTCTAGGCACGTGTTAAATTCCACATTTCAAGGGCCTGATTTTCAGCCCAGCCTTAACCTGGTGCAATTCACACCTACTATAAACACCTGGCTGCATTCATAAAGTATTTAGACTTTCAAATCATCTCATCTGCATTCATTAGAAATTATCACTACAAAACTCCATGTATGCCCACTCGTCCTCCATTTTGCACGTGTAAAACCAGAGACCATGGTTTGAAAAATCTGACCTTTAGTAAGTAAACAGAAACGGAGCTGACAGACTGCATTAAATACATTTGGAAAAGATATGTAAAAACAGAGCCTCTGAAAAAAAATATTTGGAGTTTCAAAAAAATCACTTTTTAAAAAGCCAGTAAAAATAACACCTATGACTACACATTCACTTACCCTGCCATGCCATGAAAAACATACCGTATGAATCAAACCCTTCTAGCAGCTCTACTGTGGATACAACATGTTCCAAATACTCCTCCAAATGCCTTCATCCATTCCTCAAATCCTCACTCTCTACTTCCAACATTTTGTACTTTCACAAGAGAATTTCTTACAAACTCTCCCAGCTACTTTTCTTTTGAATGCTGTAGCTTCATGTATGCACATTCCCGCTGCATTCTTTTGGTTAATTCTTGTAATCTGTATTTAAATTTAAAGCAGACATGAGTATTCATGCTTTAAGGGCTCAAGTTTTCATTGGCAATAAGCCCATTTTAATTCCTACAGTATCAGGAGGAACTGCAGGAATTTTGCATCTTGCAGGATTGGACTCACGCTTTGCATGACTTTGCAGTATTGAAAAGAAACCTCCAAACCCTAAACTCTAAAGCACAGAGTTCTTAGCAATTGAATTGTCGCTTCTTTTAAATTAGTAATTTGAACTAACTTTTGAACTATAGTAATGAGTTCACTATTTTTAAGCCCAGGATTTTAGTAACGCTGCTGATATTAAAACTGAGGTCTCATTACACAGCTAGCTTGTATGATAAATGACCTTGTAGTTCCCAAGTTTGGTCCAGAGGCCATTGAAATCTACGTGCCACTCAACTAGAACAGCTGCTCCCACAAGAAAAATATAGCAGCAGTCTCAGGTAGTCTTACTTATTAAAATTAAGACGCTATTTTGGGAGAAAAATGCTCTAAATGGCATCCACTTCAAAAAAAGGTACACAGGATTACAAAAGGAGCCAAAAATTAATTTGTCATAATGCCAAGAATTTTCTTCCATTTTAGTACACATTTATCTTCCTTTTATTTGTTATCACTTTGTTTTTTTTCTAAATGTTGTTGATAACTTAGAGCAGCTTTCCATCCACAGAAATTACAGAAACTCTGCCTTGCTCACCTGCTTCGCATTAAATGTATTCCTAGATATAAACCACAGCACCCTGCCCTTGTAGTTCTTACTGTTCACTTGCGCAAACAGTATCACGAGTGCAATACTAAGGCATAAAACTTTTCCTGCTCTTCAGGGGGGACAGCAGCAAAAGGAGAGCATGGCCGTGCAGGCTGCAGAAGAGCTGTGCAGAGCTCCCCTCCATACCATGCAGCGACCAGGGCGAGGAGTGACTTACAGCCTGGAGCTACACGAGTGACAGCTCTGCAAGGAACACACTCTCTCTTAGAGAAGAGCTACGAGCCCAAGATTACCAAGATTCACTGGCCAAAAACTCTCTCAATCAGAGCAACAGGGAAAGAAATGAAATGTGCAGAAGCCCTTCCTACAATCTGTGGGTTCTTCTCCTTCCTCTTCACAGAATTTGATCCTAAGAAGCATTTTCCACCTAGCCCTCAAAAGACAGTCAAATCTGTCTCTTAACAGTATATAGCACCTTTATTTATCCCTGAGAGCTCCAACATCCCTAGAAATCAGCATCATCTTTGCAGTTTACTGCAAGAATATCTTCATACAACTTTTCTTACTAATAAAAGTCAGCTCAAATCTTGCATAATAATCTGGTTTCATCCCAGTAAAAACAGAAGCACATTTGGCAAAATGGACCGGCTTATTGCAGGATTTCAAGCTTTTGACAAATAAACCCATCTCCGACTCACACTGTGACTGGATTTGGACAGTGGATGTTCTTATAATGTCCAACACTTCATGACGCACTCAGCACAACTACATGTAAAAAAGCATCCCTTTTCAAGGCTCAGAAGAAAGTGCTAAAAACTGAATTTGCTTTTAAAAATTAACTGAAAACCTAAACAATGGTTTGAAAATTAATTTTGTTACAGGATGTTGTGAAGTTTATTTTCATTTGGTGTCTTTAGAAGAGAAACTGTTCATTTTCAATGCTTACTTGGAGCCATATGCTTACATACAAAAGCAATCCTGCTCTCTTCAGTAAGAAAACTCACATAAAGCCAAGACTACTAAGGCCAAGTCTATTAATGCAAAACCAGACCGGTGATGGACAGAATTGAAAGCTGAAGTGGAGGAGGTAGCAGTGTTACGCTAAAAAAAATAAATCAAGAGTGTGACTACCAGATTAGAGAGCACCCATCTCTAAAAGCGGATACAACCTCTTTCAGCCAAACAGAAAAGAAAGCCAAAAGACACACATTTCCTCACTCACCTCAGATAATCCCATAAATCCTGGATGAAACTGCTTGTTTTAACTGTTCCTTTTAATGCCTCACAGCTGATGTTCTGTCCCAGTAACTGATGAGCAGCTGAAAATTGTTGATTGAAGTTGGGGGTGTAGGTAAGTTCATTAAAAGCTGTATGTGTCAGGTTTATGAAGATCATAGACCGAAGTACGGAAATGGTACAAGCTACATTTTAGAGTATACTTTCCCATTCAAAAACACATCTGAAGACAGAAGTTAACTGGGGCAAAAAGTAGCCACATTTTTAAAAAGTAGCATGATACAAGTAGCTAAGTATGTTTGTTTCTTTGAATATTTCTGTTAACACAGATATGTCAAACTGCTTTGGACTTCCACTTTTACATTTGACAGTTAATACTTCCAAGACATTTTATAGTTTCAAAAAGAACATTTTTTTCCTTCATCTGAAATATTCAATCTTACTTTTACTGACAGTAGAACAATTCAGACTGCCTGAAAGCAGACCAAATGCACTAGACTAATACAGTGTACTTTAAAGTAACACATTTTGTATAGAATGACATATTAGCATGATGTCATTTGGACCATGGGTTTTTCTTTGTGGAAGTAGCATATTAGAGAGGAAACTGAGGCAACATATTTATTATTCTTAATTAATGTTTTGGGAGACAATTATTGTTTTGAAGGGGTTTTAATTATTCATAATAGTTTCCAAACCCTTGTTACAGCTCAGAAAAATAACATAAATTTCACCAGTGATAAAAATTATTTTCAGTCTCATTTCATTTTGCTAAGCAGGTATCAAGGGAAATGGACACTTAAACATGCCTGCAGACTGCTCTACCATAGGACTTTCCTGAAATTAAACCGGATATCTGCAAACTAATAGGTCACTTTTGAATAGGGATTTTCAACTCAGCATCTCAAAACACTTGAAAAAGCAGGTAAAACCACACTGTCCCCATTTGAAAACCACAAGCAGCATTATTTAGGGATCATCATTAAACCAGACCCATGGGACAAAATGGAAACTACCAGAGGTACGACTCATCTTCAGGTCCATGCCACAGCCACTGACTCAGCCACCTACACAGCTACGAAAATACCCACATCTCCAGTGTCACCTCTAAGAGCTCTTACATTCTGCAGATGTTCTCAAACAGCTTCTCTGGATATTCTTCATTGCAACACTGCACAGCATTAGTGAAGTCTGTTCTAGTACTGACAAAACAATCTAAAGGATTCTACAGAAACTTACAGTGCTTTAAAGGCTTTCTTGTCTGGGAACATGAACATTTTTAATGGTCATCTTTGCACTGTGTAAACCAGCAATCATAGCTGCCACACCTCCTCCATTATGTTTCATACCATCATTTCCGTTTTGCCACTATGCACCTTCTTAGTCCAATTTTGGTTCTCTCACTTCATCAACTTAAAAGGCTCTTCCTAAAATAACAGGTTAGTAATGGTATATTACCATATGAAACAATGCGTGATTATAGTTTCTATGTTTAACTACATAAATAACAGAGCAAAAAAAGTGCTTAAAACATTTGCATCCACTTTGATTTCAGCCAGTAAAATCAAACTGTCCTCTAAATATATGAATAATACTGAATATGTACTTTCTCTCATCCATTTGCTTCCTATAACCTTGTAAATAATTAGAATATTTTCCCCCTGCTATTTGCAGGTAAACATGCCTCCGCTCAAATGGAAGTTATCAACAGTTAACATTAACTTATCAGTTCTATTACACAGCACTACAAATGACTACCAACAGCTTCCCCTAGTACTCTCTGCATTTTTGAAAAGTTCAAACATTGTCAGTCTTCTCTGAAAGTATTATACTGTTTTAAAAGTTTTGGGTTTTGGTGTTTTGTTTTTTGTGGGTTTTTTTGTGTGGGTTTTTTTTTAATTAAAAATGCTGAATATAAAAATAACTGTCCTTCAAGCAACAGCTTAAAATATCTAAGAGCTGCTAATTTTGCTGAGTAAACCAGAGGAAACCAAAAGTTCATTTTAAAAAATATAGATGTATTGTTCTAAATATAAAACTGAAAGCAGAATGAAGCTGCATGAGACCTTGACATTCCCAAGGCGCAGGTTTCTCACCCCATGTGCATCTAGAGATTTTAGTTTTTGCACAGTTAACAATTATGTTTTAAAACATAACGTTAGTAAAATTGTGCTGTGTACTTCCATTCCATAAGATAACTATTTTGCCCAGAGTAACACCACCCTAAAGAATGTATGTAAGTACTACAGACCAACACAAGTAAAATCATTCCCTCATATGACTGCAGCTGAACATGGGAAGAATTTAGTCCAGTGAAGATCCTGCTTTGCAGGGACTGTTACACTGACTCGCATTTAACAGTCACATATCAGCCCTAAAATGTAACTGTGATTCATCATACGAAGAAAACACCAGTGAGAGCAGGTCTGCCTGGACAACTGTAATTTTCTTTCTGTAAACTCTTGCAGGCTCCCTTAGGAAGTGGCAGGGATTATATAAGTCTAGAACTTTTGAGAAACTGAATGAGAACTCCATAGACAAAAGTGTACTGTGAAAGAGTCTGCACCATCATCATTCTCTGCTGCCTCAACTTGTCCAGCACTCGTGGGATGTCCAGCATCTGGGGGAAGAGAATAAACCGTTACAAGTGACAGGTGGGCAAGGAGATTGGCTTGCACTTTCTCAGCAGGAGTTTCAGAGCAGCACCAGTGATCCAAGGGCAGAACCAGCTGCTCTAATTTCAGCTCTGACAATTCACTGCCTCTGTCGCCGGTATGGACGGCATTCCACCACCAACCATGCCTACCTCCTCATCTGTGAAATACCCGGAATGTTAAACTTGCCTATCTCGGGGGGTAGGGGTCTTCACGTTTCTAATGGCTGCAAAAGCCTGTCACACTGTTAGGACAGGGATGCACAACAAAACAATCAGTTTGTTGAGTCTCAGCTGGCATCTTGTATTATTAATAAACACTTTACAGCTGTTCACTTCTGGCTAAAACCTGATAGGACCAAGTTTTATTCTATTGAACTACCGCTTTGTCCTCTGGTGAGACTGATCCTGCAAATACACTCACTTAGGAATGAAATATTTAATAAGAAGCACAGAGACCGGCTACAAAGCATGTTCTTCAATATTATCGATTATAACTAAGGCATGAAGTAAAAGTCATGAAGTCAGGGCAAAATCCTGAAATAAGCTTAGTAGCCAAGGGCACACCTTGTTCCACTCAGTGACTCAACATCTTATGGAGTCAAGAATCCAGAGAAGCATTCCAGTACCCAGTGTGTAAGTGGGCAGCTCTAGAAGATTATTAAATTCTGCTGAACTGCCAAGAGCTCTTTCAACCATAGTTGTAAAGGCTCTTCCAAAGGACACACCTTGGGAAAGCTCAGAAGAACAGCCATAAAATACTTATTTAGGTGGGTTATTTACTCTTCCACTACCTAACATTATTTAAAGCGCGAGAAAGAAAAAGAAATCACCTCATTGTGTTCCAAGCAAGCAATCATGATCTCTGACAGTATGACCACTCCTGTTCGTCCTACACCTGCACTGCAATGTACCAGTACAGGAGGATTAGAGTTTTTAGGATCCGCAGTGCTGTTTGTATGGCGCCGAACTGACTGTATCTCTTCCAAGTATGCTATTAAGTTCAACAAATAAGAATAATAAATTTAGGAGATGAAGCCATATAAGCCATGCTATAACACTGTATGATCACCAGAAAAGTAGTAAATTAACATATGACATCCCACAGAAAAATGATGCGCTTGCATCACAAGTCATATTCCAACCAAACCAATACAGATCA
This sequence comes from Chionis minor, assembly GCA_013398295.1. NCBI lineage: Eukaryota > Metazoa > Chordata > Aves > Charadriiformes > Chionidae > Chionis > Chionis minor. The sequence goes on from VZSF01004389.1 coordinate 620,102, forward strand.
ATAAAGATCATCTAACTTTCGTAAGGCTTTCTTTGCCCTGTTTCCCTGCTCCCCACCAAAGGCAGCTCGTGGCCATCATGCCACTGCTGGAACACACTCAAATATTTAGTACGTGATGCAATTATCTTTTAATGTAAATGAACTTTTAGTAAATTATGTATTTGGCTTTAGATATAAACAGTCACTTTACCAAACTGGCAAGTATATTCCTGTCAGAAATGTAATTGAGTATCTCTTGCTGGTGTGAAGAAACTTTACAGCAGAATGCTTGGCATACTTTCAAAAGCCAATTCATGTATAGCAGCCATTTTAGGAGGTATTGAAAAAAACAACAACCAACCAACCCCAAAACAAAGCTATTAAACACAACTTACAGAGAAATCCCTTTAAATCCTCTGGACAGCCATGCTCTGGCCAGTCGGTATACTGCAGATGCCAAACTGTTCTCTCCTGTCCTGTGAGAAGATGTTTAATCTTCAAACCCGTAGTTGCATAGCAGCCTGAGTCCGTACGGAATCGTGTGGTAATCTTAAATCTTCCATATGTCACAGTGTTGTGTCTTGAACCAAGACGTGGCCAGTATCTGAAGCTTTTTTCTCGCCCACTTTCCTTAAAAGTAAAACACTTGCTGAACAAGAAGTATAAGAATACTCATATAACTAATGCTCCTGTAATAACTATCTCTCTCCTCTATTATGTAGTACTACAGTGTTATGGTTTCTCACTGAGCAAACCAAATTTACAGTGGAAAGAGTTTGCAAATTTACAACTTTCTGCCAAGGAAAACAAGACAGAATGGCAAAGGGGTCACTAGAAATTTATCTTTGAGTGGTCATCTTGTTGGAGCAAAGATCCCCTTCCTCTAACAAATAACAACAAAATCATTGCAGAATTACTGGGAGAAACCTGACTCAGTTTATACTCACTTCCTCTGCCGTCACCATAGCTATGATGGCAATCCCTTGTTCCCAGATCATCTGCCAGAAATCCTGACATGTATTCTGCAAAGGGCCCTGTGTAGCAATGTAATCCCACTCTACGCCACCAACAGAGATCTGTAAAAAGAATGACATTAGATTAGTAATTACTGAAAAGCTCCCTTTCTCAATTCTTAAGTCAGACGTTTGAAGATGCAAAAACTGAAAAAAAGACAGTAACATTGCAGAAATAGGACCCATTGTGAGTTATATCTACCTCCCATTTTTTAGCTGCATCTTGTCACATTAGATGCAGAAGAGACACGATGTTTAAAACTGTATAGGCACATAGATAAATAAATGTATTTCACATCATAAGCAGTTGAGTTACTCAACATTTGTGAATGAGTCGAAGCATAGAAACTATGGTACCATGACAGAGTACAAACAGCTCTATTAAAAAAAAGACAGCAACAAAACTACACCTGCTGCTTGGACAATCTCAACTCTTTTCAGAGAAAGCATGAAGCCAATTGTATTTGCACTTTAAGTAGGTAAATACATTGAAAATGAATAAACTGCCTCGAAGGTTCCTGAGGTCACCCTGCAACTTCTTCACTTTTTTAAACAGAGTTGAAAGAGACAAGGCTGGGGAAAAGGCACAACTGAAGATTATGAAAGAGCAGGTTTGCCCCTGGCTCCATCTGTTCCTCTAACCATCCGAAAAAGCTTAAGCTGGGAACTAGTTTACTGACTGTTGTGGATCTAGTCTGAGAGTACAGAAGAAAAAGAAATAAAAGGGATTGCCACTGCAGTTCAAAAATCTCATAATCATTGCCAAGGATCCCAGTTTGTTATAAAGTTATCTCTCTCTTAAGTCTGGGAAGAATGGATGTGCGTTCTCTTAGCACCAGTCCACAGAGACACAAGACAGAGAGAGAAAGAAGACAGTCAATAGATACAGAAGGAAAAGGCACAGGACCTCTCCAATAATTACCCATCCATTATTTTAGGTAATGAGAAAAAAACAGGTTCCTCCTTTCCCCAAAGAAACCTCTGCAGAAGAAGGGAGAGAGAGAGATGGAGGGATTCTCACTCATCTGACCAAACCAAAATTGATAGCCAAATCCATTTTTAGTTACCACATGAACTGGAAAGTAGTTCTCCAACAGTATTTCTCTCACCTTGATATGAGATGCATTGATGTAACCCGTGTTATTTTCTTTGGTTGGGACTAGCTCTACTCTGGTATCATCATAAGGAAGGACATCCTGGAACCGGTTTCTTTCAGCATTTTCAGGAAGCCGAGCTATTGAGCACTCACCATCTATAAGTCTTTTTTTCTGAATGCGCTCATATTCAGTAAACACCATCCCCTGCTCTAACCGTTGTTCCAGAATTTTACACTGAAAGGCAGAACACAGAAAACCATACAAAGTCACGTTCTAAGGCGAGTCTATTTTAACAGAGAATTCACTAAGGATAAAATGTATGTATTTTCCTCCCCAACAGACTTTTTCTATGCTTTTCCAGCTATGAATGTTTTCACACACATAGCAGAATAAATTAGAAGCAACCCTAACCAGCAGAAATTTTGTTCAAGTGAAAACTAAGAAGCCTGTTTCACTTCATTAGGTCACAAAGACTGTGGATACCACTGGTGAAAGACAAATTACATCACAGTTTTTATAAAGACAACCCAGCTGGGTACAGAAATATTCGGTCAAACCGGATAGCTATGCTATACTACAAAACACCTCAAATATCTCTGAACAAGAAGTATTCATTACTCCTCCTGCTCAATATAGCACATTAGATTACATCATTTGCAGAGGTCTCCTTTAACCTTGTAATCCAAAAAAAATTAAATCAACTTTGTCATTTGGATGGAGAAAAACTCTAAAAATGGAAAACAAAATACTTGCCTCAGTCAATGAGCTAATAATTCAGTGCCAATATTCCATTTTCTCAGGCTGAAGATACTAAACTTTGCATACATCAGCAAAGCCTTCTTAGAACCTTTGGCTGCAGCTAAGGTATAAACCCATGATTTTTTCTACTAGTGTAATTCAACCTGGTTTATTTAATAAGCTGCTGCTCTCCCCCCCGTTTATTCTTTCAAAAGCAAGTTCTTTCTAAATCATAAGACACTTTTGGAATTTCAGCATATGTTTGCCAACAATAATTAGAGGAAAAATATGTAAGATTTCAGCCAGAAAATTTCATCTATGTCACATGCCCCAGCCTCTCACAGCAACTGCTCCGCAGTATCAGGTCAGAAAAATGTCTTGTATCAAATAACTGCAATGCCAACTGTTGCAGAGGAAGGGGTAAAACCTCAATCATACACAATTTGCACATCAATGCATCAACTGTACAAACTCCTTTATTATCTTTAATCTGAACTCCCTCATAATAACATGAAGCTGAGCAATGAAACAGGCATTGAAAAAACTTGAAAGTCACCTACTAAAAAAAAAAACCTGCAGTTTGGACTTCCTTTCACGTCTCACGTCTGCTTTGCACTGCCTCTTCTCAACTGTTTTAGGAATTAATCCCATTTCATGGTATCTATTCTGCCTCTACATCACCACCTGAAGTATAGTGACATGTCTTTTTCCTAACTTGACTTTTTGGATTCTGCTTTTACCTCAACACTTTGGAGAGAACTAGCTGAATAATAATACAGCTGAATTCAATCCAGGAAAAGACGATGGTTCTAAGGGAAAATAACCAACACAGGTACTAAATGTAGAACTGTATCTCAATAATACAACATTAATTTTGTCCCTTAGCATATTTAAGGAGCGTATATATAATTCAAAAAGAACTTCAACTGGAAATGGAACAGTCAAATCTGCCTCCTATGGATCTCACTCCAGGCCTTCAAACTCCGAGACTGAATTTCTACTGTGTGACTTGCAATTCATTTTCTGGGCCTATTCCTTAAAACTGCAGCTGGTGAGAGCAGGACTGTTCCTTTAGGCCCTAATCCCTGCCCAGCGACTGTCAGCAAATGGAGCTAGGGATGTCTGCAGCTGAGGATGCCCAACCATGCTCAGAACCAGATTCTAAAGAGACCACTGATCACAGAATGTACAATGATCACCATAAGCCTTGGTGTATCTAGTTGCTCCCTGGTCAGATGTGTGATGACAGCACTGTTCCACATAGCCTTCACTGGATGGACACTGACTGTACGTCACTTTCCTGTACCTAGTTAATGATATACAAGGCAGGTATATTTCCTGACGTTGTTTACCCTCACACTAGCAGAAGGAGTCTTATATTTCTTATAGAATGATCCTCACGTTCTAGAACCTTATGTCGTCTCAGTGATCTGAGATCTTTCACTGAATTTACAATTTCTGCAGATCACACAGGTTCCATCTATATTTTCAGGGATCCACCTGAGGAAAACAGATAAATACAATCTGCACAAGCTGTACTCTGGTGACACTTACAAAACTACAAAATCTATTGTAAAAACTGTATGAATTGCTACTAATTACAAATAAGTTCAACCTCACACTCAGAATTTTAATTTTCATATGTTTTCAGTCTGGAAAACCCAAAAATTAAGAGAGAAAACAAAGACTTGGCACAAAAATGTATCAGTAGATACTAGCTAATTTGCTTCCTATATGTTCAAAAGGTAGCATTGTCTGAATTACTATTATCTGAGTCATCTAGAATCTTAAAGAAAAATCTGAATTACACCCAATACTTCACACAATGACTTATCAATCAGAAGTCTCATTCTTCATCCTGTTTCTATTCTCAGTATTTGAGTTACTTTGAACCTGAAGCATTTTAAAGTCAACACTAAGCACCATTCATATGCATTTCATTTTGAAAAATAACTAGTATAAAAGAGAAATCAAGCATTAAAAAAGTTCAACATACCCGTTCATCATTTGTTGCTCTTGTTGATTCTTCCTTTCCCTCATCTGGCAGAGGCATTCTAGTCAAAGCTAGTCCATTTAGGGCAGCTAGCTTTAGAGGCCCCATTTTTTTGGCATCATTTTTATTCTTTTTCATACCCTGCAAAAGAAAAGCTAAAACTTGTAAATATACTTAAATATCTGATGAAGTTATAAAGCAGAAACCAGATGAGTTCAATTAAGCAAAGGATACTACTTTGACCCTTCTGCAAACAGCTTTGACCTTTTTTTTTTTGATAAGCACTGCAGTGTGAGATTAGGGTGGTGGGACTACATTCCTTCAAGGACACAACACAAGTCTGTCTTCATTCCAGACAAGTTAATGAAACTGCATGAGAATGACAAATATTGTTCCCTACAAAGCTCACAACTGAGGGTGTGAGGTGACAACTCTGGATAATTAACATTCTTGGACAGAACTGAAATGACCTTCCAAACCCAAAACCACATAAACTATTCAGTTTGCAGGATCTTTTCTTCCCTATAAGCGGGCATAACGATGAGTATATACCTTTCAGATATTTGGATACAGTTAAACATTTGACTAAGTTTGCAACAAACTGTACATACAAAATATGAACACAGAACTGCAGACAGATATGAGCCCTAAACCAGGCCATGAATCTAAATTATTGAAGTTACCACTCATTATTTGAGAAAAATACCAGCGGGGGATTTTTATGAAAGAATAAATTCAAACGATTCTTTTAAAAAGTATAAGAGAAAACTTCATCATTCCTGCAGTTGCTAAGTTTAGTTGTGAACAAAAAGACACTGAAAATGTGAGTGTATATGCTGCTTGAGTGATAATCAATGCTTTCAAAAGCTAAATGGTGGTAAGGAATAGTAAGACAAAGCTAAGAGGATGAGACCACATTGAAAAGTGAATTGAACACAAACACAACAGTAACAGTTCATTAAAAAGCAAAATATTCAAACACTGGCAGGGACTAGCTTTGTTACCAGGATATTCATCTCAATATGGAATACAGAAAGGTAATATTTGCAATTATTGAATGGTACTCTTAAATGTTACTGAACTAGAAAGTATTTTACTGAACACTTCCAGTTAAAAAGTTTTAATATCAATTTCATTTCAAAGGTTGATTTGAACATTTACATAGCTATCAGCAGGAAAAAGCCGGGTATGATTTTGGTAGATATATCAGTGTCTGAAAATGTATCTTTTGGAGATCAAAATACTAAGCAACTATCTAAATGTGAAAACAAGGAGAAAGATATCACCTTTTTTTCTTTTATCTACATAACAAACAGGAGAAAGGAGATTTAGAAAACCATATAGAATTATAACTGAAGCTGATGAAGGTTCATTTCATTGCGTTCGGCTCCATGTACAGCAAGTCTAATGGACAAAAAATTGCGAAAGTGGAAACTTTAAATACAGAGCTTTTGCATAGGTTAGCTTTTGCAGCATTAACTGTAACAGTTACAACAGCAGTAGAAGTTATATGGTAGTTCAACTGCACTCCAATTTGTGCAGGAACTATTTGACACTAACTCAGGCAGGCAAAATTCACAACAATCAATTTTAAAAAGCAAAATAATAATAAAAATGGTCTTCCTCCATTAGCAACTGAAATATGGCACAGACTACATAAAACTGAGCAAAAGATTAAAACAAGTGGTAAGGACTTCCAGGGGAATTCTACAGTCCCACAAAGACCTTGATGTTTCTATGAGGTGGAAATTACAGGGAAGGTGAAGAAACTTGCAGTTGTTCACTATTTATGGCTTCATAAGACTGGAGTAGGATAAAGAGACATGGCAAGCAAGAAGTATCTTTAGTGGGATAAAAACAGCTTGAAGAGAATGCAAAAGGAAAGGATATGAAAAGGGGAAGGGATGGAGGAAAGAATGTGTGAGGTCTCCTTCTTAGGTCAGAAGAAGAAAGAAAATGAATCAAAAAAAGTAAACATTCAGCTACATCGAATTTTTCCGTGAGAGGAAGATTAGAAAGCTGGTAGTGGAATGGAAAGAGTTGCTTCTGTTCCAGATAAAGATAGGTAGGGCAGAATTTGGGATCTAGACCTGACTCTAAATTCACCCATTCTACAGTTATTAGCCAGGTTAGGTGTATCAGATGGGTGGAGGCTGCAGAGCTGGATTTGTGTGGGAGGAATATACAAACAGAACTCAGACATGGCAGAGAAGCGGATAAAAGATAGCTAAGCAAAGTTAATCAGGGAAAAACAGAAAAATAAAGGTTAAGTTAAAGGTAGCTTTTAGTTCATGTTTTAAAAGCACCTCAGGCTGATTAAAAAAACCCCAAACCTCAAAAAAACCACTCCCACACAACTCCTGTTACACAACAACCCGAAACAAGAGGAATAGTATCCACTTACACCTAGTGGGGGAAGGCCTTCCACAATATTCTTCTTCCCAGACAGAAGATCAGACACAGGTCTCTTCTTTACTGAATCTTTCCTTACTCTGTATCTCCCTGATGTTGTAAGATCTGATTCCGACATAGACGGAGTAAGCAGTCCTTCCCCTCTTCTCTGCACCTGGCTTTCTACTAGTAAATGAACAGGGCTCATATCTTTCATTCTCTTTTCTGTCTCTGTAATATGTAATTTTGGCTCAAGAATATGCAAAGGGCCAGCAGATGAAGCAACAGAGCTATAAGGGTAGTTCAGTACTGAATCATGAGAATAACCACCCATAACGGATGAAAGCTGTGTTTGATCTTCAGGGAGAGGAGAAAGACTTGTACTAGCCTTGTTTTCTTCTTCAAATTCTTCTTCTTCCTCACTACTGTGAATCAGCATAGTGGCATCTGAAAGGGTTTTCTTATGATCACAGTTCACGCTTTCTTCATGCTCGCTTTCTTTTTGCTTTGTTCTCTCCATCAGAATGTTGGGTTGTGACCCTTCTGAGATAACTCTTGGAAGAGCCACATCTGCTGCAGAAGCTGACATGGTCCTCTCTTTAATTCTTATTCCTTCAAAGCTGGGAGTCAAGCCTGCTATTTCAATACTGTTCCTCTTCTGCAGCTGAGCATGGCGTGCCGATGTCAGAGGTTCACTGACTTCCTGAAGAGAATGTGCCACAGGCAGGCTGTCTTCCTGAAATGTCTGGACAGAATGGTGCACTCGCCTTGTGATTAGATCTGGGTTGCTGCTGCTAATGTAGATATGTCGTGAAAGGTCTGGAGTACTATTTGCAGGTCTTGGGTACGGGTACGGGGGAGGTGGCCGATAGACTTGGGTCTTCATTATATTTGGCGCTGGATAGTCCTGAGCCTGGAGCTGCACGTTTGTCAACTCAGGCACGCTGACTGCCCCAACAACTGGGCGCTTTTCAGCGGGATAGGGATAAGGGGATTGGCTATGAAAACTGTAGTTCAGGTTAAATGGGTAATGGTTAGATTGTGGGGAAGCAAACTGAGCATGTTCCCGTATCTCAGGTTGACTGTAAACTAAGGCATCAGGCCTGCTGTAAGCGTATGAATTGCTGATGTTCAAATTTCTCATTGAATGACTCTGCCTATCTGTGTGCACCATTCCCCTGTTGAGCTGTCTCATCACGGTTTCATAGTCTGGCGTGGGACGGTAAGAAGGTGGTATTAGCGCACTGTGTCTGTGCGATGGGACATAATCAGTTCTGAGGACATCGCTTCCAGTAATGCTTGGGTTAGAGGACATGGGGGACGGCTGCAAGTAATGTTGTGGATTGTTCAAGGAGTTTGTGCTATGTGCGCTATAGACACTACCATTGCGGATCCGACCACTGTAGTCATGAGGGGCTCTATCCAAGCTAGTCTGAGAGTGACAGTAGTATCCATTCTGATTGCTCACAAAGAGGTTATCTGAAAGTAAAGTTTAACAACAATCTTTATGTCCCAGGTACCAAACAAAGACATCTTCTATTAAGACGTAGCTAACCAATGTGTCAGACACTCAAAGTCTCAGTTATTCATCCTTAGCCATGTATTGAAATGGGAAGGGGAAAAAATCCCAAATCCACCCCAGCTTTTTTGTTGTTGTTGACACCCAGGGTATGTATACCAGAATAACGCATTATGTTCATTTAGATGATGCAAATTCCTATTGGAAAACATTGTCTCAGCTTAAGAATGGCTTTCTTCCATTTGGGATAGGTTTGCTATGTCTCAGTCCAAGTTAAACAAAATCCATATCAATCTTTAACCACACTAATTGAAAGAAAGAAAGTCTAACACCAGGGTTTGCACTAATCTAATGAGATCAGTTTAAAACAGCAAGAAAGGAAAAAAAGCAAACAAAACAAGCACCAAAAACCTGAAGACACCCCCACAACAATCAAACAAAAAACCCCTCACACTCTTCTTCTCCCCCTGAGGAGACAAGGGGATACAGTACCACAAGACCTTAAAAAACAACAAAAAAATCAAATTAACTTTTCTCAAGAAGTTTTGGAGACAGTTTGAACTACCACCCTGTATTGTTTGCACATTAACATATAAAGAAACATGTAAAGAAAATTATCTAAAAGTTTATACATCCAATATACATTTAATAATTTAACCATTACTTCATTGGATGTACAATTTGCCAAGCTCCAAAAGAGTACAAATCAGTCATTGCTTTAGATGCCTTTCATGTTCACCGTGTAACTCTTCAGGTTCACCAAAATAATTGCCACAGTTACGTTAATGAATTTGCTGACAATCAAACATTCTTTTCTTGGCAAAAAAACTGTTCAAAAAGAGGACATGTACAGTAGCAAGTATCCAGCAATAATTCTATCACTATATTGGAAAGAATTCAGCTACATTCTGAATTTATATACCTGTACCTCCATGAATACTTATGTAACTCTATCTAGACAGTAAACATGTTTATTCCCTTACCAGTGAGTCGTTAAGAATATTTTTTTAATCCAGCTGACTTGTACGACTGGACAGTCACTATCAAAACTGAGGCAGCTTTGCAAAAGATTAGACTAAGCCCTTCAGGGCAGCAACTTTGTTAAAGACACAACATGTAACAATCAAAAAAAAGGAGAGAAATCAGCCATGACTCCACTGTAAAAAACCTAGACTAGGAGTGTGCATTCCTTGAGAATTCTAATTAGGGTTTGCTTGGGTTTTTTTCTTTCTTTTTTTTCAATCAAATGTATACAAATTCCATAACTTCCAGACTTCCTCAGCCTTTGAATTCCCCACCACCTTTTTGTACAGTGAACTCTGAGAGAAACTTCTCTCTTCCTGCATTCTGGATTTAATAACATTTTTTATTTTTCAGTTGTCTGAATTGTCTGGGAGTTCAGTTACTCTGCAGTTATTAGAATCAATATTGAATAGGATCTCACAGCGCCATAATGTATCAGTTTGGTACACAAACCAAAAATACGACAGTCAGTTTAAACTCACACAAGGGACCAGTCTATAGTTGATGTATATGATATCGTAACTAACTTTGTTCATATCCTATAGGAAAAGATATGGAGGAGGAGCAGCTGAGGGAATGGGGGTTGTTTAGCCTGGAGAAAGGAGGCTCATGGGAGATGTTGTCATTCTCTAAAACTACCTGAAAGGAGGTTATAGCGAGGTGGGGGTTGGTCTCTTTTCCCAAATAACAAGAGATAGGACAAGAGGAAATGGGCTCAAGTTGCACCAGGGGATGCTTGGATTGGGTATTAGGAAAAAAATTTTTCCACAAGGGTTTTCAAGCATGGCAACAGGCTGCCCAGGAAAGTGGTTGAGTCACTATCCCTGGAGGTATTTAAAAGACGTGTAGATGTGATGCTTATGGACATGGTTTAGTGATGGTTTTGGCAGTGCTAAGTTAACGGTTGGACTTGATGATCTTAAAGGGTTTTTTTTAACCCAAATGATTCTGTGATTCTATTTCACATTAGCCTTTATGCCTAGAGTAGCAGCAAGAACTTCAATGAGTGTTGTAGTACAAACCTATCCCATGCTCACTCTATAGATTTATTCAGCTATAGCTAAAGTAGCTATAAATGCAAATTATAGTTTTTAACCTTCTAAAGTTGTGTAGTGTGTCCTTGGATTTAATGAACTTACCTTGGGAGGATGCATATGGTTCAGTATAATGACCATTGTAATGCAGCTGAGGTGGGGGAGGCATCATATAAGGCTGAGGTTTGGGCTAAGAAAGCAAGCATCTTATTGTTAGTTAAAAACTCATTATTTATTTTAAAAATAAGTCTTGAAGATTTTTTTATAAATAATGTGTAATATTATATATAATATATAATGCATAATACACACACACACACACAAAGCCTTGGTTTTAAACCATTTCTCTTGATCTGCAATGTAAGTTTCTCCTGTGAGGTCATACAAGAAATAATAAAAAAGAAGGAAACAAAACCAAAGCCACACACCACCAACCCAAAACTGTATCTTGCCAACAGACTTCTAGGAGAGACTCCTAGATGAGTCTCTGAGAGACAGAACAATCAAAATAAAAACAGAAGTGTTTATAATATTTTTCACTGCAATTATTTTAATTCCATTATTGAAACATTACATAGCAGCTTTTTCTACAAATCAGAAACAGTTTCTCACATACTAGACTCATCTATTTCACTGTTCCTTTTATTTTACTGAAGGAAACTAATGCCTGATTCAAAGTTAACTGAAATCCATAAAAATGCAAATATAAAACTATTTGCTGTCCTTACCATAGACAACCTGGACGAAGACCGCCTTCTAACAGGATTCACTGTAACGGGCTGGGTTTGTCTACAGAAGAAATTGAAGAAATTTTATGGTGAGAAACGATTCTTAACACCACCAAGATCAATTTCAAACGTTGGAAAGTGCTCCCAAGTTCATTTAAAAATCACTCTAAATTTCTTGGTGCCGGGCCCTGTATTAAATACTCATCCCCAACAGCCTCAGAAGGAAACACCTCTGTGCGTAAACACCATCACAGACAGTATGAGCAGAATCACAAAACCAGGATCAAAATACCTCAGTTATTTCTTTGCCATTTTGTTGTGAGGCATAAAAAGCAGATGTCCCTGAAGCACTGCAGCAGGGCAGAAAAAGCAGCAGAGTGACCAGGGACTAGTTCCAAATTTGAACCACATGTAAAAGCTCATACTGTAAGTTATCTGTTCTACAAGACCAGACATAAAATTGGTTACAGAATGTAGCGTTACAGATGTTAGAGGAACTGGAAGGCACAACTATACTGCATGAGCATCTGAGCTAATGGTAATAAATTTTCATAATTTGATGGATTTCCTCCAGGATGTAAGGTTCAGAAACCTTAAGCTCCTTTTTCCCCACCCTACTCTGCACATGTACTTTGCATCTCTGAGCAAGACAAAGGTCAAAAGACAGCAGAATAATACAAATGCAGGAACTGCCAGATTTCAGAAAGAAAGATGATTTTTCAGCTCACCCTTTGGGAAGTGAAGGACGAGAAAGAATTGGAAAGCGTGGAAGGGAAAGAATGAGGGAAGATTTCTGAGAGACCTCCTCAGGTGGAGAGTCCAGGGAGTCTCTAAAGACAAGGTACGTACAGATAAAGAAAAAAAAAAAAACAACCACTGAACTTAATACAGGCATGCATAAGACAGTTTTCAGCAGAAGGACCAGACGACAAGGAATCTTAAAGTAGAGATAACCAGAAAAGTGGGTTTTTTTGTGGACTTCATCTATTGATAAAACTATGTTGTAGTGAAAGGGTTAAAGTAAGTAATCCTAGAGACTGGCATTCAAAACAAAACTACAGAACTGACATTATTCAGATAGCAATGCACAACTCCCACAAATGCACTACTACCAATATTTTTTATCCCTCTCAAAAGGCAGCAAGGTTTACAAGCTTAGAGGCATGAGGTCTACTTTATTCCAAATTAATCTTACTCTTTTAAAATAAATTAGCATTAAGAACACTAGTGAGTCATCTGTGGTACAAAATATTCCATTATCTTTCCACTGGCCTCAGCAAATTTTGGACCAGCCCCTCCATAGCTATCTTCTCATGCACAAAGACAACAAATGGAACACTCGGAAATCATGCTTTTTTATGACAAACTATTCACTGGGGCCAATTCTCTATTCTTTGACTGAAGTAACTTAATTGAAGGAAAGCCGTACCAGTGGAGTAGCTCAAATTCCAGTCCTTGACTTACAAGCTGAAGACCAGCCTATTTAAATTTAATTTGATGAATTGTATTAAATTTACTTTGCAGTAGTGCTACTTGAGCTATACAGATTCCACGGATATCCAAAGGACCACATACCTCTCAGCTGTCAATCCAGCACATTTCAGGAGTGCTTCACATACACTTCCCGCCCTTTTAAAGGCCTCTAGAGTGTCCTTTCAGAGCAGTTCACCCAAACCCAGGCCAAAATCCCAGTGACTCCAGTAGCTCACAAACGTTCTAGCAATAGTAGCCCCCAAAGCAACTAAAGTCTGTCACAGCACTGAGATCCAACAGCAGAGGCCAAACAATATTACTTTTGGTAAGATTTAACTGTTTAATATTGTCCTTTGTTGTAATGCAGAACATGTTGAGAAACCGGTGATAAGTATTTTCTCAAAAAAGAATAAGAAAAAACCCGAAAGTCATTAATTACTACCATCTAAAAAGGACAGTAAAGACATAGGACAGTAAAGACATTATAGAGGTTATAAAAGGTTTCACTTCCCTATGGAAGCTTCAAGGGCACCAAGAGTTCTGCTAATGTGTTCTACTTACAGGCTGCATTTATTTAGTCTGTAAAATTTGTGTCTAGCCACACACATCCTCCACACATATTTTGCTGTTTCCATATCTTCCTGCCAAAAAAAACCAAAACCAAAATTTGCATATTAGGCCAAAATGCATACCCTTCACTTGCTTTTAGATGAGCCACTGTAATTTTAAAGATTAAATTTGCATTGACCAATCTCGCTTTAATATAACTTCATTACTGTCACCAGGTTTTCCCTAAAACTGTACTTTGTGGGCCTGAACATGAATCTTATTAGATTTATGAAAGTTGAAAGTAGAAGTGTTTTGTTGAAGACACTCTTATCAGCTATAACTAGCACAATTTACAGTATATCTCTCTCATGCCATGAGATTGTTAACAGCTGCCTTGTTGACAAAGGCAACTGGTAAATGCTACATAAAATAGATTTCAGCAAGGAAAGCCATGTCCCGTTCCAGCAAAGCTCTATGACCATTTTCATCTTTAAATGCCACTGGTTAAAGGCCACCTAGAGTTTAGTAAAACTTTTGACATAACTTCCCACAGCATTCTCCTGGAGAAACTGGCTGCTCGTGGCTTGGATGGGCATACTCTTCACTGGGTAAAAAACTGGCTGGATGGCTGAGCCCAAAGAGTTGTGGTGAATGGAGTTAAATCCAGTCGGCAGCTGCTCACAAGTGGTGTTTCCCAGGGGTCAGTATTGAGGCCAGTTCTCTTTAATATCTTTACCTATAATCTGGATGAGGGGATCAAGGGCACCCTCAGTAAGTTTGCAGATGACACCAAGTTAGGTGGGAGCGCTGAACTGCTTGAGGGTAGGATCGCTCTACAGAGGGATCTGGACAGGCTGGATCGATGGGCTGAGGCCAACTTTATGAGATTCAACAAGGCCAGTGCTGGATCCTGCACTTGGGTCACAACGCATGCAGCGCTACAGGCTTGGGGAAGAGTGGCTGGAAAGCTGCCTGGCAGAAAAGGCCCTGGGGGTACCGGTCAACAGCTAGCTGAATATGAGCCAGCAGCGTGCCCAGGTGGCCAAGAAGGCCAACAGGCTTGTATCAGAAATAGCATGGCCAGCAGGACTAGAGAAGTGATTGTACCTCTATATGCCTCACTGGTGAGGCTGCACTTTGAATACTGTGTTCAGTTTGGGCCCTTCACTACAGAAGGGACATTGAGGTTCTGGAGCACATTCAGAGAAGAGCAACAAACCTGGTGAGTGGTCTAGAGCACAAGTCTTATGAGGAGCGGCTGAGGGAACTGGAGTTGTTTAATCTGGAGAAAAGGAAGCTGAGAGGAGACCTTACCACCCTCTACAACTACCTGACAGGAGGCTGTAGCAAGGTGGTCAGTCTGTTTTCCCAAGTAATAAGAAATAGGACAAGAGGAAATGTTGCACCAGGGGAGGTTTAGATTGGATATTAGGAAAAATTTCTTTCACCAAAAGGGTTTTCAAGCATGGCAACAGGCTGCCCAGGGAAGTGGTTCAGTCACCATCCCTAGAGATATCTAAAAGATGTGTAGATGTAGTGCTGAGGGGCACTGTTTGGTGGTAACTTGGCAGTGCTAGGTTAACGGCTAGACTTGATGATCTTAAAGGTTTCTTCCAACCAAAACAATTCCGTGATTCTACGATTTAAAAGTAAAAATAAAAAAAAAAAAGCTAGAAATTTTACTGGAATGGATGAAAATGTTAATAACCACCTGAACCAAAACTTGTCAGTGTACTCAACATAAAGGGTCAGATTTTTAATGCCTTCTCAAAGAAAGCTAGCCAGAGACGGTATTATTACTTTTGACTCAGTCACACTGTTCAAAGTTTTGAGTTAAATTAACAGTCTTAATTTGTGTATTTACTGACACCTTAGTGAAAAAATAAAAGTAAAAATCTACTTACAGTTTGGAACTGGATTGTCTCTTCTTTGTTTGCCAGCTCTAATGCAAAAAAGGATTTGTTGTGGGACATGTTGGCAATATCATGCCACCTGCAGACGAAAGGGATAGAACGTGACTGGCAAGCTCTTATTTTCCAACCACAGAAAATGCAACTGAAGAACAGAACCACCACAAAGAATATGGATACAGAACTTGGAGGACAAATAAGAAGTTCATCTATCTGAACAAGTTGCGGACTATCACTTCTGTGTCCATTAAATGACTGCTAAAAGGAAAATACGCATGTGACTAACTTATTGAAGATGTGCAACATGTACAGTAATAAGTTTATTATTTGTCTTCCACTTGAAATTCATTCAAGCATTCTTTAAAAAAAAAATTATACAAATTTAGTTATCAGTAAATTATAATGTCCCAATTGCTTAAAAGCAAACTATACATTTGGGGGGGCAGGGATAAAGCCTACATTAAACAAAGCCATTAAGGCATTTTCTAGAACTCTCTTGCGTATTGACAGATGACAAAAAGTTAGATTGCAAGAAATTTAATACCATATATTTACTCAACTTCTTGTCAAATATAAATGTAGTTTGATCCATTAAGATTATGTTAGTGCAAATAAAGTCCATACCATTCATTTATTAACAGAATATTCTTCAGTGCACAAACACAGGCAAAAAGCATGATCTACATACATGACTCTCTCTAAAGGTATTTACATGACTTCCATGTTCATTATATGAATGTGGCTGATAGCACTTTCTATAGCAACTTCCCATCATATGCGTGAGGTAGAGAAACATTAATGTCCCCATTTTCATGTAGAAAAAAATACCCCTCAAAGTTAAGGCCTTGATTCATAGGCATTTATGGATGCAATTATGAAATTATTTGAAGGGACCTGAAGTATAACCCAGCCTTTGTAAATTGTATCAGTAGGTCATTTGTCTATGCTTTTTTGCCACCTAAATAACATGATATATCCACCTGCGGTAGAAGTGCCCATAGTTATATAACAAATAAGCAACAGAGCAGAAAACCAGATCCTGGAATTGGAATATGAATACTTTCTGATGTTCTCCAATGTGCAACTTTTTTTCTTATGTTCACACAGGCACTGCGTATACAATTCTTTGGGAAATTATGTGAAATGCACAGACAAAGCTTTATTCCTCTACCCTGTGTGCTTAGAAAGTGAGAAGACAGAGCTACTATTGCTTCATCTTGCAAGAAAGCAGAGTAGGGCACTTCTACCGCTCTACACAATTGAAAAGAACTTGGTATCAGCTCTCCTGTCAGCAGCAGAGATGGAGATTTTTCTGAAGGCCATTTAATGGTACTGAATTTATAAATTCTATTAAACAAAACCACTAACAGAAAGAAGCATTGTTGCTACTTTCTCTAACACCAAAAATTCATCACAAGTTCCAGTAACTGTTGGACCACAGGATTTCAAGATTCTGTTCATATGCAGGCAAAAATTCAATTCTAGAAGATTAGAGTTCACTACGAAGAAAGCCTTTCTTGCTCTAGCAATACCTACAGATTACTAAAACTCATTAAAAAATAACAAAAATCTTTATATGTATTTTTTTAAATTTATTCCAAATTCTGTCCCAAGATGCCCAAGCAACCCCTCTTGAAGTCAGTGGGAACCAGGTCATTTCACATGGGGATGAATTTTAACTGTTAGGTAAGTTGCAGACACGCCTATGTCTACAATTTAACTATCAGAGCATTAAATAATAAACAAAACCAATGTATGAATCCGAAATAATGAAACAGATGTTATCATGTGACTCTATTTCTTTCATATATAATATATGAATGGAACTCCTGGATAATTTTACAATTGAAAATTTCTAAGTAAATTGACGTGCCCATCTCAAGAACTTAAGATGTTCTATGTGCAGAGAATTGTTCCTTTTGACTCAATGCACGTTCTGCAATTAGATGTGTATTAAAAGTTCGTCTCTTAGAATTCATCTGCCTTAAAGATATTCATCCTGCACTTAATACATTGAAAAATTCACATGCACTTCAGTATTCAATGTAGCATAATAACTACAGGATTACGTTCTGCTAAATAGAGATTGTATCGAAGAGTCATTCATCCTAGTGAGGAAGACACACAAAGTGTGAAGTGCAAAATGATTTTAAGAACGAACAATACTAACCTAAATACAACAGGAGGACGACCATTTTTGTGTTTCACAAAGATACCATCAAGACATGCTCCAATGAATATGTCGCTTCCTTGGCTGTCCTGTAAGAAGTTGCAAAAAATTATGCAAATACAGAAAAAAGTCTTTGAAAGCAAAGTAACATGACAAGTGACTACTTTTAAAATTCTGGGGGAGAAAAGGATTGGTGTGGTTTTTGGTTTTTTATTTATTTTTGGCAGGAAGTAACCCTTTTTACATGGGGGAAAAAAAGCAACTGAGACAAAGACCAAAGCCCTGTTTACCTTTGCAGGGTAGGTCTCTTCACCATAGCCCTCCATTCTCTCTACTTCTTGCATATACAACATTTCTGCATCAGGAGGAGTAAGGCCTCTACAAATGAAAACAACAATCAGCTAGTACTATCAATAAAAAAACATTCTCTTTGTGTTACGCTGACTGACACTGTCAAAGCTTGAGAAGCATCTCCAGATATCCAGGCAACCATCAAATCATGCTATTTTCATCTGTACCCATGGCTGATACACCTGTCTTAGCCTTTACACTTTTAGTAACTTCTTTTTCTCAGGCATCTCTAGGGGTAGATAGCAACAAAGACTAGTTACAATTATCATCTCTGCTCATGGCAAACAATTATCACATTCTTCTTCAAATCCACCACTGTCATCATACTTTCTCACTTTATCAGAATGATTCTTCTGGCACATGTGTTGAAGACCTGAATTTCTCCTACTACAGTACACGTGTTTAGGACCAATATGAAGCTTGATGCTTCACATTTCAGGACAGAGTCTCATTTTCTAAATGCTGACAGTTTTAACTGTAATGGTTTGAAGACATAGGAAGGACAAGATCTGTAGGTAAAGGTAATTTATTTTAATTACATCAACTGGTAAAGACAGTTTTCTGACAGACTTGCAGTAGTGCCACAGGGACTAAAAGCTTGTGTTTCCCTACCTCAGCTGATCTCATAGAAGACATTATCTCCACCTGCAAAAACCTGTCATGCTCATTCTTATGTCTCTCAATACTTCTTCAATCACCAAACTCTGTTTCTTTATTTTCTCTCAATGTCATGCAGATTAAGTTTTCTTTGCTGAACCTTAACCACGCAATCTTGTTATGAAAGCATTTCAAAGATAAATGGATTTGAAATTTTCAAACTGTTATTTTAAAGCAATACAGGAAAAAATAAACAGTATTACTCACATAGTCACAAACATTTTTCACTTATGAACTGTCAACAGAGAACTTTCCTTTGTCTTGGACTACTGCTTCTTAGCTACCTTTACTTAAGATCATTACCATTCTGGCACAATGACTGCCTTTACGCTTCTAGCATCCTCAGCATCTGCCAATGTTGTTTATCAAGACACATCCTTACTGAGGCCACAACTTCATAAACACAAGTTCCACATACATTACACAGGTGAACTCACACTACTGTATATATTAATTGTATTCTGTAGTCTTAACTTTCAAGTAGAATCCTCTAATTTATTTTAACGGTCATTCTGTTCTCTTTTCACTTTCATCCAGTAAAAATTCTTGTAATTTTAATGCACTAAAATCAGTGAAAAACTCATTTAAATGTCAAGTGAAATTATTCCAACTGTCTTCTGAGATTCCCAACTTCCTGAGCTACTGAAGCAATCACATCAAAATTAAGCAATAAAGAGGTCTAGAAATGTTACCTGTACTTCTGGTGTAGCAAGGCAACTTTCTGTGTCGCTTCTTCCAATATTTTTTCTTCTTGTAGCCAACCCTTAAAGTAAGATAGCACTTACAGCATGAAATACAAAAAGCCCTACAAAATTACATGGTTATAGTTTCTTTACATAGGCGAATCAACCTTCCACTCTAGTCCTGGAGCTTGGATGCACGCAAACAAAACCAAAAAGCACAAAGACTGTTCTGAAGTGGTTTTACCCACTTTCTCATCTTCACCCCTACCTTCTTCTCAGCATAATATACAATGAAATTGAAAAGATCTTGCAACATCTTTGCTCCTGTGCAATATAAGGCATCATATCTCACTCCAGTCTCAAACAAAACTTTTACTGAATTTGACAATTTGGGAGAAGTAAGCTAGATGAATCATAGAGTCTTTAATAATGATTTGCATTTACCAATCTAAAAAAAGATCTACATTTATCAACTTAAGAATTTAAATATACCAATTTAAAGAAAGTACTTACCACTGGAAACAAAGCAAATCTTTGTAGAAATTCCTGAGATTCATACTGATCATAGTCTCCAAAATCAGCTAAAAAATAAAAAATTTCTTGGATTCAAACATTAGTAACAAAATGATTCAATACCCGATTAATTGCAGCAGAATCTCCAAGTAGCAATTCTCCGTCCTATTGAACTACGATCTGAAAGTAAAACAATGGAACAAACTAACCAGTGAATGTTTATGAAGAGGAAAAGTAAAAACACATCCCATCTTTTTATCTTGTTCAGAAAAATGGGTAACACTCCTTGCAGATAGGAAAGAAGAAATAATAAAAGAATCAGAGTGTTGCTCCAAGTTCTTTAGTTCCTTGGGGTTTTATGTGTTTGTTTTTTTAAGCACAGAATGGTTGAGGTTAGAAGGGGCGCCTGGAGATCTAGCCTTAAGCAGGATCAGGTACAGCAGATTGTTTCAGAGCCTTTTCCAGTCAAGTTTTGAATACAGAGGATGGAGGCTTTACAGCTTCTGTGGGCAACCTGTTCCAGTGTCTCACCACCCTCACAACAGAAAACTTCCGTTTAAAGGAAATTTCCAGTATTTCAACTTGTGCGCGTTGCCTAGAAGAGTCTGGCTCCACCTTCTTTACTCCCTCATGGCAGATAGTTAATTACCTGCAGTACTGCACCAGCAGACTGCTCTAACTTGCCGCTGGACTCAAACCCTGCACAGAGCAGCTGGGGCACCCTTCCGCTTTCAAGCCTTCTACAGCCCCCTGCACCCAGACACGCAGAAAAAGCAGGACTTAGAAGACTGCCCAGATTCAGAGGCATGCTCAGAAGCAACTTAGTACCGGTTTTGATTTTACATCATGCCAAAGGATGTCCTAAGTAATTTGCCTCTTTTGCTGTTTCCAGGAAAAAACTATCTGACATATCAAAGAAGAGAAATAAACCAGTCTAAATTGGAAAAGTTATGTACCAGTCTAACATGAGAAACTGTGGAAGAGCAGTCTGTACAGAATGGCTGCTCCCAAAAATATAAACACAATCCCCAAGTACACAGATCCTATTTACATTACCACAGATTGTCATCCAAAATAGTATAACTTTAGAGACATTTAGGAATCAACTTTGTATTAAGCGTTAACAATTAATATGCAAGTTATTTATGATGAAAGGGGAGATGTTCTGACACACTACACCAGCATAGCACTTCAGATAAAGCAGTGTTTAGAATTAGCCTATTGTAATTATTTCAAATACAGATCATTCTTGAAACGAGTTCACTCGAAACAGCAAACAACTGCTTCTGTTCGTTCACCAGCTAAAATTAACTAACCTACCTGATATAAGCTACTTCACTCATCATACCACATTAATTTAGAACATGCATTTTTTCCAAGTTGTTTTTTCACTGTTAGAGTTTCTTTCATGTACATATATTCTTTCACATACAAGACTGAAAAAGGAATGTGAAAGCTAAAAGGATAAGTATTTTCCATCTGGAAAGAGGATTATATTGAAAGATTTCTATAAACAACTCACTGAGCAGAGAGATACTTACACTGCCCAACGATATGAAAATAACAAAGCAAGATTTTGTCAGTTGAAGACCATTAAATCCTGGCTTGGATTAAACAGATTCACTGTTATATAAACAAGGTACTAATATAATTCACCCTACTCCATCGCTAACCACATTTTCAAAAAACATAATCGTCATCTTTAATGTGATACTACCAATACATATAACTAAAAAAGACCAAAAAAAAAGTTGTATGTACTGCCAACAATTTTAGGTCCCTTTCAATTTTGGCAGATTTACAATTGCTGTTAGATATACTGGAGTGGCATTCACTGTGAAGCAATACACAGACACATTAAACAAAGCTGTTGCCATTAAAAACTTTTATTTTGAGAGATTTAAGATTGACCAAGCATGTTAGCAGGGAACACCAGACATGATCAGTGCAGACAGACTTAGGACTGGTGGTTCTCTGGCATATACACTATCCCATCTGACCCCAGTTAGGAAAAATAAAGCGGCCATTTTCATGTAGGTATCACAGAAATGGGTCTTCAGGAGTGATTTGAACACAGGAATTGTTAACAGTCTTGCATACTAACTTGAAATAATCTTAGGTGTTACAATATTTGGGAGAAAAAGTGGAAGATACAAATACTACTGTACATTCAAATTTGCTTATTTATTAAAACATGTCTCTTGTTACCATGTCAGAATAAAGAGTCTTCATTAACAGAAACAGCTGAAAGGTCTGTCAGTGTAAGCAGATGACTAAAGCTTTCGTCCTCAAAGGAACTCCAATGTCTAATCCAAACCCAACTCCTGAAAATCTGTGCTAGATATCCAGGTACACCTCCGAGAACCAGCAAGTTCGGAGCCAGTGATCCCACAAGACAAAGTTCTAAAAATCAAGTCTTTCATAACTTACTGAATTGGGTCTTTCAGCGATAAATAGAAAACACGCAATAGAAAATACATCACCAAAGTTTCTAATGCAACATTAGGTAATTGGCCCAATTGCCTTACTTACCCTGAACAGCTAAACCAGCCAGATGTATTGCTTGTTCCAGTGTGCAAGGAATGTTGCCTTCCGAGATATCTTTCTTTAATTGCAAATAATACTGATACCTACATGGGGAAAAAAGAAAAAGCTAACATGGACTTCTTAATTTAAACAGAGTGCAGATGAGTATGTCTGCATTTCCCATTCTTCTCTGCATTCCCCAGTTTGTGTGGAGGGTAGTCTTCCTCCTCATTCGGACCCACTATTTCATGGTCTTTGTTAAGTCCTCCCTCCTCACTGCAGAATCAAATACCACTACCTCTTAAAACAAAGAATCTCCACAATTTCTATCTACTACCATACCCTCATCAATTCTTTTTTTTTACCTCTTCCTTCCTTAATATTCTTATTGTCTCCTCTTTACGGTGTTCAGTACACTGTTGCTATATTGCTGCATTCTCTTCCAATAGATCCAACATCCCATGTCCCTTCAATAACAACAGTGCCTTTCATTTCTGCATTACAACTTCAGGGTACCTTTTCTTCTCATTTTCAAGGCACCATTTTTTTTCCCTTTAATCTGAGCTTTTCCTGGGTCACCTCTTATACACACAGCCCTTATTAGCTGCACCATTTGTCCGCAGTCTGAACCACCATTTTCTTGAATTCTCCTGTCTCTTTCAGCCATCCATGGAACACTGGATCTTGAGTCCAACACACCTCAAAACTGCCATTATAGCTACATAGACTTTGCCAAGAAGGACAGTTGTCTTCTACAAGTCTAGTTTTAAAAGCTTCTTAACTTCCTCATATTGTATGTTAACTCTTAGAAGTAAGGTTTCAATACTGAGAGCATGGAAGCATGTGCTGCAATTCATTCAGTGATTAGAAAGGTCAGGTAAACTCCACACAAATTCTCATCAGGCTAATAGATGCCTCTCTTCCCTCCCTATTTAACAGCCTGTTAAATACAGAGATATTTTATAAATATTTTTTAGACTTTTCTGGATCCTACTACAAAAAAAGCAGTATAGCATATGACAGTAGATAACAACCTTATACAACACAGACAAAACCAGATGGGACTGAACCCAGGCCTTATAAAAAAGAGGAGGAAAAAGACACCACATATCAAGGCATTTGGGGAAATAAATCTTCTCACTAAAGCAATAGAAAGTAAGCTCCTTCCATAGAACTGCAACGAAAAGTAAACATACAGATGAGGAATCTTCACACTACCGAGTGATAGTATAAATACCATCTCTTTTGTCTATGACATTTCTGTTTCCTGGTATACATTAAACTTATCATAGAATACCAGGTTGGAAGGGACCTCAAGGATGATCCGGTGCAATGTTTCTTGGCAAAAGTAGAGTCTAGACAAGATGGCCCTGCACCCTGTCCAGCTGAATCTTAAAAGTGTCCAGTGTCCAGTGTTGGGGAATCCACCAATATAATTTGCTTAAACACGCTCAAACTCATTTATGTTGAAAAGGCATGAAGAAAAGCCACAGGTTTCTGAAAACAATCCAGATTCTCACTATCATACATCAAAGCAAGCACCATCCTCTAGGGCTTGAGTATAAGGCTGGCACATAAATTCCTGCTTTCTACACAGCAGCACACTGCAAAATTGCTGTTAAAGCTCCAGCATAAACACCATATTTTTAAAATCAATTCCAGGGAAGAATATTCAAGGTTTTTCAGGCAATTTAGCTATTCAATGCAACACCATGATATTTATCTCACTCTAATGCATCCTAATACACCAACAACCTAGTACACAACAAGCACAGAATCTGAAACAAAGATTTATCAACAGAAAAAAAAAAAAAGGAGACAAAAGACAGACCACTAGAATGACTTTTTAAGCCAGTAAAATTGCTGAGAAAAAGCCCAAAATTTTAGACTTTTCAGAAAGAAAATAATCCTTCAAAAATTAGACATAAAAGAAAAACTAAAGCTGCCAGGCATTGACCAATACATTACAGCACCAGCGCCTGCACCAAGAGGCTTATCTCCCTGAAAAGCTTACACCCCACAATTAGCGGGAAAGGTGTCTGACAAGGTGTTGTAGCACCAGAGTATATAAAGACAGTTTCACGTAAGCACAGAATAAATTAAGCTGGAGAAGACCTCAGAGCGATCACCTGGGTCAACTCCCCATGCAAAGCAAGGCCAATTTGAAGTTACCAGCTTAAACGGACTAATTAATGCAAGCACATATTTCTGAAACAACTGTTTGTAATCCAGTTTCTGGTTTTGTATTCATTTGTCTGCTGAAAACAATAATTAAATCAGAACAACTATAGACATTAAGACACTAGAAGCCAATGGACAGACCCACAGGAATAACTGGCCAGTATATATGCTCAATTTTACTTTTCCCCTGCAGTCAGCACCACTTACGTGATGTCCCCCAGATTCACAGTAGAAATGGATATATGATAGCAAAACTAATACCCATCTTCATCGGCCAGTGGTACACAAAAAAAAAAAAAAAAAAAAATCACAAGCTGAAGCTTAGCCTGTAGTTTGCCAATGTATTGTGCTGAAAGTACAGAAAGTACTGAAAGCAAAATAAAGGAAAGCATGGCTCAATGAAATCTGCACATGCTTTGTGCAGGATGGTTGTCCCCAAAAACAACATACGCCTCTCCAAAACAAAAAAAAGGGAGACAAACATGAAGGATCTAGAACAATTAACAGTCTGACCATGCAAGTATACCTGTTACTGAAAACAGGTTTGAATAGATTCCCAAGATCACCAAAAAGGTAGTTGTTTGCTTAGTTTATCACATATTTTAAATATTCAAAAGGGAAATAAATACACAGTTTGAACATAAATTCTGCCTAAAGTAATAATTTCCATTTCTATAGAGGCGGGGGAGGGGAAAGTAGACCATTTTTAAATAAACCATACATTTCAGAATGCTAAAAGCAAAGTTATGGACACGTGTACGAAGTTTACCTGGTAATCTCCTGCTGAAGCTGAGAAACAGTAGGCACATAGAACACTACTCCAAAATACACAGTTGGCTCCAAGGCATATTTGTCCAGCTGCTTTTTCAGGGGCTTGTCCAAATCTACCCATCTACGCTGATTCTGCTTATTATAATACCACAGACTGAAATACGTGATCTGAAAAAGAGGCATTTCAATGATGAAAAAAGTTAATGTTGCAATACTAGATAAAATATATTGTATGAAAGTCTTGCTAATTAGAAATAAAGGTTTTAAAACACTGACTAAGGCTACGTGTTACAGAAAACTTAGAGAACTGGAGAGACATTTAATATCAAAAGCAGACATTACTTCCAGATGAGCAAGTCACACACATAAGGTCCCTCACCTAAAACATTACCAAACCTACTCTTTATTTGCAAACAGTCCCTGACCTTCTTGTGGCAACTCACGGATGTTAGTGTGTGTTAGCATTTGTGTCACAGATGTTAGCATTTGTGTGTGACAGGAAAACTAAAGGAACTTAGGAACTCAAAGAGCAAATGACATTGGACAGCAGGACAGCAAAGCATGGTTTCTCTGGGGAACTGGCAGGCAGGCTCAGGTGGGATGCTGAAGGATAAAAGAGCACAGGACGGCTGGTCAGTCACAGCACTGTGCTCATTAAAGCACACGTAGGGCTCATCCCAAGAGCAAGAAAACGAGCAGGTAGAGCAGCGAGCTACCTTGCCCAAGCAGGCAACTCCTGACCACGCCAAAACACAGAATACAGTATGCATTGGAACAGGTTGCCCCAAAAGGCTGACAGATGTCCACCCCTGAAATGTCAAAATCTTTCTGGACAACATCTTGAGCAACAGAGTGTAACTTTGATTAGATGTCCTCTGTGAAAGAGCTTCGACCAGAATATTTTTCTATCACTCCACAGTATAGATCTAACTACACACCGCAGAGCCACTCATTCAAGTTTAAATTTCTCCATTACTTTTAAATTGATTAAAATCTGCTCCTACAGTACATAATACATTCAGTTCTGGACCACCAAACATATGTGGACTGGAAAATATTCATGTCGTTATCATAGCAAAACTAGAAATCGTAATTACGAGTTTTTTAATTGAGGGAGGGAGACAAGGGAATGCTAGGAACTACCAGTTACGTCTATAGGCATTTACATGGAAATTCTCCGAGTCCTTGCTACATATATGTTACTATATATAGAAATGGTAGCAATACCAACACCTTAATTCAACACTTTTCTTTATATATTTTCAGATGTTTTTAACTTATACAAAATAAAGCTATTAAACACGAAGTTTTATAAAACAACAGATAATTCAATATACTGATTTTTTAAAATAAATAATTTCTGCAAATTAGACTTGGAAAATTACCTACCTAGCAAAGTATTTACTGTTGCTTTCTCAGAAGCTCTAGCATTTTGATGCTTTGGAGCACAGATTTGACATTCCCTAAGGAGCAACAGCTGGTAGTAGAGAAAGTCCACTTTAGTACTTTCCTGTGAAAACTCACCCATATACGTAACTGAAAATTCATATGCCTACATCTTCTTAGTTTATAGTCTAAACAGGATGAAGAGTCTGCCATCATGGGATTCTGGTTATCCCTGAAAGCTCTGACAGGCTGACTATGCGTATAACAACCATGGCATGGGCAAGTATGCTACATCCCAAACTTCAAGGACAGCAGTGAAGTCAATGCTCTATATCAGCACAGATCATCAAGTAATTCTGCACAAAAGTCAGAGTGTAGCATTAAACTAATAAAACCATCTATTTCATAAAAGCATTTTCTCTGGGAAATCTGAAAAAGAAAATTAGAGCCAACTCTAAGGCACAATGTTCCTTTGCCATTACATACTGTCAAAATGTACTTTGCCCCTCTCTAAACCAACATCAACACAGTTTTAAGTGATTTTTGGTGGGTTTTGGTGGTTTTTTTGGTTTTGGGGTTTTTTTTCCCCATCAATGTTTAAAAGACAAAATCTTCCAAATTAAAATTACTGTTACTATGTAATTGCAAAATCAGTATTCATAAGATTAAAAAAAAAAAAAGGTCAGGATGAAGTCTGACCATTTAACCTTAATTAAGATTGCTTCTGCAAACTCTAAGACAACTCTGGTCCTACTTGATAAAAAGGCAGGCTGTAATACCAAAATTAAATTGAATTAGAACTGTTCATAGAAGGAAAAAGCAGTTTTCCAGTATAGTGGAAGATACCTGGAGAAAAGGCTGATATATGCAAAATAGTTTCATGGTTGGGAAAGTTTAAACATCACCATACAGAAACAGACTGTATTCCCACATCAGAAACAGAGTTCTCTTGTAAAGCAAATCCTACAAACCAAATGTTTCCACAGGTGGACACTGTGAGGTCTTCACTTCTGAGTTCCAAAAACTAGGAGTCAAATTTAAGAAGTCATAAATACTTCCAGTTGCAAGAGGACAAAAGGAATATGGCTCTGAATACAAATACTATAAGCAACACTGTTTTCTAAATTTCTCAGTCCAGGCACGCAAAGCTTGCTGATACCTTAGACAACATTTGGTTTTATTTCTGTGCTTCAATCCCCCAACCATAAGATACGGTGTCTGGTAACCTCCGACACCCCCACAAGGATATTGAGAAGACAGTATCTTAAGATTCCATAAGATGTTAGGAATTATAACAGTAGTATGACACAAATTCCATTAAGAAAAAAATATTATGCTTATTGCAACATCACATACCGAAAAGGGTAAATCTATCAAACGACCACTCCTCAAATCCTTCCTGCAGACTGAATGAGGAAAGGAATGCATGTAAAAAGTTGTCTTTCTTTTATTATAAGACTGTTAACACCATATGCACAGTCACAGGAGACAAACTCAGACTGTGATGCCGACATCCTGTAACTTCTGAGTGTTATAAATGTAATGTATACATACTGCGAGACAGTAAGCAAACTAGAGGACCAAAAAATAAAAATATAACCCTTAAAGTTGAACTATACGCTATGAACTACTTGATCTCATCTGCCCAGCAGCCCTGGGCTGAGTGGGATTTGAAACACCAAACCACGACCTTCTGGCTGAGAGCAGAGGCCAAGGCAGAGGCTGAAACCTACGGGTAACAGCTACAGAAGCACAGAAGCACACCAACAAAGTTGAAGACGTCTATAAAAGATATCACACAGACGCTTTTGGAAACCAACTAAAAACGTACGCAAAAATTTCAAAGCACTTGTTTGAAAAAACTTTCATCTGCAGCCTTGGTCTATTTAAGCCTCAAAGCAGCACAGACATTTAACCGAAAGCTAATGAGAGAAAGAGCAAAAACTTCTGTTAACACCACCACTGTTACAAACTCTCTGATGTAAGATACTCCTGGTTCTACACTCTGTAGTCTAAACTGCATTTATAGCCTATTTTTAAGGCATGATGATCGCTTGCACTGGTCTGTTTCTTTAAAACACTGACCACTTTTTCTTGCCTACGAACAGAACAGAGTAGTTACTGGCATAACAGACTAAGAAAAACGTTTCTGGTCTTAAAATATTCTCTGGAATCCAGTATATCTTTAAACAAGATTTTTCTGCCACTGTATTTTCCTTTACAAATCCTTCCAATCTGGACTATCACAAATAAAATGAAAGCCAAGCAAAACACTACGGACCAAAGCCTGTCTTCTGACTTTTATGCAAACCTTTCACTTGACTTCAAGGGCAGAATTTGATCCTGGGAGTTTTCAGAGGAGTTTATACACCCTGGAATATTTGCACTGATTAAAATAGAATACATTTTTATTCATTGCTAAAACATTTTATTATTAGCAGCTCAGGACAACACCCAATTCTAAAAAGAATGTCACGACATAATTCCTAAAAAATGTTAAGCTTTTAAGATTAACACTACTTTGAGGTTCATTTATTTTAGTGATTTATTCATGACTCAACCCCTTTGAAGAATAGAAATAAAAAGAAAATATGATTTCTGCAGTTACTTTCTACCTAGCTGCCTTCTGTCACTATGGACAAGAATAGTAAGCATTTTTGCATAAAAGTTCAAGAGTTATTAAGAACGCAAAAGTACCAAAAGCTCAACACAGTATTACAGCTCAGAAATTGGTGGGAGTGGACTGACCATCTATGAAGTCAACCAGACTTCCTAAGCTAAGCACAGGAGCTTCGTCAGGTGTAAGTGCCACAAAACTACATTACTGTAGGTGAGTAGATCCCATCTTTTGGCATGGTGTGTGATGAGAGCCAGAGAAGTGGGGCTGAGCAGTCTTTAGAAGAGACTAAAGTAAAATCTCACTGTGGACTTCAATTGCCTAAGAGCAGGGTATAGAGAAGACAGAGCCAGACTCTTCTTGGAAGTTCTCACTGCAAGTATGAGATGCAGTGGGCACAAGCTGCAACATGGGAAATTCCAGTTAGATCAGGAAAAACATTCCACAATAAGACTAGCCAAACATTGGAACACTTAGCCCAGAAAGGTGTCAAATCTCCATCCTTGGAGGCACTCAAACTCACACAGGCAATCCCTGAGGCACCCAATTCAAGCTGGCCTTCCTGAGCAAAGGGTGGGATCATGCAACCCTAAGACCTCCCTTCCAACTCAAAACTGTTATGTGATTCTATGTCATAGAATTCGTGCTGACAAAAAGAAACTGCTTACTGAGAAATTCTTAAATGTAAAGTAACGTATGGTTTTTTTAAAAAAATGTTTTATCTTTTACAAACCTGTTAAAAACTGAGTTTTAAAGCTTAAAATTCTCATCGGTTTCCACATCTATTGAGCATTACTTTGCTGTTCCTCATTCGTTCTGTAATTAGAACTAGAGCCAGTGATAGGGTCCTTCTACCCTGTACCAACTGCCTGATACTAGTTAGCTACAACTAACTGCTGCATGCCATTTTATTTTCCTTAATATGGATCATCCTCATCCCTAATATAATTCCACTTTGGTTCTAATCTAAACATCTTTACTATGTATCAGTTATTCTGATTAGCAGTATAAAAAAAAGTATGTTTTAATGTAGAACCTCAGGATCTATTCTGGTCACACTAGTTTACACTATCTAGAAAAGAAATACATATGTATAGTCCACATATTAAGTGTATGTAACCTTCTCACTTGAGCTTAACAGCACCTATTATGATCCCCAAACTCAGCTGTGCCTTCCGTTTTCTGGCAATATAATATAAAGAAAAAGCCACGTTCCCTAAGACTTTGAGACCACACTATTACTGCCATTGGGGCGGGGGGAGAAAAAAAATAAATCATTTTCTATAAACCCTCAGATGGAAAGGAAAAAAAACACAACTACTTTTTGTGGATGAAAGGAGACTTTACGACACATTCCCCTGAGGCATACCAGTGTTCAAAGTTTACATCGAACTTCTGTATTTAATTATATATTTCCCAGCTAATTTTCATATCTTGTATTATTAATCTTACAGAATATCTCACAGGTTACAAATAGATTGGAAACAGGAATTGTTTTCTAATTGTTACTACAGTGACTTCTAATTAATGGCAATCTGCTATGTGCCTCAAGGGTACAGTGACCTGAGGAGGAACCACCACTCTGAGATGGGAGGCAAGAAATTTAAAAAAAGGAAACAATAACAGCGTTTACAGAAGAATGCAATGAAATTATATTTTCAGGCTTTTTTCTCTTTTACACTGGTACATACAAATAAAGCAAGCCATAAGCCTTTCCTGAACCGGGTGCTGAAAACACCTTCTCATTACTGAAGGGTAAAGCACTGCAGTCGGACTTACAAAATCCCAGTTAGCCCAAGGGCTCCACTGCGTCTAGCTTTAGTATACGCTTGGATACAAAGCAGCTCCTGCCATCAGGATACCACAGTTTATTTAAACTGCATGCAGGAGAACTGGGTCAATAATCTTGTACTCTGCGTGGCTGCCAGATACCAAGTGAAAGCTTTACCCTATGTCCGATGTTCAGATCTAGAGAATGACACAAGAGGCCCTGAAAATTCTCCTGCTCTTATCACAGCAGACAACCTCCTCCACAAATCTTCCCAGTCTCTAGGGGAGAGAGGATCTGGAGCAGCCTGGACTGGCCAGTGCACAAGATCCAAGACTTCCTGGAAGTGGTGGAGAAAGAAAACTGCAAGTGCTTGCCACGTACCAGCCACCGAGTGGAAAGCTGCACACCTCTGCATACCACTACAACCACTTCTTGCAGAAAAAGGAGAACTACTGGCTAGCATTGTAAAAATCCCTCCCTTGAAGCTACTCGCTTTAGGGTACTTTTGCTCATACTGTTTTTGTTGTTCTAATACTGACGACCTTCAACTGTAGCTTCAGGAGGGAGCATTTAGCAGCTATATGAATACAGAGAGAAGTCAGTCTTAAGTCTTATTTCTTTCATAATGTAAACTTTTTTCCCAACACGCCCCCCTCCCCCCCGTTATTTTCTCCTAACTACTCCAATATGGGTTTCACAAATGCTATTTAAACAAAGCAGTTGCCAACTATAGCTTAAAGTAAAACAGCAGAGATAAGAAATAAGCAAACAAAAGCAATACTTTGCAAGGTAATCCGATATATTCTAATTTATTCAAATTAAACATTGTGCAAATCATAATACATTGAGTTATACACCCTTCAAGTATCTTGAATAGACAGCCTTCTGAAAGGCAAGGCAGATTCTACTCATCAGTACATTAAACAAAGGCAAACTAACTAATTTACAAGCTAAAGAGCAATAAATACCTTCACACGGCATAGAAGATGTTACATCCCATTCAAGACAGATTTTAAGCTCTTCTGAAACAGGTCCATTATCAATCAACATGACCAACTTTTTATTATTTTTTATATTGTAGTACTTTTTCCCCACCACTGACCAAGGCTCCAAGAAGGATGGATTCACCGATCTGCTTTTGACTTGCACCTTACACAGCACTGATATTAAAAGAAGCATCACATTCCCATTCATCAGAGGCATAAATTCTGATTGCTTACAATGGGGAAAAGCAAAATTTCAAAGTAGTCTAAAAATACTAAACAATGAAACCATGTCTTTGCTTCAGAAGTAAAGAAAACCTGTGAAAATTAGTATAAAACTATACAGCAATTCACTGACATTGTGATAGTGTAAAAATACTGTGGTATATTCAAATTCTGACTTAACATTATAAAAAAGCTAAAGAAATCAGGGGCTAGGCTTCCTAATTGCTGCTATTGCTTTCATGGAAAAACCTTAATTTTGTGCTGCTCAGTGTAATAAGACTGAGTGCAAATACTACAATGGAATGTATAGCTTCTTTCCTTCAGAAACAGAACTAAAATAATTGCACTCAGGCAATTACTGATTTGGGGGCCAAGTGCTCTGTCCTTCAATTTATCTTGGCTCCTAAATTACAATTACAGCATGCTTATAATTAATACGTTTTAGATGGAATATTTTTTTTTTTTTTCAATAAAATAGCATCTTTTAAATTAATTAGATTACACACTCAAGGTCTGCGTTTTTATACACATTCCTCCATGACAATTTCAAAAATTTTAACAAAAATTTGCTTCAGAGAGGCAATCATAGCAGTTCAGCTAGGAGCGCTGCTTCTCCTACTTCTCCAAGCATTAGCTAAAACTTTGTCAGACTTTGATACAAGGCATAAACATGCCAGTGATCACTCTGTCATGACTGTGGCCCAACTTTTTATTTGCCAGCCATTATTCTTACTGATACTATTTATATGTATGTAAAAATATTTATGGTTGCGCTTGGCCTTATTTTAGAAACACTCTTTACGTATGCAAAACACTCATTTAAGAAGCCACCACACTGACTAAAAGGTATTTTTGTGTTTTCTCCAAACAAAACCTGATACTTTAGAATTCAGAGCACAGTTTTACAGCGTAGTTCAAGCATTTCTAAGGCACTGTTTCACAACTTCAAAGTTATTCAGGACCCGGATAACTTTGATTCCTTCTTTCCTGTTCATGTCCAAAACAAACACAGGAACTTGCATATGCACAACACACTCTCTCCACAGAAGTTCCGTACCATTAGTTCTCGTACTTGGGCCCAAATCTCTACCACGTATCTGCAGTTAAGTCAGACTCTGCTTGTACACAGTAGCAGAATTTGCCCCCTCTTTCTGGTTTAGAAGTGTTGTTAGAAAGCAGAAATAAAAAAAGATCCAGCAAGAGAGGTAAATCAGTCATAACATATCCTGCCAAACATCCTATAGATATCTAGCTGGATTAACGTTTTAAAAAAACATTTCTATATTTTCAAGTATTCCATTTGTATACTCATGCCCTAGATGCAAGATGAGCAGCATTGCTAATACTTTTTAAGGTGGTTAACAATCAGCTCTCAGGAGTTTTTTAAAACTTGTAATTCCAGAGTGGTTTTCTGCAATAAACGCAGCTTTTTGCATAAATCAAGTTTGGTTATAGTTCTCTCACAGGATAAAAGACAGGGTTACAAAGGGTTCTACTTATGTTCCCTGTTCCCTTTGGCTTCTTTCCCCAGTTCCTCAGTTTAAGAGAGCTGGATTACATACCCGTTTGCTGATGAGTCACATTCTGGGAATACCAGAAAATATTCTTCTTAGTTTAATGCATTCATTTCACTTTTCTGTAAAGCCTACCATTCCGTAAAAAAAATAAAATTTTCAACATACTTAAGACTTCCAAAACCAATTTGGAAATTGAGAAATACTAACTGGAAAACGAAAAGAAAACCAGCGTTTAGCCCTCACAAAGCATAATTTGAAGACTACTCATTTACATGAAGTTCTGTTAAAAAAAGTATCTTAAAAGTTGACACAGCATTAAAAAATTTGATTCCCTGTCCAAATTCAGTAACTGCAGACTATACCAGAGAGAAAGAGACATTCACAAATTTTAGCACTGAATGTGTAAAAAGGTAGAGATCCCCCTCATACCTCCTGCAATAAACTGTTTGAAGGTGCATGGAAAACCTGCGTAGCCCATACACAGTAATCCAAAACTGATGCCCCAATTTTCATAACTGCATTAAGTCTCAGTATTCAAATAAGCAGTCATACTTTCACATTAAACACTCTGAATTCACGCTCATGCTTTAAGGATGTTTAGTGCATTAACAATACGCAAATCTTAAAGAAAGTACTTCGTATTTTACAGTATCAAGGACTAATGTTGTTTTTGCAGATTTAAGCAAAGTGCCGAGCAAATTTTTCTTTCTGAAAAGTTTTGACCAAGCAAACAGTAAGGAATGACCCAGTATCTGCTTGGCAAAGCTGACTATTTAAAGGCAGAACAACATTTTTTGAATGCAAGCTCTGGAAAGTATTTTATATCCCTACTTTCCATTCCCTTTTATTGCAACACATTTTGCTGCCAAAATAATCCATGCAAGAATGCATGACTGAAGGAGTCTGCTCAGAGTTCAATAGTGTACTGTCAACTCCCTTAGTCTGATATATGACTCTTAATTGAGGCAATTGCCATCTTTGTCCCTTTTTTTTTTTTTTAATAAAACCCCAGATTTTTAGGAGTAGCTCCAAAGAAAGATAATGAAAAAAAGCTGAAGAAAAAAAAAAAAGCATCTCCAACGCTCTGTGACTAGTTCACTGAAAGCTAGCAGTCATCATTCAGGAAGAAAAAGTCTTTGCGTTTTGCAAACCAAATATAGTTAAAATTCTTTACCTTCTGTTGACTTAGCAGTGACATCTGAAAGTGGATAGATAAAATTGACAAACTCCATTCACAAAACAGTAACTGAATTCTAAATACATGATATCTAATGTGTTCTAAGTAAACACTAAAGCTAGAAGTGTAGCTAGTTTTTCCTTTGCTAGAAGGAGCAAGATAAAAAAAGTCATCATACTGTTGCACAGAATTGCATTTTTCAAAAATAACTGTACACTAAAAAAATTAATTTGGAGAACCTACAAGAATGCATATTGGAATTGACAACAGCCACAGTAAACAAACACTTAAGAGATTAACAGATTCACATCTATTCCATTTATTTATTATTCTCCAAACAGAAAAAAAAATATTTCTGAGAACAGCTGACTGTAGATAGCATTTCCTACTGAGAAATCCCACAGTAATGTATGCTGTGTACAGTAATAAATGTTTGCAGGGTTGAGTCCTAAATTTATTTGCTCAATATTTGAGCAAAGTTATAAGCAGTTGTCATTGCTCAAAAATGAAAATATAACATTTCAAAAAATCAGTTATTAGACAAAAATTATTGTCACTATTTCTCTTATTTTGGTTACCCGAGCCTAGGCATTTCATCTTGTATTTGAATCCCATATTCAAAACACCACTATGTGGCAAACCACGTAATAGAGCAAAAGCGTCTTTTTCAGAACAACATTAAAACACACAACTTTTATTACAAGCGTCCCCTCTCCTGCCGCCCAAAAGTGCGTATGCTGTCAGTTTAATGACTGCAAAATTAACTAAACCTTTTGAGACACTCGTGGGAAATGTCAGTTTACACAGGGTCCGCAGCACTCAACTACTAAAATTACAAAACAATGACATTCCTTCATATGTTGGTAATCTACGTAGATGTCTATAAACAACATTTTGCAGCTCAACACTTCAGAATTAATTTATTCAATACAGGAGATGTACGAATAATCACTGAATGTGTGGAGAAGAGCAAAATTCAGTTGCAAGAGGATCCTTCAAAACAGCAAGTAAGGAATTTTTGAGGAAAAAAGGCAGGTTACGCTGATACGTACAGACTCAACTAGTGCAAACCACGTTTCCTCACGAGGCTAGCACTCGATCTAAATAACTATATGCTTGCTCCAAGACAGTGTCTGCAAACATGTTTGTGGTATTTGAACAAGCAATACAAATAGCTGGTCACTGGTAACACATCACATTTTTTGCTTTAGGTTCTTTTCACAGCACTAATCCATCAGAAAGAAATACACGCACACAAATAACACTCTCTTTCATATCCTAAGCTAAAAGTTGTCTCAAGTCTCAGAGTAATTCTTAATCATATTGCTTAGGCAGAAAGGTTTTTTGCTATTTTGTGTTTTGGTTTTTTTTAAACAGCACTTTCTCCATTGTCAGGTTTAAAACAGTCGCTTTGTTTATTGCTCCAAGCTTCTATTCACTGCCACTTCTCACATGCCCTCCCCCCTGGTCATTCCCTAGCTCTGCAACATAACTTTTGCAACTGTGCCGGATCGATTTGATTCCCCATCAACAAAGACCATAAGGTGAAGAAACAAGGGGAACACAGGATAGCTGCTCCAGTAAATAAACAGATTGCCCCAAATGGTAGGGAGTCACCACATACATCATCTAGCACCAGAGACAAAAATCGTGCCTTCACCGGGCGGTTTGCTTACCTCCCGCAATTCAAGCCTCTGAGCCACTGCTTCCAGACTTTCCTGGCCTGTGCTTTCCACCGACAGCGTGAACTCCACAAATTCATTGTTGAGCAGCTGGATACGAGCCACCAAGCAACTCTTGCTGGATACTGTATAACGTCGAGTTCGTTTCAATTTTAACCCAAAAGGTAGAGGCATCTTCTTTTTCCCGCACAGATGGTTACTGATAAAAAGCTACTACCACTGGGACCTTGCGAGGGGACAAGTAGCTATCTCCTCTCAAAAGGTAAGGAGCTGTAAAGTCTCCAGAGGTCAACCAGCAGCAGCAGTATCCATTAAAGACAAGCAAGATTTCCACCAAGAGACAAGTAGAAGGGGCATCCACTGGAATCCTAGCAAGCAGCAAACGAGAAAAAAACACAAGAATCAGAAATACTTTTTCTGAAAGGGGAATGGCGACATGGGAAAAATAACACGTGTATTTTTTCTAAATCTAAATAATCAGTCTACTTCTCCAAAATGCAGAGCTGTTATGCATTCAAATAACGAAATAAGCACCAGAATTTCTGGTTTTTCCACAGATGATACCAGTCCTTGGCAAGATGATTTACTTTTTTTTTTAAATTCACAAGTGAATAATGAGTTGTTGTCAAATGTGGCTGCCATGTCTTAAAATAAGCATTTCTAAACTGAATCAGTATTTAAATGTAATACCTCTCTGAAGCCTGAGTTGCCTAAGGTGTTTTTAATACTGAACAAAGCCATTTTAAGAGGAAAAAACGAGCAATCTGGCTTGTTTTTCAGAGCAGTGCGCAGCCTCAGCCGCTATCTGTTGGATTAAACACAAAACCAAGCCCCATAAACGATTAAGAAGGGGGAAAAATAAAAAAAAAAAAGGCAGGAAGAGAGGCATTAAAGCTCACACCTTCGCTATTTCCTAGCCGACAATTAAAATCCAATTCCTCTAATTGTCCCTGAATTACGGCTCACTGTGCCATTATGTCTTAGGTCAAACCGCCGGTACGGAGTTTCCGGTTGCACTTCGCCCCACCGAGAAGGTGGGCGAACGCCGAGAACTGCTTTATTTTCTAATTTTTCCTTGGGGAAGGGGGACATAGGGGGAGAAAAAGTACTTATTTGCCAGTCAAAAGGCAGCCCCCCAGGGCTGTATCGCCTCGCTTACAGGGGGCCGACCAGGCGGCTGCCGGGCCGGCCCGCGCTGGGCCCGAGGGGGCCGCGCCGCCGCCCGGAGGAAAATCCCAGCTCCTTCCTTTCATTGTTAGGTGCTTCGGGATCCGGGAATGCTCTGCCTCAGGACCTCTAGCGGCAGCGCCGCCCCGCCTGAAAGGAGCAAGAAAAAAAACCACCACAAAACAACAAAAAAACCCCCCAACAAACCAAACAACCGCCTCCTGTTGTTTGTCAGGCCGGTATTGTATTCCACGAGGTAAAAGGCCTGGTTCGATTTCTGAGGGCTCTCGGAATTATCCGATGGGGATAACGTGAGGGATACGCTTTTATTTGGGGTGGGGTGTGGGGGGGAATCGGAAGAAGGAGCGCACCTGCTTGTAAACCTGTTCCTGGCGCACCTGTCTTTAAAGTCAAAGGTATCACTATAAACAAACAGATCGCCACATACTGCTTCTACATTTATATACATACCCAGAAATTTCATGTTACTTGACACAACCACAAACTCCCTTGGTTGAAAATCTCGTGTCAGACTCCCTACTCCCTCATAAGCAGCAAGCAAGGGAGGCAGAAAGGCGCTAAAGGCCTAAAACGGGGAGAAAGAGGAGGCAGCGCGGCGTTTTTCCTTGCTGACATCTTTGCAACCCTACTCCAGAGAACGAGCATGCTTCATGGCCACGTTTCCAGTCATCTGGAAGCAGTTCTACCGTCCTACACAATCCCCATCCTCAACAGATAACCATCTAAAATCTGAATTGAATCAAAAAAGTGTGTCCCAAACACTAATTTTTTTTTGGGGGGGTGCAGCAGCAGAATAAATAACAACTGATAGCAACAGATTTCCCTGAAAAACTTAGGGATACGTGGGGACTTCTCACTTGATTACTCTCTCTGCACTTTGATCCTCCCCGGAGCAGCATGCAGGGAATGCTCGACAGACAGAAGCTTTTAGTTTCCTGCCCACTGCCAGCAGAGTCTCGCACCGGGTTTATTCCTGGCAGAGAAACTTTTGGCTGACTGACCTCAGCTCACGTCCCCAGGGCCTGTTTTCCAATACATTCAGTGCACAGTTACGCACTTTCTTCGGTGCTACAGCAATGAGAAAAAACAACTTACTCTTTTTGAAAGCTGCAGCCAGAAGTGCGGTGCTGTTTTAATCTCAGTTATTATGTAGTACCAATATGGAAGACATTCAAACTTCTATGCCCCCATCAGGCCATTAGAAAAGTATTCTAAGGGCAAGTAAAAAAAAAAAAAAACAATAAAAAATTTTAAAAAATCACTAACCAGAAGCTGACCTGACAGGTGTAATTCCCAAACCATCTAATGCTGATATGAGGCAATTTCAGACTTTCTATTTCACTATGCAGACAGGTAGCAATGTAGCTATGCAAGCATAAGAAGGAAGTTTAGAG
This sequence comes from Chionis minor, assembly GCA_013398295.1. Lineage (NCBI taxonomy): Eukaryota > Metazoa > Chordata > Aves > Charadriiformes > Chionidae > Chionis > Chionis minor. Next base: position 659,341 of record VZSF01004389.1, read on the forward strand.
CAGAATTTTCAGAGCGTGCCAGGAGCACTCTTCAGGTTATGATCTGTTGTTTGCGTTTATTGCTCTGCTGAGCATTTACTCTACATGATTTCATTTTAACTCGATACATGTCTGATGTAGTCTTCATTACTTCTGAAAAACATTTATAACAAGGAAAGCTTAAGGAACTAACTTCCAGTCCATGTCACAAAAGGCCAACTCCAAAAAAATTATTCCTGTCATATAATAAATTAACATTAAGTTTGATGAATAATACTGAGGTATCATTCAGTAACTTCTACTGTTAGCCATGTGTACTTCTTGCAAACACAGCTGTGCTGGTTTTATTCAGCTGCTGTGTGTTCTGCAATGCTAAGTGCTCTCATATTTGCCTTCTGCACTACTTTAAATTCAGACACATCTGTATTAATAGTTATAAAGCTACTTTAGCAAAAAAGAACTGCATACTGTCAGGAGTTACAAATCCAATTGACAACCTCCACAACAGTAAGGCTAAATTAAGCAAGCCTGGAATTTTAACAGAACAGCTAAAGATGTCTTTAAGTGGCCAAACTTTGTACATTGATATTTCAACACAAACATCTAGTTTCAAAAATGTTATATTAGAATTTCAGCAACATGGCCGTGACCAACACATGATTACTGAGCACTGTGGTATCTTTCTTCTTTACCTAAACCTCCCGCTCCCCCCTCAATAATTAGCATTTCACCTCACAAAGATTTTTTAAACAGCCTGCATCAATGACAGCGTGCAAAATAAAACTACAGTGCTGAAAAGGGGTTCCTATTATTTCAAATGCTTAAAATACATACCTTTATTTCAGAAATATTTGGGGAGCCAAAAAAAACCCGGAATACCCCACCCTCCCCTTGTTTTACCAGTTAATATTTGACATGACTCTTGGACTGAAAGAGCAGCAGTAAGTGCATATCTCAAACCTCCCCCACCTCCAAAAGCACAGTGCTACAGACTTTATTTTTCAAAAAGTAAATGTTTGAAACTCCTCAGTCCTAGGGCACACAGCAGAGAAGATCACCCACTTTTTTTTTTTTTACTGTACCTGCTGTTTTCCCCTTACCTTTCGCAGTGATCCAAAGACACCGAGTCTCCTTTCACATACGTGGAGCCGAAAAAAACCCACAGCACTCCAAGACTTTTTCTCCCGGAGCCATCTCATCGGTATTCCTCAGGAACTGACTTACTGTGTTCCTCTTGTCCGAAACAGCTGCTATCTCGAGTAACCCACCTTCTTCTCAGATCACTCATAGTGAAAACATTCCTCACTTCCTGTCTCAAAAAACTTGCTCTGGATATCATTCCACTGGGTAAAGAGCTGGGGGTGGAAGAAAATATTACAACAAAATAAACCTGTGCCAGCCAGCTCTTCAGGCAGCCTCTTTCATGTGACGCTGCGCTGCATGAGCACAAACTGCCTTCTCAGGAATATTTTCAAATCGCTCGTCTCTGTGTGCCTCTGTGTGTGTGCATTTAATTTCTTTTCCTGGAGGCGTTCCCCTCGCTCTATCCATGCGGAAGGATACGCTGAAAGAATTAAAGCGAAGGCCCGTATGCTTGTAGCCCATTACCTCAGAGAGTTGGAATGCCTGGCAGGGAGAATGTCAGCAATGAACAGCTGCTTCTCTGGCTACAGGGGCATTACAGAAATAGGGGTTACAACAAATAGCAGGCAATCCTTGCTTTTTTTAATCATATGATCATTTATTTTAAGCCTTTCCAATTGAGGCAAATCTCTTACCAGAAGATCTGTTGGTCTTACTTTCATGCAGCTTGGAAATATTTTCAAGGTTTAATCCTTGTGTTCCGTACCACATGACCTATGCACATAGATTTATGTCTGCGGCTAAAACCAAAAGTCATTGAAAAGATTTAGCTCCTGGTAATATACGCAGCAAGAAAATGCAGATTAAAAGACCCATTTTTCAGCCCTTGCTTGAACTTAAAACTCCCAAAGGTGTGAGCAGAAATTATGCCCTTAATAACAACCATTTTAGCAAGCATTAAATGCATATCAATTAAGTAATATTGTGTCTAACCAATGCAAACATCATACAAGGGGCTGCACTCCAGTCCCGCAATTACATGGAGACCTCCGTGTGTGTGTGTGCTTGTGTGTGAAATCAGCAATTGTTGTATGCAATTTGGAATTTTATGGCTCTTCACATTGCGTGAGCCAGGCAAAAGCATATACAAACTTGAAACAGGTCAGGGATGAGGAAAAAGGTAAAGTGAGTATGTGAACGCTGACTCATGACTAAAACTTAGAAAGTGTTTTGGTAATGTAAAGCACACAAACATGCTACTGTCTGAGCAGGTCTAACCTGCAGATCTGCTATGCAAATCGCTTGTTATTCAGAAGGACACTAATCTCAGCTGAAATATGTAGATAACTTTGTACTAGGATGAATTCGTCCCGACTTACTTCTCTTGGACACAACGGTCTTTCCTCTAATCAGGGGAATATCTCTTTTTCTCTCCCCACACACCAGCCATAGTTAGGATGAGCTGTCCATAAGCCAAGGAAAGAATTCATTCAGGGGAATCTTATATTGAGTAAAATGAATTAACTCTGAAATAAAATAAGTGGATACCTTTTGTTAATGGAATCTGCTACAGGCCAGAACTATGGTTACTTGACAGAAAACTGAGCAATACAATGCATGACAAATCCAAGTCATGAAAATTCAGGGTAAAAGAGGCAATCCTTCCTGTTTCTAATCAATTCATACTGGAAACAAGGTCTCAGTTCTTTTATCTGCCACATTTCTTATTCTAAGTCTTGATCACACCCATTTCCTGCCTGATTCCCTGCCTAGAAGTTGCGTTTATTAGAGTTTTCTTACTTTCCATAGTTACTCTTTACTGTATTTTCTCTCTTTGCGTTTAGGTTAAAGGCAACACATCATCTTAAAAGAGACAAGTAAGACACTGTCAATATGCCCCTCTGCAGTGTACATTTTCTTTTTTTGAAGCTCAAACTTATTCCTGAATTTTTTCTTCTGATTCCTATAATCCAAGTTTGTATCCTAACTTTGTGTTTTTCTGCACTTTCTGCATTTTGCCCTATCTCATTTTGTGCCTTGTCAGCTCTCCATTACCTGCTTTGCTCCAACTATCAACTCTAATAAAGAGAACAAAGAGGCAAAGGAATCCATGAACGTGTAATGAACTCTGATAAACCACATCACTAAGACAGAGCGATTGCCTCAGGGAGCTATACAGTGCTTCTGCTTCTCCCCTTTAACCCCTGGTCAACACTTATGACACACATGGGTAGAAACACCCGCATCTTTTGCTGTACTTTTTACTCTCTTGCTGAAGATGGGAGGGAAAAACTAATACCCTACAGCTGACTGTTGCAGCCCCTCTTCCCAAAGTACAGAGAAAAGTTTCCACCCATGTGGTTGAATACTGCCTGCCCACAGTGGAACAGGGATAAACCTCCTTTGTTCTTATTGACATCTTCCCTTCTGGAACAGTTTTGATTCTTTTTCCATCCTGGTTCACATGCGTGATGGCAGTTGACTATATCGGCCAACAGGGTGAAGACTGACCCAAGTATTCACCTTGTTCCAGTTCTGGGAACTCTGTCCAGCATCAGGTCTTTGCACTGACTAATGGCAAGACAGAAAGTTGGAAGTGAGCCAAATAGGAAGCCGAATCGGTCGCCCTCCAAGCAGAAAGGCAGTATGCATGTATATACTCCTCAGCCTAGTGGAGAGTTATCCATTTGTGATGGAAAACACAGGCAAGATAATCCAGAAACTACTAGTTAAAGGGGCATTCCCAGGAGGCTGAAACAATGAAGAAGTCATGCGGAAAAGTATCTTGATTCACTCACTAACCTTGCAGAATAGTGACTTCATGAGCTGAAAATTCGGAATAGCTCCGATTCCACATGCGACTCTTAAAGCTGTTCTCTGAACAAATTTGCTTTATTCATCACTTCTGCATTTTGGCTCTGTGTCTGCAGCCTCCCTATATTTTATCATCATTCCATTTCTTATTTGTGTAAAAGCAGGAGACAGCTTCATTACATTTTTCTTGATGGTATTGGAGAGAATGGAAGGTACTAAAAAAATAAGCATAGAATATGTCTGTTACATGCTTGAAGCCCGAAATTTCATGTTTGCAAGGTTTATTTTTACTTATACGGCACTGTAAAATGTTGAGCTGTGTTCCGTTAAGTAGCTAATTAAGGTTAGTTTTCCCGGAAGAAACCAAACAGTTTTCCTACACATAACACAGTGCTGAACTTGAAGCAATGAGCTCCTGTTGTTATTCACAAAGGATAATTTTTATTTTTTTTTTAAACAGAGTATTTCTTCCTAAGGTATATCCGTTAGTTGGTTATGAAATAAACTCAATTGCTATTTCTGTCCTTCAGTAATTATTTTTCTTGTTCCAATAATAAAATAATACAACTTAATTGAAATCTTAAGAGAGCAAAATGTGTCTCTTCAAGGTTTAAATGGAATGCTGTAATTAAACTAGTACGTTACTAGTTGCATCTTACTGTTACACCAGTATATTATAAGTAGAGTCAGGCAAACAGCTCAGATCATTAGCAATAATTAGTCTAGTCTACCTCTGCATGATGTTTGGTTTATATTAGGGGCCGTGATGAAAGAAGAGATTAATACAGCTGTTAACTACACCGCCTGGAGTTTATTTTATCCAGTGGCATGACTTGTGAAAGACTCTCTACCTGTAGGCTGGACTTTCTCTAACATTACTGCTCACTAGATCAGCTGACGTGAGTTTGGGACACCGGTGAAAAAGATGAACAGTAATGCTCAAATGCCACTTCCACACAGTTCTTCCTCCCTCTGCCACTGATCCCTTGTAGCAGTAAGACTAGTAGATGCAGCAACCTCTTTGTAAGATGAAAAAAACCCAACCCAACACCAAAACCAAACCCAAATCCACAGTCTTAAGGCTTCTTATCAGTCTAATGTGGGATCACAAAACTAAAATTTAATAGTAAAATACTTTTATAGTATAGCCGTAGTATGGCATTAAAAGTTAGTTTGATACTTTGTGTATTCCCCTACCATAATATATTTGGTTTTTGACAAATATATTTAAATCTTCAATTTTTGTACTTTTTAAGAAAAAGCACTAATATTAAAATAATCTCGTAGTTTATTTTACGGTATTCATACTTACCCTAAGCCACGTGGCAGGACTTTATAAACCAGTTTTATAAAAGACAGGCATGAAGAAAGAGGCAACTTAATAAAAAAGCCGAATGTGGCACTTGAGTAATGAAGAGCAGACGCTCTGACCCGCAACTATTCAGAAATACGCCAAAGGAGACCTTTATTTTACTTTACTCTGGGGCCAGACTCCCAAGCGCGCGGCGGCTGCCTCCTGCTTTCCGAGGAGGACAGGCCACAGCCGAGGGGCTCCCTCAGCGGCTGGCACTGCGCTGCGGGGCGGCCCGGCCCGGCCTCGCCTCCCCGTCCCGCCGGGGCTGCGCGTCCTCTTCTCCCCGCCGCCACCTGAGGGGGCCGCCGGGCCACCCCCGGGCCGCTGCCCGCTGCCCGCTGCAGGCCAGACGGCGCCCGGCGGCGGGGGCGGGGATGGCGCGGAGGCGGGGNCCCCTCGGGCGCGGAGGTGGCCGGGGCGCCGCGGGCCCTGCGCCGCCGCGCGCCCGTCCTCCGGCGGAAGGAAGCGGCGGGGCGAAGCCCCGGCCGGGCCGGGGTTACCGGGAGCTGGCGGCGGCGGGCGGCCTTTGGCATCGGGGCTCCCCGGGGAGGGGCACGAGCAGGAGAATCGGTGTTTTGGGAAGCGGAGTCGGGGTCCTACCGTGCCCCGGAGCTGGAGTTCTCGCCTGGGGTGCAGGCCCAGGTGTAAACCTGGGTAAACCCCCCATGGCGTAAACCCCCTTACCGTCAGGTCTCCTCAGCTGCTCCCGCTCAGCAACTACAGCTTGAGAATCCTGGCAGGATTTTGGTGTTTTTTTTTTCTTGCTGAGCCGGGAATGACCTTTTATCAAACCACCTGGGATTCGTTTTCTTTGCAACTTACGAGCCCGGATGGTCGCTGCTTAAAAAAGGACAACTGGGACTTGGAGGTTGTCTGGTAGTACCGGGAACGGGTACATAGGGAATACGGTAGAGAGTGTGAGATTCCTGGCAGTCCCTCGCTGTTACAACGTTTATATCCCGAGCAGTGGAGAACAGGAAAAGTAACCAATGTGTTCAAATGGGTCATGAGAAAAACTTTGCTAAGCCTCCCACTGCTTTGCAGCTAGAAATACTTTGTTGCTCCATCCCTTAAATGCTATTTCATTATTTTTTTAGGGTGCTATAAAAGGAAAGTTGCAGGAGCTGGGGGCTTATGTTGGTAAGTTTTATCATGTGTTTAGCAATCTTCTTTAGGTTCGTTGTTGTTAGGTAGGAAACAACTAGGTAGTTAATGGAACAGCATATTTACGTATTATTATTTGTGTTACTACATGCAGCAGCCTTAAGTATGAGATGAATAATCTGAAATGCTGGACTAGTATGAAAGAAAAAAGACTTAATTCACAAAATATGTATAGTCCAAGCATAAGAGGGGGCAGTATGCGGACATCTAAAAGGAAATAACTAACAAGGGTAGCAGTCTCCACTTTCAAGGAGAAATGGTGGCAAGGGGTTTGAAAGAAAAATAAACAGAGAATGATGTGTCTGTGAATAGTTAAGGAAGTTTCTCTAAAGTCCAAGGAGAAACGTTATCTAAAGCAAGATCCTTGCAAATATAGCAGCAGTTACCTGTGACCACTCTGAGATGGAGTCAGTTTTTCTTAGGCATCTTTTCAACAGCCTTTCAGGGTGAGACACTTGTCAAAATTAGAAGAAAGGATATTACTGTAAGACAGAGATAGGTGGTCTGTTTTAGGAGGTGGAAAGGCTGTGTCAGAAACATTATCTAGGAGAAGTCTGCAAAATGTTAAAGCCTCCCTGACTATTAAGGAGGAAACTAAGAGCTACGTTAAGCTAACATTGATGAAACATGTAATCTTAGAGGCAAGGTGAGATTTTATTTTGGGTTGTGAGGGGAGAGATATGATGATTTTATTATTTTTTTGTCCTGAATCAAGGATTAAATGAATATTGCACCTAAGAGCAGCTGGTTTTTATAGCAGTCAAAGTTGATAACAACACAGTGTCCTACAACCGCCTTCTTGTTGTCTGTGATACTTTTTGGATTTCAGGTGAGAGAAAGGAATTGAGTTGCAGGACCAAGTTCAAAGTTTGCAGTTTGATTTTGAACTCTTGCTTCCTATTTAAAGGAGGACACTGTGTTTATGGAATCCAAATGTATTGACTCCATAGAAGGGAGTTAACTACAAGCTGGTGTTCTGAACTCAGCAGGTGCCAAGGAACTGTGTTTAGAATTTTTTCATTGTAAGGTCGGCTTTTTTCACCATCTCAAAGTTGTCTTCTCCAGTAAATTGTTTTTTGGTGTTTTACTATCATCCTAGGTTTCAGTTTCTCAGTCCTTGATACTTTGTCTGCTTTTTCCTGCATTTCTGAAAAAAAATCTTTCTTATCGCTAATGCTGGGGTGCTGGTAGAATACTAGTAATCTTTAATTCCAGTTATGGCTGATTATTCTTTGTTTTGCTATTCTGTTTCCTGTATTCAGAAGGCCATTCCCAAGATCAGTATACAATGTCTGCACTTTATTCTCAGTCAGCTTCAGAACTGCTTTAAATAACTGTATTCTTTATTGCCAAGTCTGACTTCCCTTGGCCTCTTTTCTGTTTTTAAATCACTCTTTAGAAATTTCTGACATGTTTCAGGTTTCTTTTCTTAACTAGAGTTTTTTGGACAACTTTTCAAGTAAAGTTTTTCAAGAAGTTTGTATTTCTTTTTTTTGGTAACTGCTAAAAATTGGTTCTCCCTCATTTTAGTCTCTGTGAGCAAGACCCGTGCTTTTGTTTCTTTCTGTAGCTGCTAGTTCTTGTCTTTTGAAAAATCTTTTACAACCAGACATGTTGAAACTTATTGGTTGTGTAGAATTTACAAAGGAAAAATTTCTATCTGTGAAGCAAACTAAAGATAGTTAAATATTCATCAACTATCAAAATTTTCAAAAGGCTGTAGTTTTGCATATAATTTAAGTTGGCATAAGCCAACACGGTCACTGAGATAATCTGTCTTTCTTTCTTTCCCAGGTAATTGTGCTAACTTATGTTTTGATCTATACTTAAAGTATATTCTTCTTTATCATATGTTGAACCACCTGAGAAGCTGATCAGGTTTAAAAGTAGCTTGGCTAAAAAGTAAAATTTTTTCTAAGTTCCTAAATCTGGGTATCTATCCATCTTTCGCAACTTGTGTTTTACATTGAAAAAAAAAAAAACAAACAAAACACCACCAAAAAAAGTTAGGATTTAGGCTAGGAATGTGTTACGTTGGAACACTTGAATATTGATAGTGGAGTGCAGACGCAATGTATGCGTATTAGTTCTGTAGTCTAGGGTAGAGATGAATTATTTACAGCATGCATAGAGAGACACAGAAGAAAGGCAATTTCTTTGATTTGTATTTTGATTTCTATTTAAGATTTTTCATTTTTTAGGTCTTTTTAATGTTGTGTACAAACTCAACTTGATGAAATGAGTACAGCTGTATCAGTGCCCTGGTTCAAATTCATAATTTGAAGTGGATTTCCCAACTATTTTCCACTTACTGTTGTTATGTTCTTGTAATGGAGTGGTATTGGAGAACGTGAGGTGTTTGGTTAAACTAAATTAAAATATGTGCTCAGGAAGCATACCTAATGCGCTCGAGCAGCAAAGGCACCATTCAGTCCTTCAGCATAGATCAGAGCCAGGCCAAAGTAAAAAGCTGAATATGAAACTCCCCAAACCCTTAATGTGTTGATGTCAGATTCTGAGCACTTCCCTGTCTGTTCTGATGAGTAGGTGCACCCTGCGTGAGCAGTCCAGCAAGGGAATGGATTTCCTCACTGTGTATGAAAGTGCATACGTTGGGGAGTTGCAGAATCAGACTCTTGGGGTTGCTGTTTTGGTGTTGAGCTGTTGGGTTTTTTTGCAGATGAAAAATCTAAAAGGTAATACGGTTTTGATTTGTTCAGCGCACAAATTGCAAAGGGATATTTATCTGTTTGGTGTTTGTAGCTAAACAAAATTTGACAGGGATACAGTGCTATATTTGGCAATATTTGAGGTAATGAAAATTGTAGATGGTTGTTAATGTTCAAGTAAAAGGATCTAGGCAGCAGAGTGGCTTTCTTTTATCTTGTCCTTTTTGTGTGTTATTTACTCACTTTTTAAATGCTTTGATCTTATCTTCAGCTTGTGCTCTTGTGAAGTTGACAATCTTTTATTCCTCGCTCATAGCTGAAACTTGTCTCCAACTTCAGAGGAAATGGAAGTCTTGTTAATTTGCTCACCTGATCCTCTGCCTGCAGAGTCTTTATAGTAAAACTGGGGGGAAAAAATTCTGGATACGTGTTTAAGGATGTTTGTTATGTCTTTTATGATTTATTATACTTTAAAAGAATGTATTTCTCTTTCTGTTAGACGAAGAGCTCCCCGATTATATTATGGTTATGGTGGCCAATAAGAAGAGTCAGGAGCAGATGACAGAAGACCTTTCCCTTTTCCTTGGAAACAACACTGTCAGGTTTACTGTCTGGTATGTTTGTAAGCTACTTGTTACACTTCTTACCAGAAATCAGGATTCTTTCTATGTGAAATGTGACAATTTAAGAAGCTGCTTATCTTCCCGTTGTGTAATTGACATTAATCAAAACTTTTACTTTGCAGGTCTAATAAATAAATCATTTTTAGTCTGTCAACAGTTAGGCTGTTGCAGTGATAATTAAGTGGCGAAGGACTGGAGGGCTTGTATTCTTTGTTTGCTCATAAGTCTAGTCAAATTTCTGAATGAAGTGTGAAATGCTCAGGTAAGTAAGGGCCATATGTTGACTTAAAAAAAAAAAATTATTGCTGCAAAGCCCACTGTGAGCATGAGAGCATTTCGTGCTGTCCCAACATCCTTGTCTCTAAATTGGAGAGACATGGATTTAATGGATGGACCACTCAGTGGATAGGGAGTTAGCTGGATGGTCACGCTCAAAGAGTTGTGGTCAACAGCTTGATGTCCCAACTGGAGACCACTGACGAGTGGCGTTCCTCAGGGGGCAGTATTAGTACTGGTTCTGTTTAACGTCTTCGTTGATGACATGGACCATGGGACGGAGTGCACCCTCAGCGAGTTTGCTGATGACACCAAGCTGTGTGGAGCGGTCAACTCGCTGGAGGGAAGGGATGCCATCCAGAAGGACCTGGACGGGCTTGAGAGGTGGGCCTGTGCCAACCTCAGGAAGTTCAACGAGGCCAAGTGCAAGATCCTGTATGTGGGCTTGGGGCAGTCCCAAGCGGAAATACAGGCTGGGTGGAGAATGACTTCAGAGCAGCCCAGAGGAGAAGGACATGGGGCTGTTGGTTGATGCGAAGCTCAACGTGAGCCAGCAATGCGTGCTTGCAGCCCAGAAGGCCAATGGCATCCTGGGCTGTATCAAAAGAAGCGTGGCCAGCAGGTCGAGGGAGATGATTCTGCCCCACCTACTCCACTCTTGTGAGACTCTACCTGGAGTACTGTGTCCAGCTTCGGAGTCCTCAGCACAAGAAGGACATGGACCTGTTGGACGAGTCCAGAGGAGGGCCGCAAAGATGGTCAGAGGGATGGAGTACCTCTCCTGTGAGGACAGGCTGAGAGAGTTGGAGTTGTTTACCCTGGAGAAGAGGAGGCTCTGGGGAGACCTTATAGCAGCCTGCCAGTACTTAAAGAGGGCCTACAGGAAAGATGGGGAAGGACTCTTTATCAGGGACTGTAGCGATAGGATGAGGGGTAACAGTTTTAAACTGAAGGAGGGTGGATTTAGATTAGATATGAGGAAGAAATTCTTCTGAGGGTGGTGAGACACTGGAACAGGCTGCCCAGAGAAACTGTGGCTGCCCCATCCCTGGAAGTGTTGAAGGCCAGGTTGGATGGAGCTTTGAGTAACCTGGCCTACTGGAAGGTGCATGGCCATGGCAGACATGTTGTAACTAGGTGATCTTTAAGGTCCCTTCCAACCCAACCCATTCTGAGATTCTGCGATTCACTGCATTAGATGTAGAACAGTTCTTCAAAGACAAAATTATTTGCTTTTATGCCAGTAGTGCTTCAGGTTGCTGTTGTGCATGGGAATTGCTGTATTGGGACAGATGACCAGTGGCTCTAACGCTGTGTACTGTCTTTGACAAGGCTCAGCACCAAACGCTTAGGTGTTCCCACCTCTCAGGCTGTTTATTGATTACCACCACCCAGCTTTACAAAACAAAAGTAGAACCCCAGAATTATTGTGAGCAGGACAAATTAGCAACAGATGAACTCTTTTCTAAACTTGTGACAGTGTGGATTAATTTATGCTATGCTGCCTGACAGCCTTAGCCATTATATTTCTCAGGCATTTTCTAATACTGAATTTGATTTACAATATAAACCTTTAATCAACTCCATATTTCAGGGTACCCAAATAGATACTTCACTCCAGAGGCTTTTTTGGCTTTCAGAGTTGTTTATATTTTCATGTTAATCTTATTTCTGCGTCTCTAACCTAATATAGTTTTAAGGAATGTTATTTTGTTTTGTGTGGGTTAGAGAAGTACTAAATTTTTTGTCTGCTTTTTCAGTTTACTTCCTTTGAAATTTTCATACTGGCTCGTTACATTCACTTCCACTATTTCTTCTATGTGATTAGTCAAGTCCCCCTTTATTTGGCTAGGAGCTTTGGTGCTATTAAATAGCAGAAAGAAACATTTTAGAAGTTGGTATGTTATGAAACCATAAACATAGACAAAAAGTGAAAATTAATTCCAGGTATTACAATTCACTGTATTAACTATTTAAAATGATGGCTTTCCATGTAACAGTGCTACTTGTATGGATATAATTTGAGTTTGCTTTCAAAGTTTTCCATTTTTTCCTGATATTTGTCAAAAATATAAGANTCGTGCTGTCCCAACATCCTTGTCTCTAAATTGGAGAGACATGGATTTAATGGACGGACCACTCAGTGGATAGGGAGTTAGCTGGATGGTCACGCTCAAAGAGTTGTGGTCAACAGCTTGATGTCCCAACTGGAGACCACTGACGAGTGGCGTTCCTCAGGGGGCAGTATTAGTACTGGTTCTGTTTAACGTCTTCGTTGATGACATGGACCATGGGACGGAGTGCACCCTCAGCGAGTTTGCTGATGACACCAAGCTGTGTGGAGCGGTCAACTCGCTGGAGGGAAGGGATGCCATCCAGAAGGACCTGGACGGGCTTGAGAGGTGGGCCTGTGCCAACCTCAGGAAGTTCAACGAGGCCAAGTGCAAGATCCTGTATGTGGGCTTGGGGCAGTCCCAAGCGGAAATACAGGCTGGGTGGAGAATGACTTCAGAGCAGCCCAGAGGAGAAGGACATGGGGCTGTTGGTTGATGCGAAGCTCAACGTGAGCCAGCAATGCGTGCTTGCAGCCCAGAAGGCCAATGGCATCCTGGGCTGTATCAAAAGAAGCGTGGCCAGCAGGTCGAGGGAGATGATTCTGCCCCACCTACTCCACTCTTGTGAGACTCTACCTGGAGTACTGTGTCCAGCTTCGGAGTCCTCAGCACAAGAAGGACATGGACCTGTTGGACGAGTCCAGAGGAGGGCCGCAAAGATGGTCAGAGGGATGGAGTACCTCTCCTGTGAGGACAGGCTGAGAGAGTTGGAGTTGTTTACCCTGGAGAAGAGGAGGCTCTGGGGAGACCTTATAGCAGCCTGCCAGTACTTAAAGAGGGCCTACAGGAAAGATGGGGAAGGACTCTTTATCAGGGACTGTAGCGATAGGATGAGGGGTAACAGTTTTAAACTGAAGGAGGGTGGATTTAGATTAGATATGAGGAAGAAATTCTTCTGAGGGTGGTGAGACACTGGAACAGGCTGCCCAGAGAAACTGTGGCTGCCCCATCCCTGGAAGTGTTGAAGGCCAGGTTGGATGGAGCTTTGAGTAACCTGGCCTACTGGAAGGTGCATGGCCATGGCAGACATGTTGTAACTAGGTGATCTTTAAGGTCCCTTCCAACCCAACCCATTCTGAGATTCTGCGATTCACTGCATTAGATGTAGAACAGTTCTTCAAAGACAAAATTATTTGCTTTTATGCCAGTAGTGCTTCAGGTTGCTGTTGTGCATGGGAATTGCTGTATTGGGACAGATGACCAGTGGCTCTAACGCTGTGTACTGTCTTTGACAAGGCTCAGCACCAAACGCTTAGGTGTTCCCACCTCTCAGGCTGTTTATTGATTACCACCACCCAGCTTTACAAAACAAAAGTAGAACCCCAGAATTATTGTGAGCAGGACAAATTAGCAACAGATGAACTCTTTTCTAAACTTGTGACAGTGTGGATTAATTTATGCTATGCTGCCTGACAGCCTTAGCCATTATATTTCTCAGGCATTTTCTAATACTGAATTTGATTTACAATATAAACCTTTAATCAACTCCATATTTCAGGGTACCCAAATAGATACTTCACTCCAGAGGCTTTTTTGGCTTTCAGAGTTGTTTATATTTTCATGTTAATCTTATTTCTGCGTCTCTAACCTAATATAGTTTTAAGGAATGTTATTTTGTTTTGTGTGGGTTAGAGAAGTACTAAATTTTTTGTCTGCTTTTTCAGTTTACTTCCTTTGAAATTTTCATACTGGCTCGTTACATTCACTTCCACTATTTCTTCTATGTGATTAGTCAAGTCCCCCTTTATTTGGCTAGGAGCTTTGGTGCTATTAAATAGCAGAAAGAAACATTTTAGAAGTTGGTATGTTATGAAACCATAAACATAGACAAAAAGTGAAAATTAATTCCAGGTATTACAATTCACTGTATTAACTATTTAAAATGATGGCTTTCCATGTAACAGTGCTACTTGTATGGATATAATTTGAGTTTGCTTTCAAAGTTTTCCATTTTTTCCTGATATTTGTCAAAAATATAAGAGNGGGCCTGTGCCAACCTCAGGAAGTTCAACGAGGCCAAGTGCAAGATCCTGTATGTGGGCTTGGGGCAGTCCCAAGCGGAAATACAGGCTGGGTGGAGAATGCTTCAGAGCAGCCCAGAGGAGAAGGACATGGGGCTGTTGGTTGATGCGAAGCTCAACGTGAGCCAGCAATGCGTGCTTGCAGCCCAGAAGGCCAATGGCATCCTGGGCTGTATCAAAAGAAGCGTGGCCAGCAGGTCGAGGGAGATGATTCTGCCCCACCTACTCCACTCTTGTGAGACTCTACCTGGAGTACTGTGTCCAGCTTCGGAGTCCTCAGCACAAGAAGGACATGGACCTGTTGGACGAGTCCAGAGGAGGGCCGCAAAGATGGTCAGAGGGATGGAGTACCTCTCCTGTGAGGACAGGCTGAGAGAGTTGGAGTTGTTTACCCTGGAGAAGAGGAGGCTCTGGGGAGACCTTATAGCAGCCTGCCAGTACTTAAAGAGGGCCTACAGGAAAGATGGGGAAGGACTCTTTATCAGGGACTGTAGCGATAGGATGAGGGGTAACAGTTTTAAACTGAAGGAGGGTGGATTTAGATTAGATATGAGGAAGAAATTCTTCTGAGGGTGGTGAGACACTGGAACAGGCTGCCCAGAGAAACTGTGGCTGCCCCATCCCTGGAAGTGTTGAAGGCCAGGTTGGATGGAGCTTTGAGTAACCTGGCCTACTGGAAGGTGCATGGCCATGGCAGACATGTTGTAACTAGGTGATCTTTAAGGTCCCTTCCAACCCAACCCATTCTGAGATTCTGCGATTCACTGCATTAGATGTAGAACAGTTCTTCAAAGACAAAATTATTTGCTTTTATGCCAGTAGTGCTTCAGGTTGCTGTTGTGCATGGGAATTGCTGTATTGGGACAGATGACCAGTGGCTCTAACGCTGTGTACTGTCTTTGACAAGGCTCAGCACCAAACGCTTAGGTGTTCCCACCTCTCAGGCTGTTTATTGATTACCACCACCCAGCTTTACAAAACAAAAGTAGAACCCCAGAATTATTGTGAGCAGGACAAATTAGCAACAGATGAACTCTTTTCTAAACTTGTGACAGTGTGGATTAATTTATGCTATGCTGCCTGACAGCCTTAGCCATTATATTTCTCAGGCATTTTCTAATACTGAATTTGATTTACAATATAAACCTTTAATCAACTCCATATTTCAGGGTACCCAAATAGATACTTCACTCCAGAGGCTTTTTTGGCTTTCAGAGTTGTTTATATTTTCATGTTAATCTTATTTCTGCGTCTCTAACCTAATATAGTTTTAAGGAATGTTATTTTGTTTTGTGTGGGTTAGAGAAGTACTAAATTTTTTGTCTGCTTTTTCAGTTTACTTCCTTTGAAATTTTCATACTGGCTCGTTACATTCACTTCCACTATTTCTTCTATGTGATTAGTCAAGTCCCCCTTTATTTGGCTAGGAGCTTTGGTGCTATTAAATAGCAGAAAGAAACATTTTAGAAGTTGGTATGTTATGAAACCATAAACATAGACAAAAAGTGAAAATTAATTCCAGGTATTACAATTCACTGTATTAACTATTTAAAATGATGGCTTTCCATGTAACAGTGCTACTTGTATGGATATAATTTGAGTTTGCTTTCAAAGTTTTCCATTTTTTCCTGATATTTGTCAAAAATATAAGAGAGGAGTGCAATTAAGCATGCACCTTCTTTTAATTAAAAGTACACAGGCATTTACATTCTTTGTTCCCTCTTGTGGCAAATCTTTCAGGTATCAATAAGTCATGCAGTTGTCTTTCTCATAGTAGTTTTAGCAATCAGGCAAATTAGTGACATTTACAAGTTGATGAGGGTAACTCCAGTACCAGGATTTTGCCTGGATCCTGATATACAGTAAGAAATAACACAATAATATGTAGCAGAAAACACTTTTATGGCTTTGTAAATGAAACTAAGACTTTATTGAAAAAAGTGATAGAGGTGTAGAGAAAGCAAATTTCAGCAGGGAAGAGAAATCGAGATTGGTTTTGTGTGTGTATATATAACTGGGTATCAACTATATGTAGATATTATACCTCCTACTGGTTCTGAAAACTGCTTAAATTCCAAATGTAATGAGTCTTTTAATCTCAGTTCAGTACCCACATTTGCTTATAAATACAAATTCAATGTCAGAGTGCTGTCAGGTAACGAGGTAGGTATCGGTAAAAGAATGATGGAAAAGAAGAGAAGATGAAACCTATGCAATAAGGTGTAAGAGGACTGGTGGAAGAAAGTTAAATAGCACTGTAGTTGGGAGGTTTATATGCTTTTATTTCTTCTGAAGGCAACCCAGGAAGTTCACGTTCTTAAACACTGGGTCTCTGGCTAAATACAATACTCAGCAAGGTCTGCCTTCCTTGGTTTGTCTCTCCAGCTGGTAATTCAGGGTCATCTGGCAAGTTTCACAGCAATTGTGTGGCAGACCTGGCAGTCCTGCTGGTTGGCAAACAGTTCTTCCTCTGAACCAGGTGTCAGGTCACAGTTATCTGGAGGTCAGTGTGAAAACTGATATGCATCAGCAGAGCTTAGCTGACAAAACTTTTAGGAGTGTTCTAGTGAAAACTCACAAGGAGGTGAGTGTAAGCCTCCCTTATACTCACATGCAGTCTTACTTTGCCCAGTTTTCAATATGTTTTTGTTCCTTATCTCCTTTCTAATAGTCTAAATTTTGGAGATGCCCATGATCAGGTTTGAATTCCAAGCAGGATATGCATTTAAGTGTTGGGATTTTTTTCTTTTTTTTTCTTCTTCTCACTGTAAAGCACATTTATTTTTAAGCAGCCATATTATTTTATAGCTTTTTTATTTTCTGTATTGCTTCAGGTTGGTGCCTTTTTCACAGGCAAACAGCAAATTTGGTACCTTGCTGAAAAGTTTTTGCTCACCAACATGTCCAAAGAATATTGTTGGTATATACAAAGCAGGCTGGAAGAATCCTGAGTATGTTAAGTGCTGTGAATTGTATCTTGTTTAGGTTTGTATTTAGAATTATGTTTGTCTGCTGTGTAATTACAGTCTCATATATGACGTAAAATTTTCAGCTATACTTTAGGCTTCTAACTTGGGTTTTTTGAATGACTCCTTTTGAAGACGCTTAACTTATACTGTTGATTGTAGTGAAAGAGTGGAAAGTACTGGCTTTAATTATGTAAACCAACTAAATGCCAAAAGTAGGTGATGTGATGAATACGCTACCTGCAATTATGAAGACTTACTGGAGGCAAGATACTTAAAGCCTCCCTTTTGAGGTTAAACCTACATGAGTTGATGGAAAGTCTTAGATAAATGAGAAGCTCTTATAAGAGGGGAAAGGCAGTTTGTTTCTGAAATATGATTGTTCTGAATGTAAGTTAAAGTTATTTTATTTCTCCTTTTTGTCTTTTGCTTCCTTGGCTGTTCTCTGTCTATTTCAGGCTCCATGGTGTTTTGGATAAGCTGCGATCTGTGACTACTGGTAAGTAAGACAATTGGTTTTGAGTGAAAGTAGGTTTATCTTTTCTGTGTAGTATTGGGTGTCTAACAGGTTTCAAAAAAGATCTTAGCTGACTGTTTTGTTAATTTTCAATTTATATAGTCTTTTGGGTCCTGACTCTTTAGAATATTCCTTTATATTTTAAGAATTTATTTCTGAGTCCAGAATTCATTTCTGGGTATTTCTTACTGGTGTTTTCAGCTGAAACAGCTTTCAGCTTCTTGTGTTTTCAGATCTGCATGGCATCTTGTTTACAGTTTCTTAGCTACATTTACTGCAAAATCTGTATTGCTGTGCTTTGATGTAAAAATGAAAGGTACCTGTCTCCACAGAACCGACTAGTGTAAAATCTTCAGAATCTCATATCTTTGAGAGCAGCCTTCCTTCCAGCAAAAGCGGTTCATGTGTGAGTGACGAGAGGAGGCGTGAGGATGTCTTGCCACCTCTTGCAGTTTCCAGCACTCGGACTGAAAGAAATGACTCAAGAGTTTCAACTAGCTCACAGGAGCAAAGGAACACTGCTTCACGGTAAACCTTCTGGTTACTTCCTAACACACATTCCGACACTAGTAGTTGTGTGACTGTAGTAGCTGTTCTGAAGAGCACAGATACTTGGAAAGATCAAAGTAGTTTTGAAGAGTAAAGCATTGCTACAATTTGTTGCATAAAAAATGCTAAATCAGGAATTCAGTTCCATTTCTTTAAGCAACAGGTGGGCATAGATTAATTACCCAAACTAAAAATAGCGATTAGTGTCTTAGATTTGTATAAATGATAATACCTTAATGATTCTTCCCTGCTGACTTTGTTTAAAAGATTTTTTTGTTTTGTTTTCCAGAACTTTATTTGCAGATGAGTTAATAGTTGGCAATTTCTTGTTTTATCAGGCAGTCTTGTGAAGATGGTTCTGCATCCCGTTTAACATCGACAGTCAAGCCTTTGAGGGAATTGTCACCTTCTGAAGCTGTAATTGACATTAAACCTGAACCAGATGATCTAATTGATGAAGACTTGAACTTCGTGCAGGAGAATCCTTTGTCACGGAAGAAACCTATTGTAACTGTAACTTATGGTTCTTCTCGTCCTTCCGCTGAAATCTACCGGCCACCAGCTAGCAGGAGTGCAGATGGCAATATACATCTGCACAGATTGTCACAACAGGGCAACTTACAGGGGAGCCGGCAGTTAGACACACAAAGCTGCAGGTCTTTGGAAACAGGCCAGCTATGCAATCCAGAAGCATTTGGCAGCTTAGCAGAAAGTTACAGACCCACCTCCAAACTTAGTGCTGATAAAGTAGGCAGTGAGGTTAGTATGGCCTAAACAATTGGGAATATTATACACTTGCTAGGAACCTAAATTACACTATGTGCACCTCCAGTAAAATCTTGACCTTAGAGAAATCGAAGGACTTCTGTCACTGGTACCAGTAGGTTAGGGATATCATTCCTTGGGTCCGCTGATAAAAAGAGATTGCATAGTTTATCATCATCACCGGACAGCTTGCTGCATCTCAGAGTTAATTAGCTTGTACATCTTCATGCCATATTGAGTTGGACTAGCGGGTTAGCACATTGCTATGATGCACATGATGAATCAGAAATAATTTTCATCTCCAGATCATTGGAACAGCATGATCTTCCAGAAGTGCTAGTAAATCTCCAGCTTTACACAGTTCTGTAAATCAGTATTTTTGGGATGCTGTTTATTCATACCTATGCTAGGTATACGTTAGTCTCTAAAGTCTGGATATGTTGTTTATTAGGATTCTTATACTATTTAGAACCATGGCTTTTAAGAGCTCTTTGAGATAGGTGTGGTACAAGGTCAAACTAAAAGGTGATTACTGTGTTACATACTTTGGAGGCCAGACTAAGCCAGGCAGGGTGATAGTCCTAGGCTGATAGTTTTAAGACTATCCATATGAATTGGTTAAGAGCCCTTTGGGAGAGGAATTAAGATTGTTATGGCTCCTAATGTTGTAGTGAAGCAGGAATTTTCCATACCTTGTACTCCAAGTGTATCTGCGTTTGTTACTGCTTATATAGTTCTCTGTCTTTGCTGCTACTTATATAGTTCTGTATAAAGGACAACAAATTTTATTCAGAAGTCTAGAATACTTTACAAAGATATGTGCTGATGTCTGCTTTTTTTTTTTTTAAAGATGGGGAAGTGAGAATGAGAATGTAGTGATTTGTTTAAGGCTCTGCGTAAGTCATTGATGAACAACAGTCACATCTCTCCTTGGAAATACTAGAAAAAGTTCTTGTGATGATTTTCTTCTATTACTGTTTCATGAATAATGTCCAGAAGAGGGCTAATTTCAGGAGTCTTTCATAGACCTGTGGACCTTTGCTGTATTCTGCCTTCTTTGAGACAGCTTATTGCGCTTTGGGAAGTTCTGCTTTTAAAAAGGTCATTTCTTTAGGTATTGGGGTTTTTACTATATGAATCTTCTGTATTGGTGCAGTCCAGGTCCATCCCTTAGGATATTTCTTCTCGGAGGATGTAAGATCATTTAAAGGATACTGTGTACAAACCCATCATCCAAATGCCTCGTGCTCCCGTGTAGTTCAGCACTGAGTGATGGTTCCTACAGGAATTATTGACGTGCTTTCTCCTATGCTTTCCTGCAGCCCGGCATTTAAATTTGTTACCACCACACGCGCAGTGGAGGTGATGGGTGGCTCTGTCAGAACAGGGACCTTGTGCTGCCTAAACTGGACCATCCTGGCTCTGCATAGCTATTAGTGTCCTTTGGAACTTGTCAGTTCGCTAGCAATCAGTCCTTACACTAGTCTGAAATTAGAGTTGATACAGAGAAGAAAGTCATTCCTACTGATTTCCCTTTTCTCAATCAGACTTTCAATCTGTCTTGAAGGGTAGCATGATTTTCTTTGGAAAACCCTGCTTTTTCCATAGATGTTGGATAAATCATCTGTACTTTTGACTTTTTCCTTCTCCTTTTCTAAATGTTATTTATGATTACATTTCTAATGAGATGTATGTCTGATCTTCATGTGCTGTAGTGCTGTCACTTGTTTCTGCAGACAGTACAGTAATCCTAGACTCATACAACTTGAATGGAACTTCTCCATCTTCTGGCTATAAGTAGAATTGCCGTGTCTTCTTTGCTGGCTTATTAATACATGTTTTATGCTAAATGAATTCTTTTGCCTGCTCTGTTGTAGGAAGAAGGCTCCAGGAAGAGACGGTTGCCTGTTGTAAGCTCAGTAGTGAAAGTGAAAAAGTTCTGTAATGATGGGGAAGACGAGGAGGAGGAGGAAGACTATGGATCACGAACAGGAAGCATCTCCAGCAGTGTGTCTGTACCTGCAAAGCCAGAAAGAAGGTGCTTAAGATCTCAGTGACTCTGTGTGGTTTCCAGAATGAATTTAATGAACAAAACCTTGGAAAGTAGAAGTTGGGGAAAACTGTTTGCAGTTTTGAAAACTAACAGATAAAATTCAGTAAACCATTTTTATATTTTTTTGTACTATCTCACAACCCTATGGGCGAGCTGTCTGTTTATACAACCCTTTTTCCTCTGATTTTGTAGCCTGTTTTTATTATTGTGCGTACGCTGCAACAGAACGTGAAATTTTACACTATTTGGGAAAAGTTTGCTAGGAGAAGAACATTAATGTTGGCATGTTCCAGACCAGGTATTTAATGTGGTAAAATAATTTTCCAGGAGTTTTGACTGCTTTGATTTTATTTTGGGAATAGTTTTGAAACTAATTATCACTTGTTCTTTAAGGTGATTTCAACTTTTCAAATGACTTGAGAGATTGCACCTTTTTTTTTCTGCTCCCTAATTCTGTCTGAATGTCAGGAATCAGTCAAATTACAACGATAGCTTGTACGTGATTTTCAAGAATAAGAGGAAGAGCATTTGAACTAGGGAAGAGAGATGGTTCTACTAATCTACAGTGCTAGCTTGTATAAGATTTGGTTTAAGCTAATACACTTTTAAAAATTCATCTTTAGTGCAACAGCGCATTTATGTGATTTAAACTTCCTTATTGTGGATGTTCAAAGACAAACAGAAAGCTTTTTTATATGAATAATACATTTTTGAGAGAGCCAGTCTCAGCTGGATCATACTCCCCAGCACAGCTGCATAATTAGTGGTGTGAACAGGCATGTGAAGGGCAGAGGTGGGGGAAATGAGTGGCAGAGTTTGTGCCTTACAGATGCAGCACGGTTTTACAGCAGCTTAGGCTGAGAGGTGAAATCATGCCTCTGGACTTCCATTTTTGAGAGCATTTTGTGGATTCCCATCCACTCAGAATAGATTAACAAGCTGAAAACAAATACGGATGAAGTGATTTTAGCTGATGATTTATATCAGTATTATGCATAACTGTGTTAACCTGTTGAAATATTTGTGTTTAACATGGATACAGTTGCTGTTGCAATTCCTGTACAATTAATTAATTTCTTTTATCTCCCTTAGGCCTTCATTGCCACCTTCAAAACAGGCCAATAAGAATTTAATACTGAAAGCAATTTCTGAAGCACAGGAATCGGTTACAAAAACAACAAATTATTCCACTGGTAATTATCATTATTTTTGTTTGTGCTAAGCTGTAATATTTCCAAGCCCTGTTCTATAAATCCAAGCTAAAGATAGCACTTAGAGATAAACCAGAATGTTAAATAGCGCATGTCAGTGGTACATGTAAGGGATTTTCCGTGTCCTGTGAACATTACATTAGTCTTCAGTGGTGAATTATGAAAGCATAAACAAGGGAGGAAAGAGTTATTTAAAATATATTAAGCAAGATAGTAAGTCTGTAAAGTGTACAGATACAATATGGAAGTGCCAGAAGTATTCTGAAGTTGATAGCTGTCAAGGGGAAAGTGTTCAGAATCAGGCAACTATTAGTTTGAGGTATTTGGTTGATCTTCCTTCCTTTCTGCACTCTCCTCCTTCCTTCTTAAAGGGAAGGAGAAGAAAGCCAAACAGCAAAAAAGTCCAAATGCATTGTGTATAGGTAGTAGAAGTGCAAAATAACAAGCAACATACTGATTGATATATCAGTTTGTATTGTCTTTAAAGAGTGAGGCTGCAATTTTAGTTGAGTGGTTTTAGGTGTTGAGTGGTTTTAGCTATTGAGTTGCAGTTGATACAATAACTGAGCAGTTGCCTGTGTTTAGGCATTCAGTTCTAGCTAGGAGAGGCTTCTGCTGAAGAAGGGCAAACCCAGCTGTTACCCCGTGTCCTTTCATTTCATTTGGTGTTAATAACCGTGGTGTGATCAGCGCATTGCCAGGGAAGGAGCATTCGCTAAACTACCTGAACTATGGCTTTTATGCTACCTAGAGCAAGGCTGAAAGCTATCCAAAATCTGCTCATTCTCTCAAAACCTGCAAACTAACTGTAAGAAACATGTATCTTCCTTCTACATTAACCTATTTACAAAATGGTCACTGTGAAGATCTTCCCTGTTTTCTTGTTGTTCCCTGTATTTTCAAGGTTGCACAAGTAGATCTAAAGGCATGAGATGTGTATGGAGTTTTCTGTGTTCAAAAGCTCTTGAATTGGATGAGATGTCCGTGCATGTTAGAAGTGGGATATAGAGTAAGCTGATTTTAAAACAGAATAAATTGTACGGGTGACTAATAAAGATTGTTGCCAAGCTTAGAACCGAAGATAAATTAACTAAGAATAGTTCTAGTAAGCAATTGAATTGCTTTACTACATACAAAATTTATTTCCTACAGTAAATGAACTTCTAAAAGAAAATTATGTTTCTTCATTAATAGTAAATAACCTAATTGCTTCCCGAGTGTTAAGAGCTTGTCTTCATCGTGGATGGTAAGCAGAATGAGCAGTTTGTTAAAAAAAGAGGTGGGAGCACTGATACTCCTAAGTTCTGATCCCAGTTACCCAGCAAGGAGTGTTTATGGTGGAAAAAGCAGCACTGCAGGGAACAGTACTTTGAGGTGATGCAGGAAGCTCTTTCCTGTGTACATAGCAATATGGCAGGAAATAGAACATGGCCGGAAAATTTCAAAATTAATTAAAACTGTTGATTTTTAATAGTGGTGATCTTGTAGTTTGACTTGCCAACATGACCAAAAAGCACCACTTTGTGATTTGATACAGCAGTGATTTGTGAATTTTATCAGAAGTGTCATGCGGATTCTTCCGCGTCAGGGGTAATATTAAATGTATTTTTCAAAGTATTTTGAATAGAATATGGAAATAAACTGAATTGAAATGCATAAGTAAAACAGAATGGTAAGACTGTAAATGATGAATCCAGTACTGAGTGGTACCTGTTAGTTGCATGTGTCAGAAGTTGAGCGCTGATGTGACATTCAGCCAAGGGAAGAATATTCTTAGCTTTTCACAACCAGTTCTGATGGTCTTAGCAGAAGCCAAGTAAAGAAGTCAACCTGTTGTCCTGTTACCCCCCAATTCCATGCTACAACTTACCTGTAAGGAGGTTGTAGCGAGGTGAGTGCCAGTCTCTTTTTCCAAGTAGCAAGTGATAGGACAAGAGGAAACGACCTCAAGTTGCACCAGGGGAGGTTTAGATTGGGTATTAGGAAAAATTTCTTTACTGAAGGGGTTGTCAAGCATTGAAACAGGCTGCCCAGGGGAGCGATTGAGTCACCAATCCTGGAGGTATTTAAAAGATGTGTAGATGTGGCACTTTTAGGGACATGGTATAGTGGTGGTTTTGGCAGTGTTAGGTTAACAGTTGAACTTTTATGATCTTAAAGGTCTTTTCCAACCTAAATGATTCTGTGATTCTGCTGTCATCAAGTTTTATATTCTGTTTGCAAGCACCTTAGCAACTGGCACCATATAAAAAGCAGACATTGGTAATCCATGAATGTTTATACGAAAGGTGGAATGAAAAGTCATGTCAATACCATAAGAAAGTACCAAATTAATTATGTGCAGAAGTGGATGCATGAATACTTTCCTGGTGTCACTTTAATGCTTCTCACGCTGTTTTGTCGTACAAGTAGATGTTCTGAGGTGCCACTTGTAGAATGCTCTGTGCAAATGCACACATGTGCTTTCACACTAGGGATTTTGCAGGTAGTTAAAGATGGTTTTTGTGGAGACAGGTGCTTGGGATTTTTGTGCGTGTGTAAGAATTTATTAGTTATTTTAGCACCATATGTAAAAATAGCACTGTTGTGTGATTGGATTGTATGTAAATGATTTACCATTGTTTCTGTATTTAAAGTTCCACAGAAACAGACTGTTCCAGTTGCACCAAGAACTCGAATTAGCCCAGAAGAATCTCAGTTAGAAGTAATCCATGTTCAAAACAGACTGCCTGCTCTGGGTTCACAGCTTCAAGTAGAAGAGCCAAAGGAGCAGACAGTTGAAGGAATTCAAGGTCATCTGATAATACTCTTTAAAAACTTATACCAGGGAATGTCATTTTACAACAGTCTGAGCAGAGAAAAGAAATGCTTTTAATTTTTAAGTCAGCATCAAAAGTTACATGTGGAAATGCCCTGAAACCCAAGAAGCTTTCTAAAGCGTGGTTGTAAGATAGATACGTACACACAAACACCTGTGTGCACGCACACACATGCACGCAAACGGTGGTATAGCATTCTGGCATGTCCCTGAAGGATAAGCAAATCACTGCAATAAGCAGATGTATCCATTTTAGTGGGATAACTTCTCCTTTCCCCATCCTTTGCATTTTTTTCCTTTAATATCTGGTAGGAGTAATTCTGTCATGAAGCTTATGTGAGAGAGTTAAGATACTCTACATTTGGAATAATTTTGCAGCCTATGAAGTACTAAAAGATATTTTCCAACATATTGTTACCACACAAATAGTTCTAATTTTTCTTTTTTGTGTGTAAATATTGGAGTACTATATCTGCTGTTACGGGACAGCTGATACCAGCATAACTGTGTGAAGAGTATGCTTTGTTTTTACTGTTATGAAACTCCTGAAGCAAAATGGCATAACATTTAAAGGGAATCAAAGTATCTTTTCAGCATAATTTTGTTACAAAGAAAGAAATGTGTTTGTGTGTCTGTGTTAGTTAAAGGGAATCATAGAAGTAAGGTAGTGAAAAAACACTTCTGTAAGAAGAATTTAGCGTACTCTTCCTAAATGTTTAGGTATTTAGATTGTTGAGTAAAATTTGGTTTGAATAAGATATTTGTTACATCGGCCTATGTTCCTTGTTAAGTTTTGGTAAACATTCGTTATTTAAAAAAACTATTTTTTCAGTCTCTTATTTCTCATATAATGTACTTGGAATGTTTCTGCCAATATAAAATAGTTGAAATTGTATCTGTGAAGTATGTAGGAAGGAGTTTTATCGGTGTTTGAATTAATGTACAGAAAATACTTATGCTAAATATTTTTGCTCTTTTGCCATTGAAATAGAAATGACAGCTTGCTTAGAAAACCTACAGAAAGCAAAATAAAACCTTTCGATCTGTAAGTCCAATGTAGAAAAGTGCTACTCTGGTTCATTTCACCTCTTAAGACAACCATAAAGTAGTTCTTGTGGGTTGCTGGTTTGCTGCTTTCCTGTGACTGTCCTCTACAAATGAGAAAGAAGAACTCGGCCTTTGTAAGTTGCTGTCCCCACAGACCTAGCTTGTACTGAGCACTGATTATGGGAAAGACTAGAGTCTCAGTATTTAGATTTTGCCATGCCATCTAGCTGGACAAAACTTGTTACTATTTCTGAAACAGTGAGAAAGGGGTTCATAACAATGAGAATGGCCTTTTTTTTTTTTTTTTTTTTTTGTTAGAAGTGTGGAGGATTTTGTTGTTTGGGGTTTTTTTATCAAAGGAATTAGAAGAGTATGCTTCATTTCTTTAATCTGTAGTTTCATTTTGACATGCAGTAAAATTTGCTTCTAATTACTGATTTTTTTTATTATTATTATTTTTTTTTTTTTTAGGAACTGAACAAAAGGAACTCTCTTCTCGGCTCCAGATTGATCCTGTGATTGAAGATACCTTGCAAGTGACTCAAGGTTAAGTCTTGTGATCTTTAATTTTCAAATTGAACACTAATGTTAGTGAATGTTAAAATACAACTTCCTTGTCAATTAATTATACTGATTTCTAGGGTTTTGAAGTTTCTACATCTCTAAGGAATAAAAGTGTTACATCTGCAGTTGTTCAAAGCCTGAGAGATTCTGGGGGTGTGTGGACCCCCTTCAATGCTGTTTCAGCACAGCCATTCCTGTAACAAAGTTTTCTGGTCTAGCCTAATATGGCCTGTTGATCCACTTCTGTGGAGTTAGCAAGGAAGTAAAAATGTTTCCTGGAAGCTACTAGTAATAAATGAAAATGAAATAAAATTAGCTTATTGACCATTTAAAGTGATATTAAGAAATGTGCTCCAAGTTAAGAGTACAACTAAAACCTTATTTTTCTCTTTGCTATGTAATTTTTCTCCCAATTCAGATTACTATGATGCAGAATCTATGGTCCACACAGATACTAGGTCATTTATCCTGAAGAAGCCCAAGTTATCTGAGGAAATAGTGCCGCAGAATCAGCAACTGGGAAAGAGGGCCACAGAGGCAATACGAGTACTCTCAGGACGTCTAATACAGACACGGTAAAAAGTTTCTTTTAGGGCTGTTATTAGTCAGAATGCTGCTTTGTGGTTTAGATGGAATCATGCAGTTATACTTGTGCTTGTCAGTCCAGTCAGGATCTGTGAAATCATGGAAAATGGACTGACGCTGAATAGCAGAGGAAAAAAAGCCGGGGCAAAAAAGCCTCCCAGAATTCCTTTGAAACGGAAAATAACTCTGATGGTCAACTGTAGCTTGAGCCTGTCTTTTGATTTGCAAGAGAGAAGAAGGAGGAACTGAAAAGCAGTGCTCTTTTTTGTCACAGCTGTTCTGATTTCGGAAATCTTAGTTAAGTAGTAATTTTGCTTAAATTACCTTTAGTTTTATACTTATTTTGCCCTGAGATTACCTTTCTTAAGAAATGTCTTTCAACACAGTATTGAGTGTGGTGAATCCTGAGCTCTCAGTGCTGGAGAGAAAGCAGCGCATTGTGCCTGCAGGTAGCTCAGTGCCCGTAAGCCAGCAGTCAGGTGGCGTGTGGGACAAGTCATTTAAGGCTCCCTTCTGGTGAGTTTGGCCAAGAGAAGTTTAAAGTTCATGTCAGCTTCAAATGATGTGTTGTGGATGTTTTTTCATTTCTCCAGAGGAGCAATGGCCAGCGCAGAGTCATTTTCCTAACTTGTTAAACGCTTTGGTATTTCCTGCTATCAAATAGTTTTATGTATCTTACCTGTTAAGAGTTAAAAACTGCTGGGAGCCATGTGGTGTGCTTCATCACTGTGGGCTGCTGTGTTTGAGAAACTCTTAATGTTTCCTTTCTATGAGTGGCTTTGAACAGCCTGTGTTAATTACAAATAAAATGAATAATGAAGAAAAAAAACCCCAAAAGGATAACCTTGCAATGTCACAGTTGAAAACTGGAACTGTGCTAAAGGGAAGTGGTGAATTTTTGCATGTTTTTAATGTGTCGTTTTTCTCCCTTCTTAAAGGCATTCTACACTTTCTTAGTTGCTTTTAGCCTATTTTCATAGAGAAGCAAAGTTTACACCATCACTGTTTGTCAAAGATGACAAGTCCATAGTGCGTTTCCAAATATTTAGAGTCACACGCCACTCAGGAAATCCCTCAGGCAAAATGGGCAGGGCAGTGGAAGACTGGAGAAAATTTACGCAGCCCTTGTTTTTATACTCCCTCTTTTTGTCCACGTTGACTACTGTCAGGTACAGGCCACTAGGCTAGACTGATCTTGCGATCAGGCTGAACATCAAAGTTCTTAGCATCAGTATTTCAGTTCTTTCTTCCTAGTCCTGAAAAGCTTCACAATGCACTGTTCAGTATTTTTGGGGAGACATCTCTTTTGTGTGTTAAAAGGTTCGTGATTAATTCCAAGAATGGTATTTACCCTCACTTTTTTTTTTTTGTGTGTCTCAAAAATATAAATTAATCACTTTCCTTTACTTAACTATGTCTCTAGTTGAGCTTTTGGATCTATCTGTTGAGCAGAAAGCAACAAACTGAAATGTACCTACCAAATTCTGTGCTGTATGCCATTGAAAGCTGTATTTCTTATTAGTGCTTTAGGGAGACTAGAGGGCAAACTGTTAATTGGAGAGCATTATAGTGCTGTTAAAAGGCTTGTTAGGGTGTGACTCTCCATAGATTAGTTTGTACTACTTTTAGTGTCTAGCGCAGCTCGCTTTTACTCAAACCTCTTGAGTCAAAAAACCTATTTTTACTACATTTCTTTGTTTGATAGAGACCAGCTTGCACAGCCAGAGAAACCTGCTAGTCCCAAGTTCATTGTGACGCTGGATGGTGTGCCCAGTCCACCAGGATACCTTTCTGATCAAGAAGACGAAGATATGTGTGTCACTGAAGGATTAAAGTCAGTTACCCCAAATATGTGTGCCGGCAAAGGATTAAAAGGCCTTCGAGCCCAGCAGATGCAAATTGTGACCAGGCAGCTGGAGAGCTGTGATGGTAATTCCGCTTACCAACAGGATCTAACGTTAATGTGCTGGTTTGGTCGTGAATAGAACCCTTGGATATATCATTGTTAAGAAATCAAAGTGTTTATTCTTCAAATTAGGACATTCTTTAGGCAAAGGAAATGTGCTATTTCAGTGGGGCCGTATCTTTAGAAGCCTTTATCTTGGTAAACTGGAGCAGTGTGGCACATAGGTAATTCTCCACACATCTCAGTATTGGTAAAATTCGGGGGTTTTCCTTTTGAAAATGTAGTTTGTCTTCATTGCTAGAAATCTACGCTTCTGGTTGACCCATTATCGTTTGTCCCCATGCTGATGGACTGGAGATTTTGATGAACGTGTTGCTGTGCCATGAACTTTAAAAAACACGTCAGGTGGTATTAATGTTTTTGTCTAGATTTGCAATATCAAAAGGAGCAGCCTGTTAAGTATAAGGTATTGGTAGAATCATGTTGCTAGAATCTCAGAAAGTAGAACTGTGCATCATTTTGCATGAGGGTTTGTATATTCAGGATACCTTTGGAATAATACAGGAGATTGCTTGCTGAAGCATATTTGAATTGTTTAGAACGCTGATACGGTGATGACAAATATAGAGGACGTTGTTTTGTCATAGACCTGTTGGATACTTGCCTTAAGGTCATGCTTGGATTAATTTTTATTTTTTTACTTTTAGTTTTCGTATGAAAATAAAGACCTTTATTTTCCACGGTAGCAGTGCATCCAAATTTTCTGAGCCAAATAAAGAATAGTATTTGAAGCCGTACAGAGAACTCTTAAATTTCATGGATCCAACTGTAAACGTGCGATGCAATTATGAGAACCATGGGGGAAAAGCAAAAGGTCTTTTAAGTCCACATCCTTTTAGTCCCCTTGTCTACAAGCACTACACATAGCAGGCAGTCTAATAGAAGAAAGGAGTGTTATATATCCATTGGCACATTTCTGTTAGTACAGTGAAATATATTAGAGTGCTACCCTTGCAAATCTGTTCATTCTACTTGTATAGTCTCTTTCACAGTCCTGACTACAGCTATTTTGTCAGGAGAGTGTTGCTGATAGAGTTTTATCTCTGTTAGGGGTTCTTACTCGATGAGCTGCGTTAGCCAGAAGTAGTGCAGGTGTGACTGAAGTTCACACGGAGTCAGATCAGGGTGGAAGTGACTGGTACAAGCAGTGGGGTTTTCCAGTAGGACAGCATTATTTGGCTTCAGTGCATTGCGAGGAGAAGGCATAAATGAGGCTGAGGACGGAATGATGCTGGAGCAAGTGTGTCCCTAGTAAGATCAGAGGGGTTAGTCTAGCAGTCCTGGAAAGCTTTGAGCAGCCAAAGGTTTAGGCAGATTTGGGAAAATAAAACAACAGTGAAGGTACGTGCTTAATCGCCTGAATTTTCAGAATGATGTTTTACAAATAACATGAAATCGGAAAAAAAAGTCAAAGTCCCAGGTTAGTCCCAGGTTCACGTAAGAGTAGTGAAGATATTGAATGTTTCAGCTTGGAGTTTCTTGAAATACTTTTTGGACTGGAGTCTGGGCTCAGGTAACTGAAGTGAATGTGGTATCTGTCTGGGCAAAATACACAAAAGTGGTTCTTTTTTGGTGTGTGCCCGCATACTAATAAATCGTATCTGATCAGTGTAAAAATTGGGGGGGGGTTATGTCTTGAAATAATTTTCTAGAGCCAAAAATACCTTGGAGAAAGGAAGCATAGCAGTTACTAACCCGTGGTTCAGCAGAACAGTTGTAACTAAGGTTCAGCTGAAGAATCTTTGTCTTGCCTGATCAAGATCTGGTCTGTTTGACTTTCACACCTCAGTTTGGATTTGTGAATAAAATTAATTTATTTTGTTTGCAAACAGCCCAAGTTTGATCTTTTATAACTGAAAGGCAGCTGTCAGTCCGATATTAGGTCTTCTTTCACTTTTAGTTTTGGAAATTTTCTTTAGGTTATATGATTGTACATAAATTTTTACTATCATGACTTTTTTTGATTAATAGAGAATTACCAAGAATTGGGTTAAAAGGAGAGAGAGAATAGGAAATATTGTGAATTTCCATTATGCTGTATTGTGTATGCCAAATTGCGTCTAGAATAATAAAGGCTGCAGCTTGGGTTTTTTCTTTTTTTTTTTCTTTTTTCTTTTCCGCTTTCCTTCCTAGTGGATATGGAACAGTTAAATGTGCTGCAAAAACAGGAGAAGGTGCTTGAGCGCTGCAAGTACTGGCCTGCCTGTAAAAATGGAGATGAATGTGTGTACCATCACCCCACGCTGCCTTGCAAGTGAGTAGTGCAAAGCTCATCCGCTTGACGTATGTTACTGTGATTTTAATTTCGGTGCTACAGATTTTCCCCTCTGTGTTAGTAAATATTCCAAGCAGTTGAAGTCTGTTAGGATAGGATCGGAGCTAGATTATCACACTGTAATTTCGTCTGGTTTCCTCCCGTCTACCACGTGTCAGGATACAGGGATGTTTTCAGTAAGCACAGCCACAGCTGTGCACATGCAGAAGAAAGCTTAGTTTAGTATGCAGCCTGGTGGGTTTGTGTTGCTCAGAGATGTGGGAATTGGTGTCGTCTTAAGAGAAGAGACACTCTTCTGCTAGCTGTCGAAATGCTTTTGAACGTGTTAGGGTACCATTACGTAGTAATGCAGTGATTATTTTTGGGTTTGATTTTTTTAATTTGAAAGCAAAGACTTAACTCTTGCATGTGCACGGTGCCTTTGACTCCTCTTCCACAAGCAGCAACAGCCTAGAAGAACAATTCCTGTCTTGGGATAAATCTTACCAGATTGGGTAGCTTCGTTCACTCAGACATTTGAATTTTCTTTTAAAACCTGACATGACTAAATTCAAACGAACAGTTTCTCTTCAGGGAATGAACCACGTTGCGTAGGGAATTCCGTGCCCCGCTGTGCGAAGGTCTGAATGTGCAGTGCCTTTGCTGCTCTGCACGGCACGTTGAGAATAACCCCTCTTACCTTGCAACAAGTAGCTTGTCGTTAAACTCCACTGGCTGTGAGGTGCATCAGTTACCAACTGCGTCTGAGAAGTGTCCAGGGGCGAATGAATACAGCTGTGTCCCTCTACAGCTACTGCCCTACGCCCGCCTGCCCTGCTTTGGAAGCAACTAACACGCGGGCGCCAGCCCTGCTGTAGTGCTGGCTTTCTTGTGATTCTCCGGCTGCTTGGGGATTTTGCTCCGAGTATGGGCTTACGACTCAATTTCTTTTCCCTTTAGAGTTTTTCCTAACTGCAAGTTTGCTGATAAGTGCTTGTTCATCCATCCGAACTGTAAATACGATGCGAAGTGCACTAAGCCAGACTGCCCTTACACTCATGCCAGTCGACGAACCCCCCATTCGTCTCCTAAACCAGGTGAGCACCTCCGGTTTGCCTGAGCTTGAAATGAAGGTGCTGAAGGGAAAAGGGTATTTTTGGAACTGACAGTGGTGAAAAAATAGTTTTTTTGCTTGATTTGACTTCATTTTTATTTCAGTACTTAATTCTACGTGAAGAATAACGGTACGGTGTTACCGCAAAAACTGTTTTCAGAAACACCCCTGACTGCTCTTATGCAAGAGCCCGTATGAAACCTATGTAAGGCCAAAGTGGCGACTTGCACGAGCTGCCCCTTCTTCTGAAGGGATTCGCCAGCGTTACAGTTTCACTCAGTTTTGTTTGTTAAGTTGGATACGTGTTGTACGGAGAGCTTGTGACACAAATTGAAAACAGAGGTTTCTGTCTTTGTGTGAACGTTTTTTCCTTTAATGGCAGTGTAGGAGTTAACTTTACCTAATGATGAGATGACTTTCAGGGATGAGGTCACCCCGTGAAGGCAATAGCTATGTTTGGATTACGGGTTGGTATTCCTGAGCCTCTGAACGGTGCCAAAGTGCCTTTACTCCACTGAAGTCGTGATCTTTTGGAAGTGGTTTAGCCCTTTAGTCACAGGACGATGCAGTTTTGTTACTGTGCCAGAAGGCAGAGTACAATGTGCTTATCTCCTGTATCATTTCCAGCAGCTCCTCTGTATTCTTGGAAAGTGCGCTACCTGCGCTTTTCAGTCCGCTTAGCTTAAACTCTCACAGACTTGCTGCTCTCCCATTTCCACATTTGAATTTCTTGGCCCACCAGAGTCACAATTACCTAATAGTCTTGTCGTGCCCCAGGATGAGACCCACTTAGCGCACTGTGACACGCTTCCCCTATTTCTGGCAGCACTCTGGTGCATTATCAAATGTAACTTCTTGCAGAAGGATTGATATATTTAAGTTTGTGTGGAACTGTATTAAAAGAGCAATTTCTTCTGATCCAGACTCACTTCCTGTTTTTTTCTTTTCTACTATTAGCACCGCTACCCGCACCGTCTATACCCTCCAGTAGTCCACTCTGCAAGTTTTTCCCTGCTTGTAAGAAAATGGAATGTCCGTTTTACCACCCAAAAGTAAGAATCATTTGCTGTGTCTTCCCTTCCTTTCTAGAAAGACACTTGAAATGTGTTACTTCGGGTCAGGAAATGTCACTGGCATTTCACGCTTTTTGCTTTTACTTTTCCCATTTTAACTTTAGCTCAGAAACAGAATATGCAAAAGCAGCGACTTAAAGAATTTGGAAAATTATTTTTTTAAATAATCTCTCTACCAGATGCTTCTGGGGAGTTTGAAACAGACAGCCAGCCTGATTCTTGTCAAAAATCTGCCCAGCCAGGATGCTGGGGGCAGAGGAGGACAACTTGTAGCCTATATGGAAGGCACGTGTTTCTGGCTCTTGATTCTGCCTTCAGATGTCCTGCAATATAAAAGAACTTTATAGATTAACCAGTTACCCTGAAGTACATTAATGTCACTTATATAGTACCAGAGTTTATAACTCGTGTAGTTCTATTCTATGGGATTGTGTCCCTGTGTGCGTCAGTAAGTTTAGTGTTTTTCTAAGCCCTGGCTCTCCAGGCATCCAACCCCAGGTGTTATTAGCCAGAAACTCTGGCTTTTCCTCTGTCCTTCAGCGTCCCACTCCCAGCTTGTCGGCACACACCGATTGAAACGGAACTCTAAACCCTGAAAAGCACAGGAACTCCCACCTGGCAGCATGCTGGCGGTTTGGGAGCATCTAACTCATATTCACTATGTTTTCAATCATTGCACTGGTCGATGCAGCTGTTGATTCCGTTTCCTGCCAGCTGTGCGGTACAGGAATACAAATTGCACATAACACAGCCTAGGTTAGCTCCTTGCGGCGCTCCGAGTAGCCTCTTGTGACATGCTTTCACTTTTAGCATTGTAGATTTAATACCCAGTGTACAAGACCAGACTGCACTTTTTACCATCCGACCATTGCTGTACCTCCGCGCCACGCCTTGAAATGGACTCGAACCCAAACCAGGTGAGATGGAGACTTTTTCTTTTCTTTTTCCTGGTTAAGTTTGGAGTGTCTGTTGTAACTTGGGTCACCAGTGTAGTTTTACTCACGGGAATAATGAGTGTGTCGCGAGCAACAAAGATGGCATGAAGAAAGATACCTGTTACAGGCATCTTCCTTTTCAAGAGAACTTTGCACAGGTTGTTTTTTGTAGTATAAACAGTAACTAATGTGATGCAACACTGAGAAACAAGTGTCTTACAGCCAGGATAGGGCAGTGTCACTGGAATCCTGACCAGGACATGTGTTTACTGAGCTTTATTTGAATAAAGCTGAAAATCCACCATCAGCTTTGCTGTACTGTCATTTTCCCTTGTGTCCAAGCTGCCTTTTCCACAGAATGCTCAGGTGTTTCTGGCAGAACAGTTCCTTCCTGTCATCTATCCGTGATTTCATAAACTAGTAGCAAAATTCCCAAAGCTGCAGTTATTGGCCTCTGACTCTCCTAAACATCGTCCCAACACGTGAGCCTTTCCCTCCGCTTCATCTCACCGGCAGCCGTGTTAGTGAGGGCAGGGCACAAATCACTTCTCAAATCCCCTTTGCGGAGGGGTGGGATTGTTACTGACGCAAATTGTTTTTCTCTCTCCCCTCAGTGAATGATTTCGACACCACCTGGGACTGAACTTCGCCTCCGTTGGAAAGGAAGTGCTTAACCACCAGGAGCACAGGATGTTAGAGAAATTCATGCATTTGGAACTTTTAATATATACATTGTTTTCATAAAATGAGGTTGATTGCATACTTGAAATGTCTCTAATTTTTCAAGTTTGTAAGTTTGAGCAATTTTACATTTTTTTTACACTGTAAGAAGAAAATGTCTGTGTAAGAAAAGTTTTACTTTCAATTCCATTAAAAACTTTCGAAGCACACTTGGTTTTTTGTTTGGGTAACGTTTCTTGCTGAAGATGAGGCTAGTGAAGAAGTGAAGTATAGCGTCAGAAGGTCTTAGAAAGCTTATTCCTGCATTCGGATCACACTAGAAGTATTTTTTGTGCGGCACGTTTGGCACCATGGATACAGCTGACCTGACGGCCTGGCAAAGAGCGACCCAGGGAAAAAGAGAGTAAAGGGTTTGTCTTGTGGGTGGTGTTGCCCCGTACCAATTATCGCAGCTCTGATACTGTCTCACACCGGGGAAAAAACAGAACAAAACTGCTTCATAAGCAAGAATAATTAAACAACTAATGATATTGTGCTCCATTTCAAAAGTCTGTGAGAGAAATAGCACTTCACTTGAAAATTAAATGGTTTCATCTGTCTCCATTTGTACCAGGAAGACAGAGACTTCCTCTGAAGAATCCTCTTTTCTTCCCTATGCCCCGTACGGGGCAGACTTTGCCCTTGTCTCCTTGGAGGAAGTTCCTGTGAGCTACACTGCAAAAAGTCCTCCCAGGAGGTGACCGGCAATACGTTTCAGTGGCATGACAATGATGAACGGGGGTGAGCAGTAACATAAATGCACTTTTTTATTAAATCTTTCGTAGCTTTTGGGGAACTACATTTTCACAAAAATATACAAAAGAATTTCTTTTTACAAATATTTACATTCAATATCAGAAAACAAGGTTTAGCTACATATTTTAAACTTAAATTTGACAAATATAGTCTTGAATTCTGAAACTTAACACTCCAGGAAAGTATTTTTTTAATTCTTTTTGTGAAATAAAGTACTCAAAGTTCATATTCAAATTTAAAAAAATCTTAATTAATGCAAAAATCTGACATTTAATTTATAATATATATATATAATTTAAATAAACATACAACATTGTTACAGGGATTAGATGTTCATGGTGGAAACCAAAATGGAGTACACTTAAAACCATGATCCTTATTACAGTAATACATGACCATAACCTTTGGACTAGTTTAAAATACCTTTTTTTTTTTAATTCTTTTTTTCTTTTTGTTAAAGCAAGAGGGATTATCTGACACACTCCATAATGAAACACAACAAATCTGGACAACTGGATTTTAAGCTTAAAGAACTACAGTAAAATATTTTCCTAAGGTGACCTGCCCTGGGAGTGGAGGAGGAGAGGATGGGCTCTTGTGTTGCGCGGAGCAATGCTGAAATGGAGTTCCAGATGAAAGACTGCAAATTACATTATTTTTCTACAGAATTTTCCAACGCCTTCATTAGCTGCCCCTTTCAGAAATAGCTGCCACCATGAAGCTATTTTACTTTCAGTGTGAGATGAGGAGATTAGAACTTGTAAGGGCAGCGGAAAAGTACTACTACCTCCCTTGCTGAATTTCAACGGCTTTGACGCTTTATAACCTACTGTACAATGTTTAGCATAAGGCAAGCTGCTGCTTTTTCTCTGCTAAAAAAAAAAAAGAAAAAGGTGAATAAATCAAGCCACAAAGCTTAAAGTGTATGTATTTTTGAAGGGAATGGGTCTAATGCATTTACTTAGATTGCTACATTATTTTAAGTGATCATTGTGGTCTTGAGTGTATTCTTATGTGAAATTTTACATTAAAAATGCATTAACTTTCTTCACAAATTAGTAATGCGGCTTTTCCGTTACTTAATATAATATGCTGTACACCCATAACTGAACTAAAAAGCATAAACAAAGCTTATAATTACCAGATACTGCTTTAAAAAAAGAAAAAAAAGAACTGCCATTTTGCACCTAAAACCACAACACCATGATAAGTAGTAGCGCGTAAAGGAAAAATAGACCAGAAATGTGCAAAGTACTACCCGACAGCACCAACATTTCACAGAAGTACAGAAAATCTTTTTTTTTTTTTCATGCAATTTGTGTCTGTGTTCATGCTTGGAAGTTTCTTTAGAAAGTATATTTATTAAATTCCCAAGGAATACAGTGTAGAGCACGTCCTGGGTGTGATCAGCGTTTGAAAAAAATCATGGAGTTAGGGAAGAACCACTTACAGCTCCACAGCCAAACCTCACAGAGCCAGATTTTAGTGATGTGCTGAAAGAATGTATTTAACTGCTTTGCTTCTTGGGAAGAATAAATACCCTATTTTATACCCGCTGGGCACGGAAAGATCCCACTCCCTCCTCCCTAATCTCAAGTATTTGCAACTAGAAAACTGATTTTCAGCAAGGTGATGCTTTGTATTGAACAGTAAAGCTGTGGTTAAAGCTGCCTGACCTCTCGCAGCCACCACATTTGAAAAAAACAGTTATTTGGGGGATGAGTGGGAGGGAGGGGTTGGGTTAAGGGCTCCTGTAGGAAGGAAAACATAAATAGAGTAATGGCAAAAGCTAATAAATGAATAATTGGAGTATATTACACGAAAACCTTTTTTTTTTTTTCTCCCCCCAAAAAGGCTTATAACGCTGCAGAGGACAGAAACTAAAATCCCCCCGCTACCTCCCTTTCTGGGCGCCAGCCCTGCAATACTTGTTTCAACACTCCACGTTTTCCCCCGCAAGCGCTCGGCTCCTGGCGCAGCCCCTCCGAGGCCAGACAAAGATGGCACCGGCCTAAGGGAGGCGGCGGTTACGAGCAGTGACAGGACAAGCAGCGTTTGTCCCCTGCCAAAAGCATCCTGCTTACCAAAAACCCGTGAAGCACAACTGACATCAATCCTCTAGTTTAAAACACCCGTGATGTGCGGCCCACTCAATGGGTAAGCGGGTACAACGACCTTTCCCCTAGCAATGTAGAATGGTGTGACACACACATCTTTACACCACTGGAATGAGCATGACAATAATTTTTGGGGCTATCTTTAAAAAACAATAAAAGTTTGAGGTTTGTTGGTTTCGGTTTGGGGTTTGTTTTTAAATATGCTCTTACATGACATCTGTGCCCAACCTGAGCAAGATATGTACTACTAAGGGCAAAATCACTTTGCAGGGTCTTGAAGTTATCCCACAACAAGCAACAGAAACTCAGGGAACTCCTATTTTGGCTTTCGGAAGAGAAATCCAAACACACCGAGCGACAGGAAGGTACTGCCCCTCACAACTGCCCTCTAGCAGGTAGAGAAGCATCAGTCCAGCTATTTGTGCACAGACTTTACGTTTCTTACAAAGAGTTGCCACCGGTAAAAGTCCAGTTCCATTGTCTAAGGACCATGTCTACAGGCACCTGTAATGAGCTTGATATTATTTTTTTTTTACATTAAGTTTACCTTAAGTCAATTATTTCCTCATTTTGTAATGATTTATTACAGGGCAAAAATCATAAACTTTACTACTTTCTTTCTACTTGTACATGTGGACAGTCCTACACTGCACTCACGTCCCCCGACTTGGTACACGCTGACCTTTGGAGGCCTGAGGCAAGGAAGCCCCAGAGGAAAATTCGGCGCAGGAATGTCGTGACTCGCCCGGTGCAGGTGCCCGGCGCCATCGCAGCGCCAGCGCAACAGGACGCACGCAGCCCATGGCTTTCATGTCTGCCACCTTCAGCGTCGCGCACGTCTGGGAACAGGGCCAAGAACTGGTGAATAGTGTTTCCACAAGAAAGAAATGAAAGAGGCAGGAATTGAGACTGTTTGGTTATGAAGAGTCTTCTAAGGTATAGTATTTCTTTGGTTTAGGATTTTTGTTTAAAGAATGCATTTAAGCCCAGTTGCACAGGGAACGAAAATACGGATAAATGAGAAGAGGCCTACGAAACAATCCATGTTTGCTTTACATGGGAAAGGTGAGTAGCATTTTAAAATATATCCTTAAACTCTCTTACCTGAGCTCTCAGTACTACATAGCGTTTTTATATCTACAGTATTTTGTTTGTTACTAACATGTGCGCACCGCAGCAGTGGTTAATCGGTGTCACCTGCTGTGCTTCAGCACTCAATAGCTGTCCTGTAGGTAGGGAAGTGCCAATGGAAGAGCAATGAACGGGAGCAGCTGCATCTTCCCAAAACCAGAGCCTCGCCTCGAGCACTCTCCTGCTCCCCAGCCCTTAACTCCACAACAGCCACTGAATATTTCCCTTTGAACCGCGATGTTTGCCAGGAAGCAGTATCTCTCCCAACCCACCACCCACATTGGTGCTTTGGTCCTGTTTTTGCCTATCTACGAGCGTTCCTTCCCATTTTCCTTTCTTTCTCCTTTTCTCTGGGTTTATTCCTGGTACTGTTCCCTCCATCCTCTGTTCTCTAATTTCAAAGAGAAGTGGAAATTATGAGAATTGCCTATTGTCACCATGCTTAGACCTTACACTTTTCTTTTGTTTTACACGGGGGAGGAAAGAGAACACACGTTCCATGCCTTTGTTGTTCTTTTTTCCCCAAGAAAAAGTGAATTGGTTGGATTGTTGGTTTAACAGTTAATGAAAAAACAGATCGGTTATGACTGGTATGCTGTTGGTGATCTGAAGAGGGATGGTGAGTGGTTACCAGTTTTAGCATAGAGTAGACTGGAGAAAACCCCCCCACCAAACCCACCTACTCATTTTTTGTTACTTATGACTGATTTTGGCAAGGAAACCTAGTGTGGCTTTTATGCATATTGTACACCTAAAACTATTCTTTTTCCTTTTTTTTTTTTTTTCCTGAAATGAGCTACGCAGAGTTGAAGTCTGAAGTTAATTGAAGAGCTGAAGAGCAGAAGCTAGAGCCAACCAAAGCATTGGGCTTGGTCTAACCCCACCACAGTGACTGGTATGAAGAATGCATAGCAGGCTTTGGCAAGCTCACGCCTCCTCTAGCCACATGAGCAAAGATCGAATGGTGCTATAAACTTTAGGAAAACGGTGCAGATATTACAAGGAAGCGTAAGAAAACAGAATCACATAATCACAGAAGACTGTAAGAACAAAAGAGTATGCAAATGCAATACGGCTAGTGATGTTAAAATCACTGATGCGGCAGCTTATTTTGTGACTTGTAATCCTTGTAATCTCACTTCCCTTTCTGAGAGTTTACAGGATGGCTCACTTTGTCCAAAACACTGCAAGACAACATTTGTCTATAGCTTATGCTAACACAATTAAAAAAAAAAAAAAAAATTTTT
Source organism: Chionis minor (assembly GCA_013398295.1). Classification (NCBI taxonomy): domain Eukaryota; kingdom Metazoa; phylum Chordata; class Aves; order Charadriiformes; family Chionidae; genus Chionis; species Chionis minor. The sequence goes on from VZSF01004389.1 coordinate 699,826, forward strand.
AAAGATTAAGGCTTGTCACATCTGTGACGCTGATAATGAAAAAGGGAAACACGTCCCCTTGCCCATGTTAAGAACTGTATTTGAAACTGAGCTCCTTCGCGTGTCCCGCTGCTGCGCCGAGCACAGCGAGCCCAGGGAGGGACGGCAGATGCGCGGGTCCAGAGTGGAATCCGCCTGCAAGCAGAGACGGGAGCGCGGGTGGGCGCGACCCAGGCAGCAGGGGAGACGCTGCAGAGGCAGACGCCGGGGGCTTGCTGACACCGGGCACCGTCTGCCCCGGCAAAGCTGCAACTCGTACACGGGGGTTCAGGCAGCAGCTGCGAGAAGCGGACCACGGTTTTAGACTGAGCCCCTCCTGAACGCCAGCAAAGTCCGGCTCTTGGTATTGAAGTCCTTTTTCTTGATCTAGTTTCCGGACCCAGGAGATAACGATTTGTCTGCTTTCTGATGGTACAACTCCAGGTCAGCGTTAACCTGACTCATCTGAAGTTCAGAGTTACTCTGAAATGAATGTTGCTAATATTGAAACCTTGATACTGGGCAAAGTCAGAAGTTACTCTGAACGTGTGCTTTCCTTCAGCTGTCCACAACTGACAAAGTGGCCTAATTTTCTGAAATGCTTGCTTTATTTTACACCCTCTTGCCTTCCCAGTCAAAATCAGAAAATCACACACGATGACTGCCTCCTTAAGAATAAAAAAAATTAAGAAATCACATCTAAATGATTCAATACATATGGCCAATTTGTTCTCCCTGACCTGTGTTCCCCAGTTCCTGCACTGTGGCAACTTCCAGTTTAACTGTCTTTATTTTCAACTTTTGTTTGCTCCTAGGAGCTAGATTTTTCTTCTCCCGTTCTCTTTTTCCTAAGCACACTTCAAGGGCTTAGCTTTCAAGGGCACACTTATTTTTTTAAGTGACACATCATTTTGCTTCTATTGAATCAGTTCTCTAGTTTACTTCTTTTATTACCAAAAATATTGCTGGCGTTAAAGATCCCGAAGATGTATGTTTGCTGCTAGCCAGGAAAAGAATGAGAAAGACACGCTAGAGAACGAAATCATCCACCATGAGTGACTGCATTATACAAAGAACTTTCATCTCCCTTTCCTTGGTGCCATATGACCACAGAAAAGGTTTTCTCCAGCTTCAGAGCCCTCCTGCCCACGTTTCTTCTCTCTGATGCTTCCAAATGAAAGGCTGTCACTCGTCCCTCCACATTCCAGCCTCTTCCCTGACCTATCCTACAGAGAGATGTCATCCTCTGAGTTTTCTGCTGAGCAACCAGTCAGGAGCCCCCACTGCCCACCCAAACAGGCAGTCTGTTCCCGTATACGCATCCTTCCAGCACAGGTGGCAACAATGAGCAAGTTACTACAGTAGCGTTTAATGTAAACAGCAAATGAGGCACGGTAACAAGCACCATCACAGACAAAAAGACCAAAGAACCCACAAAGCTGCCACCTGTTAACCCTGCTTACAGCCAGCTGTTCTCGGCAGCAGAGAACCACAGCTCGTCCTACAAAACATGCTCTGGATTGTCCCCGGGGGGAAAGCTGCGACTGAGGCTCTACCCGCTCCTCTCCTCAGCATTCACCACCAGCTGGCCGGCCCCGTTTTACCTGGCAAACCACCGAGCACTTTGCCAGGGAAAATACTCGCTACCGATACTGGCTGCAACAGGAGGAACAAGGCTGGTAGTTTTGTTTCCCAGCACCTCCACAGCCTCCAGCTCCCGTCCCAGCCCTTCACCGTACCGGCGAGGTTTGGAAGAGAGCGAGGGAGCAGGGAGACCTGGAGGCGCAGACTTTCGCACTGCAGCTCTCAGCCTCGCGCCGCCGGGGCCAGCCCTGCTGCGAGTCCCTCCTCAGCTTCTCCCCGGTACTTCAGCGCTGGTGTGGCGTTTGAGATTCCTCAGGGCAAAAGCACCAGTGGACAAACTACGAGTGGAGAGGCACAGCATTAATGAAGGGGGTGGGGGGAGGGAGGGGACACGAGCAGTGACAGGGACCTGAGGAACAAACCCCTCGATGGTCCACATACCTCTTCCATTGGGTGAAGGCCCACAGAAGGATCATGAGGACGGGAGACACTAAGCTTAGGATTTTGAGGGGAAAACTGGAAGAGGCAGAAAATTTTGGACCTTAATCTGGCAGTCTGAGTAGGACAGACTGAGGGAGCTCTTAACAGCCACCCAACTTGAACCGATGAAAGGCAACTTTAACGTAGAGGCAGGACAAACCTTAGTTCAAGTCAAAAAGCCCTGCACTGATGTGTTTAATAAGGGATGGAATCACAGCTATGTCATAGCATACCGCTACTCGTTCCTCTGGCACAGCTAAGACTGAAATGCCAGGTACTAATTTTCTTATCAAACAGGCAGAGGCAGGTAACAAGGTTATGAGACAGGTCAGGTCTAATCTTAATTCCCACATGCAATTCCCCAAAAGTCACAAACGTTACTGGCAAGATCCCCCTGTACGCTCATGACCAAATCCACAGTTTTCGCTCCTGTAGAATAGCAGCTGCATGACTGGCAAGACTTTGCTAAGAACCATCATGCTGAGAAACCCGATTATTGTTTAGCTCATCAACTTCTTTAAAATAAATATCTGTTACAGCTTGGTATATAAAATATATTCTCTAAGACTGTTGGGTAACTAGCTTTGTATAGCACATAACAAGCATTTTTGGACCTAGGGGAAGCCTGGCTCATTAACTTCTCTCCCCCTTCTCTTCTGTATGCAAGTCCTGTCATTCCCTCTATAACCACCATGCACACAAGATGCTTACAAGAAGAGATGAGGCTTATTTCTTTTTTACTTTTATCTGGTGTAAGAAAATTCAAGCGTTGAATTAATATCAAAGCCTACCGACTGACCTAAACAAATGCCATCGTTAAAGCAATGCTGGCTTACACAGAGAAAAAGAGCTCACAGCAGAATGTCATGATGAGATTAGTGCTGATAATTAGTGACTTTTGTTCTCTTCTATGTCGCGTGAAAATTAACTGCACTGATGAAAAACCAGGTTCAGTCTGTAATGCATCTCTACGGCATGATTTAGATGAACAGCTGATGAAATCTTACTCACTTGCACCCAAAACACAGCTTTGTTCAGGTTTTCATTATCACTGAAACATTTTTTTCAGCTTTGAGTCTCAGTTACATTGCAGGATAGAATAAATGCACTTATGCTAGAGGTGACAGCAGGTCCATTTAAAGAAGCATATGACTGGACACTTTTTACAACTGGGAGAGAAATCAGAGTAAAGACCTCTCCCAGCTAGTCCTAACTCTGTTAAAAAGTTCAAATGTACAAAATATAATGTTTGGAAAGTTTATATTCTCTCTGAATTCCCCCTACGATGCTGAGAAAATAAAATCACTTCATATTGCTATGAAATTCTATTTTTGCAACTGGTGACATCCCAAGCTTTATCGATTATGAAGACTATAAAATCCTCACCCTAGTCCACATTTCCAGCATAGAGGCAAACAGCCCAGTCAAGTAACACAGCAATAATCTGTCTTCCACTGAGAATACTTTTATTCACAAGGCAAAAATTGGAGTTAGACTTTTAGGTTGTGGGCAAGGCACTCGCAAAGTGAGCAAGTCTATTTTTGCTCACAGAACTAATTTAATGTTTAAGTGCAACAAAAACACTAAATTAGCCATGAAGATCATGCATATCCAACAACTTTCACCAGACATGACTGTGACCCAGGCCTCTAAATACAGAAATATTTTAAGTGCTAAGGAATCAGCTCTCTTATTTTCTGCTTCACCAGATGATGTTTCCTTTTGACCAGTCATAGAAATATTATTTCCATTATAATAATTAAACATTTATTAAAATACTATATATGTAAGAGTTAATATATGGTTTCTTTCAGTAATAAAATACGGAATACTCTTTTTTTTTTTTTGACGATATTCAGACCCCAAACTTAAAGCAGAAACATTCATGCTGGAAATAGATCAATGTACAGCACTAGGTCAGAAATAACATCTCTTGATTAAAACCCCAGAACCTTCCTGTGAAACTGTACATTGATTAACAATTCGCCTTCTCCTTTTATCCACATACTTCATTTTCAACATCTGGCAGTGAGTGAAATACAAACCCGGATTATCCGATGCTGAAGCAAATCTAACGGCCTCAGCGTATTTGTGACAGTCCATCCTTCCGACAGACTGGAGATACTTGTCTTTCAGGGACAGATTGCTCTGCGTCTCGGATCAGCACCATTTCTTACACATTCGGGGCACAGCAGAATGTCACGTTGCAATCCTGGGTGTTTCATGCCTGGTGCTTCATGCAGTGTCCTCTTCGCACGTCTCCATGTCTCTCTCAATGAGGCATATGCACACATTTCCAAACAAATAAGCTGGGTTTTAAAAAAAAGAGATTAAATAGGAGATTAAAGAGACTACAATGTTGTTAAAAGAAATGGCTAATACAGCCAAAAGAAAAATTACAGTTAAAAGCATGATGATCTGAATACTATTATGAATATACTTGAATTTAGTAAATCTTAACTGTTTATATTAACACCTAGGCCACTCATTTTGTTGCGAATATCCGTTTCTTTATATACAAAGAGAAAAGCAAGCACACAGATAAAAAGATGAAGACTCTGAACTTGAGCTTTATGCTGTTACAGATTGTCCACGTCCACTGCTGTGTACTTTTTGAGACTAATGGAACAGATACATACCTGCAGTCATCCCCTCCAGCACTGACCACGTATCTGTCTCCACTTGTAAAGCGAATATTAGTTAAGTGGGCAGAGTGACCTAAAAATCGTTTGTGTTTTGCCTGGGGAAAAAAAAAAAAGCCCAACAATAAAATGAGAGTCTAAATACTCTGTGTCCTCCTAAATCAAACAAGTTTTTTATCTATCTTTTTATTGCATCATGTATTTACATTTTTCAGACTGCTATACAGGTTTTCAAATGTGAAAGATCTCCTGAAGGAAAACTACTATTGAGCTGAATGCAGATTTAATTGTCACCAAATGAGACAGCACCTGCAAATTGGGAACAATGCTCAAGCTAATGCAATAAAATGAAATATATCTTGTCACATGATTAACCTCTAAATTTTGTATAAAATTCCTAACACTGAAAAAATTATTTTCATTATAAGTGTGCAAGCAGTTTACACTGTGCAGTCTCAAATCCTGAAAATTAACAGTGCTGGTGTTAGTGAAAAATCTGTAAACTCTTTGTCCATGGAAATACACAGATGGGACTAAAATTACCAGCTGTTTTCCTCATCTGTCAAATGGAGATTGGAGATGTGGATAAATAAAAGGAAGGGCTTTGAGATTTTCAGTACGAAGGCAGCATGCTAACACAGACTGGCAGACAATATGAACACCTACAAGAGCTTACAGCAAGAGCTATGGCACCAGTTGGTAGGAAACCTTTGAGGTGAACCATGCTTACGAGACTACAGAGCTAAAGCTACGTAGGTGCATTAAAAAGCTGTAAGCTTAGAGAAGGAAATATTTCCATCGTACATCTTCTAGAGAAACAATACAAGACCAAAAAAAAAAAAGTTCTTACAAATTTTTCAGGACACGGAAAGTCGAAGAGTTTGACCATGCCAAAATCATCGCCTGTTACGAGATTGATTCCCGAGTGAGAGACACAGGCACAGTTTACATCAGCTTTTTCAGCATGCCTGGACCAGATCCCAATTACTTCATCGCCCAGAACGCTGAAAGAGAAGAGCAAGAGATTCTTTTAAAAACTATAGCAAAAACTATAATAGAGTAAGGAAAGAGTAAGCAGCTCTTGTATTGTAACCGCTTTTATAAGAACGTAATTTTCACATGTTATTCTTACACATACACATCTTGTATAGGTTTTACTTTGTAATTAATTTTCGTATCACTCCATAATTGCTTCTGAAATGGATTCAGTGATACAATTATCAAAATAACGTGGCCAACGACAACATTAAGAATCAGAGATGAAATCAATAGTACTAATATTGTCCAGTGAGGCATTTGCCAAAAAAATAAAGAAAGGACAATTAAAACGAGAATGTCATAGCATAAGCATTAGATGAATAAGTTCCAGCATGTGGAAAATAAAAATATGCACATTCTCATTATAACTATGTTTTGTTGATTCTGTAACATTTTCATAACAATTAGATAGAAAGTTTCCTTGAGTCCAGTGAAGACTCTTCATTATAGTCAGAGAGAGAAACTGTCCTAAACGGAAAATAGAATTACCTTAAGATCCCAAAAGAGATATTTATAGAAAATTTCCCTTGTAAAGCCTTGTGAAAAGTTGTTTTTTATTCAGTCCTGCTTACAATGTATACACATATTTCCAAGAATGCACAGAAACAAGGCACTTCATCGTTTGTTAACAGGTGAATGATTTGGCAATTTTCCTGTGATTTTTCTACCCAAATCAGAGCATAGTACACTACATGCAAAAAGGAATGATTACTTCAGACATACTGAATTGTGTCAGAAAACACAGGTTTCTTGTTTTCCTGTCAAAGAGCTAACAAAAATGGATTACCCTAACAGAAGACGGGAAGCTAGCAAAATGAGTTTTTCAGAGCCCTCTGAAAAGCTCGCAGTTTTAGCCATGTCTTTCAGCAAATAGTCAGAATTATTACTGTTTAAAGTGGTTCATAGGTGGACAATTTTCAAGTATTTATTCTCAATGTTGTCCAAGGGTGCTAATCAAAGGACGGTAACTGAAAGTAGGCAAAGGAGCATGAAATAAGGAACAGAAAATCAGATTTGCATAGAATATAAATTATTTATATGTGAAATAAAAATAAAACATGGTCTCGTTCTTTGTGTAATTTCTGTCTATTTTGAATGAAATATAATAACTTTAAGATATTTAAAAGTACTTTTATATACCTTTTAATATGCAAATTTTAATAGCAACTTTAATACACAGGCACCATTAGTGTAATACTGTAAATAAAACTTGAATTATCCCAGTCTTGTATTGTCTTTTCATGTTTTGGTATGTTTTAGTTTTCTCTCTATTCTTATCCCCAAGTTGCTGTTTTGAAGGAAATAGTGCAGCATTCCAGGTAATTTGCAGAGTGCAATGAAAAACTACTGAGGCTGCTAGAGATATATCAAAGGAAGCTAGAGATACATGGCGAATAAAAGGCACACGTTAGAGAGACCTGATTTTATCGGGTGTCCTCAGCGGTCAAACATCTCATGTTCTACTGAGGGAATCTGTTAGGTACTGTCTTTTGCTGTACTGTACTTACCTGGTCCGTTGCCAGAGCAGATGGGTGCATTAAAAGAAAATATCTGACAGAATGAAGGGAAGAAATAGGCTTTTAAAACAGTAGGTTTTAAAGCACCAGTAGAACAGGTGCTTCTCCTGGAAGTCACAAGTGTTTTAACGGGTGTAGATGTGAGAATCATTTACCTTGTCCAAGTAGCCCATGTTATTCTGTCAATCACAGCCTGGTCCACAAGCTGTTTTCCTGAAGGCACTTCATAGACTTGCCTTTTGTAAGACCCAGTAGAGACCTTTGAGATGACCACAGAGAAGTTAGAATACATGAACTTGTTTGAAAAGATGAAAATATAATTCTAAAGAGCTTTGAAGAGTATTTTTTTGGATAGTTATCTTTTACTCTACACAAAACTTAGCCATTAATAAAACTTGCTCAATGAGTTGAAAACTCTCAAAAATCTAAACAAGCATAAAGCAACAGTGAGAAAGCGTAAGAAATCTTAAATTTTAAAATGTCTAATTAATAAAAAATAATTGAAACATCTCACATTCTGCACATATTAATTCTCTCTATATATTGTGTGTATTAGTATGTATGTGTCTGTATAAATAAATAAGGCAAAATAAACTCGTATCTTTAAAACTGAAACAAAGGTACTCCTCCCAGCCTGTAGATGTTGATTTGATAGTGAAAGAAGCTTATTCCTCCTCTCAGACACGAACAAAATATAGAAAGCAAAATATGCCTACTTTATCTTGATTTTAAGAAGTGTCTTGAGCCCTGTGGCTGGGAGTTGTAACACCATGATTTTGGTGCTGCTCCATGAAGGCGAGCACTGAAACGATGTGCAACCATTCTGGCTGGGGATATGAAGAATTCCCAAATCCCCGGGGCTTAGAGAATGACAGACTATAGTCCTTCCTCTTTTAAGACAACCCATCAGCATCACAGATGTAAAAAGGCAGGCAGACACATTACAGTGATTTTGAAATTTGTTTCTTGTTCCTATGCTTATTTCTTGTACTTCATATAGGGAGAATATTACTTAATATAAGGAGAATACTTGCAGAATATGTGTCATGAGTATGTTTTCCATTCAGTATCTTGAACAATCAACAACTGATACCTGGAGATAAGAGCTATCTGCAGAGAAGTCCATCTGGATCACAAAACTTGGGATATCTTTACAATAGCTGACTCGATTTAGTGTGGGACCCAAAGTCAGATCATAAAAATCCACTGCATTCTCACTGGAACCGACTGCCAAGTAACGAGAATCTGGGCTAAACCTGAACAGAGAGAAGGGTTCTATGAAGACAGGTTGGCACTTACAACTCATTCTAATATTTGAGAAGCACAGGTAAATTTGCATTTCAAGTACCTGCTATTCAGAACTGAAAATGGAGGCAGAGTATTTCGTCTGCTAAGCAAAATAACTTTTGAAACAAAATTTTCAGGGAAAGCATATGCAGTAGAAGGTGACAATAATTTTGGTACAGCTGTCACCTACAAGCGAACTGGGAACATCTCTGGAATAACTCTGTTCATTATCTGATCTCATTACCATCTCAACAGTTTTGTGACATGCCTCTGATGACTTCGACTCTCTAGCGCTATACTTACAAGGCTACAAACTAGAAAAATTAAATGCTGTAAATGAAGAAAAGCCAGATGTCCTATATGAAATGTACTGAATAAAAAGATGTGAAATCAAACCTTTCATCTGCCCATTGTACCTTTGCACAGTGGTGTATTGCCTCTGGTTTTCCTTTCAGTCTTGAAACTCACCAGCTTCCTGAGCTAAACAAATTGCTCACAGCCCCTTTTGTGTTACTAGGGAAGTTACTTTATTTCTGTTATCTCTGAGACATACCTTGGGACAGTTTTCTGATTCCAGCAACCCCCTAACTCCTAGCAGAGCCCTCCTGCCTTCCTGCAGGAAGTTCCCTGTTTGCTCATATTTCTCCCGTTCACGCCACTTTGCTCTCCAGAAGCTTCACTTAGCTGATCACTATCACTTTATCTCACAGAAGGAATAGTCTTGTCCTCTACTCAGGAAACTGAAGAAAATTTTACTTGCGCTAGCTCCTTTCTAACAAAACCCAACAAAGAGCAAACTAACAGGCAGGCATTTCCTTTGCCTTTCACGATCCAGTCTTCACATGTAAACTTCTCATCTCATTTTACCTCCTACACATCATCTCACTCTCCTCCTTTTCACACTTCCTTCTGTTTACCTCCTGGTCTCCTCCTGTTGTGTTGTCCATTTACTTCCCCATTCACCCTTCATTTTAACTAATCCTTGGCAATATCATCTGACACTCCCCCTATGGTTCTGCCTGATTTTTGACTGATTGCTATCTCCTGTCTCCATGTACCTCCTCCTTCCTTTTTATTCCTGGTATCAGAGTAATCACACAAACTCCACAATTCACTTGTTGATTCCAGCTCTCTAAATCAATATCATTGCAATGCTGCTCAGAACATAATTTTTTTTTTTTTAAATGGAAATACTACAGATTTTTGAATACTACAACAGACAAAGGCATTATATTTTCTGACCTGATATCTTGAATTGCTGATCTTCTGTCCCTTTTTTTCCCCCAAATTTTTAGAGAGGTCACAAGCAAGATAATAAATTCTCCATTTTTCATGCCAATAGCTACCATATCACCTTCTGGGCTGTAACAGACAGTACGAGCTGCGTGTCCTAAGCTGACTTTGTTCAGCATCTTCTGTGAAGAAATAAAAACCCAGAAGAGTAAACGTTTCTGTTTGTTCATATTTCAAAAGTACCTTATGCTAACCGTTTGCCCCTATCAGATGGATTATTCTCAGAACACATTAAAAAACAAGTTTTGAGTCCTCAACAACAGCACAAGTCTAGAATTATTTTTTTTTCCCCAAATAACAACTATTCTCCAACACCTACCTTTTCAGCAATATCCCAGAGTCTTACTGTGCCATCTTCTGCAGCAGAAAGAAAAAAATCTCTGGACGGATGCGTTGCTAGGCCCCAGATTGGACCATCCATATGACCATTAATTAGAATGTTACATGCAGCATTTTTCTCTCCAACTTCGATTATTTCAGCATTTCTTGTCCCAACAAGAATCTTCCCCTTGAACAACAGTGAAAGAGTTATCTCTGATATAATACATAAACTACTCATGATGAACAGTAATAAAGACATAATCCAAAGCTATAGTTCTGTCAAGAAGATTTGCTGAAATCAAGTAATCAAAGATAATTTACTTTTTAAACTCCTCTGATTTACTGAAGTGCAAAGCTATATATAAATCACGATGCTAGTTGAGTTATTGCTTGTAAGACATTTGAAGTGTGAAGAGAAAATAGAAAAGAAAACCTTAGTCAGTCTTTAATAAAAATACATACAGAGTATTATCCTAAGTAAGATTAAGATCTCCCGAAGTAGGTAAAATCAGCTGTAGACACCTTCTAGCTCAACCTTTAAATTCAAATACTAATTATAAGAAAAAGAGGAGGCAATTTATCATATATTTAATTCTATACACCAATCCACAAATTAAAAATTTTAAAGACACGATGCTTTCTTTACCTTGCCTCTACAAACAGAGCGAACACAGTCTGTCAGTTGTCCTGTCTCTAGTCTGAAGGCACGACATCGTTTCAGCTCTTGATCCCATAGCTTAACTGCTCCTCCTTCTTTTGAACTAGGAAGAGGTCAGGAACAACCATGAGTATAATGGCTAGCACAAAAAAGACAATTAGTGTATGAAAGAACTATATTATTTAATGTAATGTATTGTAAATGAGGCATTTTAGTATGTTTTAAATCATTATAGATTGATTGTTTTTACTGAACAGGTGACTTCAATATGCTGAGCCTCCCAGCTAGGCAAAGAAATACTCAAAAGTCCTCCATGTACTATTTTACAGAACTACCTGAAAGACGGTTGCTGCTAGGTTTCGTCTGAATTGGTAGCTCTTAGGGAATTTGTCCAGACAAAGGAAGAGTTAAGTGTGTGAACAAACTGCCATCTTATTATTAAGGTAGCCAGAAATTATCAAAATGTAATTGAGGGAAACAGGAAAGATATGTATTTTACTACTGTGAAAAAAAAAAAAAGACAGAAGATTTTCATTTTTGTGAAAATGTCACTATTTTCACTGCTGTGAAATAAATGACAAAGACATAGGAGAAAAATCACACAACGTTAATTGCACAAGATACCCAACTAATAAATATTAATCATGAAAGCACCAAGTATTTCCCACCCACTTTCAAGAGAATTGGTATTTCAGTAAAGAACACATTAAAACTAAAAAAGTTTCTAAAAAGGAGATAATGTTTAATGAAACAGTTATAAATCTGGCATTTCCAGTTGAGCTGGGCAGGTTTTGTCTGTCTTCAAAGAGGAAAGAATCTCCCACAACAGAAAATACAATACTTCACAATACTGAGCTGCCAGTGTTACAACTTTGATTACTGAACGAACCCTGACAAAGAAGCCCAGAATGTTTAACCACAATTACTGCTTTTGTACTAGCAATATTCTTTGCTTCCCAACAGCACTGTTTTGACATATGATTGGTCATTATACTCAGCAAAAAGCTTTTATCAAGAGGCTGGTGAAGTGCAATTACGATGCCAAGGCAGAAGCAAACATGCAATTTTCCTAAATGTAGAATTTGCTTTGTTTAATTATTGTTTCTTATTATTATCCTTTACTATTTCTTTCAGGTCAAATACTAATTATTAAGATGCTCTGAAGCTAAGTTGGAGAGACAATATTCTCTTAATAAAACCTTGGTCATGTTTTATAAATACTGAAAGAAAATATTCAAGCACAGGAATAAATAAGTTTTCAGGTGGGTTTGAATATCAGCAAGGATCTTTAAGGACTATTTAAGGACCAGGTAGTAAGTGGTCTGTGTCCTGCAACATGGGGCATTATCATGCCATCAGATGGACCGTATTACAGCTGAAGCACTTTTTTTTTTCCTCACTAGCACAGCACTACAAACAAATTAAAATGCTTGAAAAGGTATTTTGCTTACAACCCTGGAAACAAAGGATGTTGCTGTATATTAGATTTGAGAGAAGATGGTTTGCCTCTGCCATCATAACTAAACAGATCCTTCCTTTAAAAGAAGCTGTGCATTATGCTGTTATATTTATCATTATTTTATGTAATCACAATTGTACAAATTACTTGGATTAACAAAATCAGATCAACTTCAGAAAGAAAACCCATCAAGGACTAAGTAACTTTTTAATGTTTAAAACTATGTTTCAAACTAAATTTTTTTGCCTTCTCTCAAAAATAACACTGCTGTGATAAACACCATTAAGCTGTTTAGCAACACGATAAGGTGATTTCAAGGCTACTTTTGATTATAATAGTTCTTCCCTTTTCTGTTTAAGGAGGAGAACTGTATCATCTCTTTGATAATTGTGTATTTGTACTTGGAGAAATATTACCTGACTGATGTAATGCAGTATAACTGATAATGCAATATAATTGATAATCCGTTCACATAATTGATTTTACACTTGTCTATTATTTTTAACCAAAACAATACAAGGTCAGCATAAAACGCTTTAAGAAGCTTGCACATGTGCTTTAGAAAGATGACTGCTATCTAGAAGTTAAAATTATGAAGAACTACTTGTACAGCATTTAGATTCTGATTCATCTCCCCGAACTCAGGTACTTAAGCAAGGCACCCAGGTCAGGATCCTAGACTTTCTCTTACAATCAATGAAAAAAAATAGGTACTTGAAGGTCATGTGGGCTCATCTGCACTTTAGAGGTGGTGGCTACTTTTTTTCCCTGACACCTCTTCAGGGATCCAAAAGTGACTACTCTTCTAGCTAGCTTTGATGTCTCAACCGTCTAGTGTTAGATGGAACGAATCCAAACCATTTGTAAAGAACTCATATGCATGCCAAAAAAAGAAAAAACAAGACTCACGGCCTTTCTTTGCCTCCTGTAACGATCAAACCATCTCTTAATGTGGTATACATTGTGAAAACAGGTCCATTGTGAGCTTTGGCCACAATTCGTATCAACACATGATCTTTCCAAACACAAACATCTCCACTGATAGTACCTGTAAATGTCAAGTTATTCTGAAAAGGGGAAAAATATACTCATCATCTGATTCCGAGTAAGGCAGGAAGAAAAACATCCAGAAATAAAGATCACCGCTATTTGCATTTAGGCTAGATTGTTCTTATTTGCTGCTGTACAAATTGGGGAAGGGGTATTAAGAACCTGTAGGGACAAAACAACCAGCTCTTGGAAGTCTGAAACATGCTTTCTTGTAGCTAATAGGCTCTGCACTGCAAGAAGAAATGCAATAACTTAAGCTTCAGCCGCAGGGCTATCTATGTTTTCAGCCTATCACATGTGTAAACTGTGGTAAAAAAGTAGAAAACCAAACAGTTTTGACTTTTCACACAAACGAGTAATTTGCACCCCCTTGCTATGTAGGTCATGCTTACAGTAATTTTTGTTGTTAGGTGAAGTTACTAGTTGGATTACGGTAACCATTAGTTTATGAAAAAAACAGTTTAATTTAACTCAGAACTAAAAGCTCCCTGTTCTTCTTTACTTCTGCTTCCTGTTTTTGAAAGGTTATTAAAACAAACTTAATTACCACTAAAACTTAAGGGCATTTTATTAGGATACACTTAAAACCAACAGGAACTGGTTATTGAGCAAAACTGTTTTAGTAACTTACATGAACAATCCCCAAATCCAGTATCATGTGTAGTATTTTAGAGTACCAGGATGCATGTATAGATAGAGTATGCAAGAACACGTTCCTTGACCAAAGTGGGTTACTTTCTACATGCTTTTTTTAAGGGCTGGGGGTGTGTGTGTGCCGTAATACACAAGTAATTAAAAAGGACTGGAAATGAATTACTGAGCAGATCCTCTAATCATCCTCACAGCGTAACTGTTGGACTGTTTCCAACTCCTGTTTAAGAGCATCTGACCTAGCTCCTTCTGAGACAAAATTAAGGAAGAAAAGCACTCCCAGAACTGACCCCTACAGGAAGTAGAGAACACACCACGTTTGGCTTTATTCAGTTTGCATAGCTTTTTACAAAACCCCTGCAAGCTTTGCATCCTCAAACAACCTCATCCCATACTCTAGGACATTCAGTATACAGCCTGATTTTCACACTAAGAATTTGTCCCTCCATAAGAAAGTTCAGAGTTTTCCCAAACCCGAGACTCACGCCTGGGCTATGCATCTCTAACAGTTATAATTTGGAAGATATCTTGTTGCTTTGTAGAACTCTCTCTTAAATCAGAGGTACCTGAGAGAGACACCACTCTGGAAAAGAGATAGTCCATGAAAAATGAAACCACTGGCCAGTTACAGTTTCAAAAATCAAAATCAAAAGTATAAATTCAGCCTGGACCCAACTGGCAGATGAGCAAGCAGGACAGTAACACATGCAATAAAAGAGAAGCACCACTTCACACAAGAAATCGATGGTTATCTGCACAGCTGAAGAAATGACTGCTGCTCATAAAGAGCAAGAAGTCCTGAATTGGTAAAGCCGTGGAACTTGGCAACAAAGCCTGCATCTGTCAAAAAAACCCCAAAGCAAAACAAAATCCCACTGTGGTCACCTAACAGTCATAGATGCTAACGAATGCCCCAGGATACGCTGCTCTCAGATCACCCATGAGTAGCAATGCATACAGATTATAGTAAAATCACCCCCAGGTGGGCATAAAATTAGCCTTATTTCTACTGTTTGGCTCCTGCAGTCCAGAGTCAGCTTTGTTTTACCTGGATTAAATATCAAGCAGCGTATTATCAGTCCACAGAGCCTATGATTGTTTTTTTGAAAACATACAAATCCCTTCCTGTTCTAAAGAAAGCTGGTATTAGTTCTAACCAGCAGGCAAGTATTAGAAATGCTAAACTGAGTTTAATAAAACAACTAACACACTAATTAACAGGTTAGAAAAGCTTCATTGAGCTGAATAACAGCAGTAGAAAAACTTTTGGTTTTACACGTTTTAAAATGGTTTGTTAAGCCACGTACCGCCCCAAAAGCAACAGATAGCATCGTTTGCATTCGGGCATCTTCTATGGAGCTCAGCAGCCCTTTTTTACTGAGAAGAGCTCTTCCAGCCAGTGTCCAGAACCGTACGTGTTTCACTCCCACAGAAACAAACTGGGTATCTGAATCTGGTCTGAATTCTGCTACAAATATACGCTGGTTATGACCAGCTCGGCTGGCAATTTTGGCACCTGGCAGAAAGAAAATGGACATTTTGAATTAGCTGAGAAAAATACGTATTTATGGTTTAAAAAAAAAAATATGGAGAATGATGAGCCATCCAAGACCACACAGGTCAGGAAGAAAAGCACAAACTGCTTCTAAATTAAAACGAAATTAAGATGCAGATATAAAAAAAATATATAGTCTTTTAAGTAAGACCCAGTAGCAAAGCGTAGCACCTAATGAAAGCGCCATCGACTTTCCTCAAGAGCACAAAAGAGTTAGGAGCTCAGATCAAATTAAGTTTTCCATCTCCTCTTAAATTCCTACGACTCCTCCCAAACTCTGGGCAAATTACAAGTGAATAATGGATAACTTCTCTGCAAATTTTTGTCCAAAGTTAGAAAACTTTCTTCTTTCCACAGAAAATGCAGAAACTGAGTTTATTACATGCGGTCTTAGATTCAACGGTAATGCCTTTCCAGTCTCTTCAGAGGTGTTAAAATCAGACATTTTGACCGGTAGGAAGATTCCTCGCTCTGGATCCTTAGCTGCCATGTTGAATTTGTACCAACTCTTACGAATCAGCACATGCACATTCTGACCAAAACGGCAGTGAATTGCTGCGTGGGCTTTTACCACACATCCTTCGTACTAAGATTGTATGAGAACACATCTCACATTGTATCCAGCTCCACAGGATCTAGCAGGCAAGCTATGAGGATCGCTTTTTATTAACTTGATAACTCATCTTTAAACTTCTGAGAGATACTAGTTGATCAATGGAAATCTCCAAAGATACAGAGGAAATAACCCCTTAAGACTTAAAGAATCAGTTTCATAACATGGGCATGGCTTTGCCAGACAGAAAGATGAGGAAAGGAGATGACCAAATCGTTTTAGCCTAAATCCTGAACTCAGATTAAAGCCAATCTGAAAACATGCAGTATAGCTTAAGGCAACAATTACATAGCTGCACAGAGGAGCTGTACAAGCATCACCATTTCAGCGATTTGCAATTTTTGGGGGAAAATTTTAGGAGTGCAACCACCTTTTCAGTAATCAGATATTAGAGAAGAGTAAAAACAGAGGAGACTACAAAATTTCTTCTGGGAGCAAAGAAGATTTTATAAAGAGTTTTTACCAAGCAGCAAAGAAATTATTGAAATTTAAAAAAATAATGAAGAATACAATTTTTTTTAATTATTCTAACTGGAAATCAGTGAACTATCTTGATCTTTAAACAACAGTTCCAAACGAGATATATTTAGTAGTTACTAGAATGGGTAAGTACATTTATTTTACCTCTTCTTGTACAGTGCATACTGCACAACACTTATGTTCATAATTTTCAATCTGCTGGCAATTTTATGTTACAACTGCTCTTGACTCAGGCCAACATACCTCTAACAATATAACCACATTCTACAAAAACAATCACTTTTCCTACCTTCCTGCCACTTCCAAATGGTAATGGTATGCTCGGGATCCAGCCCTACGGAGAGCAGCAGTTTGCCAGTGGCACTGAAACTGACTGAGCAAACGCCCTTTGAATGGTAGCACCGCAGAACCGATAGTGTCTGTTTGTTCATTGCATCCCACACGTGAATAGACGGAGCTGTAGCTACACAAATATAAACACATGTAATTAGTGTACATTTTGAAAATGTCTAATGACTGGCTTATTGAAGCAGTATTTTTTTAATAAGACAAATAAAATCATTCTGGTCAGACAAAAAAAAAAAAGAAAGAAAAGAAAGGAGATTTTGGCCTCCCTTTGGAAACCAATTTATGGCAAACAGGATCATTACGTAGGACCAAGAAGTTTGCCTCATTACACTACTGGAGATGAAAACTTTGCTTAACCTGTTACTGGACTTGTGAAGCAGAGCAGAAGCTCTGAAAGCAAGCTGTCTTCTCCTGTTTTTCTCCTAGTAAAACTTATCTCAGCATACTAACTCATAAATATTAACTAGATCATGTAATTTCTACATGGGGCTTTTGGACAACTGATAGGTACAGAGAAATTAGTTTACAGTGTAAGACCAAAATCTCCTTTTCTACAAAATGGCCATCTGTCTGAAATGCATGATCTCTTGGGAGACTGTCAGCTGAATAACCAGCTTGCTTACTGATATAGAAGAACTAGGGTATTTAATTTAGTTTGCATTGTTTAGACTGCAAGCTCTTTGCTGTGAGAACCATCTTTCCATGCTTCTAATGTACATGTTATTTCTATTATGATGACAGCTAGGTTTTTTTCCAAATGCAATGCCTTCTCCGAAGCCCTTGCAATCTATGTATAGTTTGCAATCTCTGAATAGCATCTAGGGCATTTTCAGGACAGTGAGATTCTCTCTGAAACTTCTTCTGATCTCTAGTAAATCTGACTGCAGACTCTGGAGGTTACTGGCTATTGCCATAGACCCAGATTCACATACACTAAACTCTATTTCAGCTCCATGCTTTGTGTTTCTAATCAGTGACATCTAGTCCCTCAAAGGCACACATATGATAGGAAATAGGCACAGGGACCTAGGAAAAGTTTTAGCCATGTGAAGTTTTTGAGCACAACTCCACAGCTGTTCCGAAACAGTCTTTAGACTCCTAATTTCTTCCCCTAATCTCCCTAATTTCTTCTATTTCCCATTGGAATTTCCTTTCACGGCACCAACATACTGTTATCATCACCTTTTGAGAGGTACTACGGCATAGTATGGACAGGCCATTGAAACAGAAAGGGCAGGGGTGGGCGACAACCAGCATGTCTCGAAGTTTTCAGCAAACTCCTTGCTGTCCTTACAGAAAGTTGAGGGAAGAGAAAGCTTCATTAAGGCTCTGAACTGTTTTTCCCTCTTCAGAACTCCCTTTGGTAAAACACTCTGTTGCCCTTCACTTATGCACCTCCCTGATAACCTTGGCCAAAATCTTCTTTTAGGTGGCAGACAGAAACTTTCACCTAGATTTCATGAGTAAGAACTGACAAAATCTTTCAGAGCAAGAACTGCAGGACAGAGAACATGGACTCTGGAGTCCTCCTACTTGACAATGTTCTGAAAGTCTCTGTCCTGACGCTGCGTCCTGCTTCTGGAGTTCTCCTCAATATCTGCTCTCACAAGAGAGATTTTCTGAGTTGTAACCTCCTTCTGCGAGAGGTTAGATAAAGCTACCATGGGCTGGCAGGACAAAAAATATCTTCAAGTAAGATGAACCAAATCTACACCAAGTCATTATGAAACTCATTTGCCATTCCAGCCTATTACAAACATAACTGCTTCAAGGACCCCTGTATCACTGTAGACAACAGAAAATTGGAACTAGAAAAGCAAAAGTTGTCGGTAAGAAAAGTGCCAAATAGCCACAGACAAATTTTATGTGAAACTCTGCAACTTTCTAGTGAAGGCCAGCAGCAGCTTGGATTCCAGACTAATGGTTCCATAAAGAAGAAAAAAGTAAGAGTGCTGGTTTCAGGCAGTGACAACAGAATTTAGTAATATACACAAGCTCAAACTGAAGTTGCAGGAGGAAGAAGGCAAGTGACAGAAGGAGTCTCCAGGCATTAAATGCAGGACTAGAGATGTTTCATATAAACAACCATATCATCACTGCTTCTTTTATACAGTTTAAAAGTGTGGGAAAAGGTACCTATAGTCTTCCTCCCATCCTTAGAGCAAGCACAATTTGGCATATTTAAAAGAAGTCAACACACATTAAAAATGCCATTGTACATTTGTTCTTCACAGAACAAGCGTCAGAACCACGTGAAGATTATTATACTTTCTAGGTACACATGAACACACATTTATGCATCTCTGAAGATGTGTCACAAGACTATTATGGCTGCTCAACAATGAACTCACTCGCACATGATGATGATGAATTTTTAAGATTACAGTTGAAAAAACAACATATTAATATAAAAAAATAGCTCAGTGATGACTGTCAAACTGTCAAAGACCCAAAATGATACAGAAAAAATTAAATTGACATCATAACAAGCATTTTGGATCAGTGGTAATAATTGCATGACAATCATACATAAACGTGAAAGTGATTGTTTTTTTCACTCAGTCACCTAGGCCTCCTCAATGAAATTTACTTTAGAAATGCATATTTAAAACTGTACTCAATTGAGTCTCGAAAAAAAACGTTACTTGTCAGCCCCAACAAGTCTATAAAACCTGCAAGTGTCCACAGGAACGCTACAGTAGCAGTATATATTAGAACTCACTAATCACTGGGCAGCAAGAAGGGAATATGTTACAACAAAAATAGTTTTTAAGTGTGTTCTAACATTTTAATTGTTTCTATATTAACAATGTACTGAACTGTTGTGGTTTATATTCAGTGCTGACAGTAATATGACTGATACAGGGTTTTAATAAACTAAAAAGGAATTCACGTCACTTAATGCTCTATAAAGCTGTAGACAGCTACTAGATAGGCTAACTACACCTGAAGATGTTAAAATTTTATTTCCCTTACCTGACATATCTGCTGAGTCTCCTGTAATGGAAAAGCAGCAGAAAAATAATTAGACCAGAAATAAGATAAGTGCTAAAGAAAATATATGCCACATTTAGTGTAATTTCCTAAAACACACATTGATGTAATCTCTTTGCATTGCAGCAGCACCAATACTGCTTTTAGTGTTAAAGATGAACAATTACTGATAAAAGGCGGTCATCTCAGAAATAAAAATTCATAGAATTAATATATTTTGATTTCTGTTTTTGGGTTACAACACAAAAATCTAGTTTTGGTGTATCTAGCTTTGGTCTCTCTGACAAACTAAATGAAAAACATGTTACATGTTACTGATATTTTAACAAATTAAGTGAAAAAAACTCCCGCTGATTGATATTCTGCTAAAAAGTAATGTTTGAGTCTGATCTTGACAAGTGGCAAATACACCCAATGATCTTCTATAGGAGCATTAAGAAATCAGGATTATAAAGTTTCAGGTACTGGGAAGTATTACCAAGACTCTGCATAATAGCATTACAGTTTAAAAATACTTGAAATAATGTTTTTGTAAATCTTTTGAAGATTTAAATCATGATGGTGAAGCTATGTTTGTGCCAGTCATATGAGTAGGAAAAGTAGCAGCAGTTAAGTATGTTCTTTATGGAGTATGTCCTCCTTAACATCTGTTCGGAATCTAAAAATAGGTATTGTTTGAAGATATTTTGCTTCCAGCTCGTATTTCAGATTTAATTCTCTCCTTAAAAATATGTTTTGCAGTTTAATTCTTAAGTGTCATCTGCTTCTGATTTGTATCCCTTAATCCGCATTACAAAACACTTAAAATTGTTCTACTGCTAGTTGATGTAGAAATGATTATGAAATTAAAAAAAAAAAATTAAGAGTCCTGTGTTTCTTCTTGGGTAAGACAAACACTGAAGAAAATCCACGCAGCAAAGAACAAATTTTCACATTATGCCTACATTCTTCCCATTTCTTCTACCGTATGGAAAGGTGAGCGGGGCCAGATTAAGAAATATGCTGAAAAAGCAAATTCCTAAGGACCGTAAAATGTCTGTAATTCCTGCAAATGTTCTTTACAATCAAGCTATAGGCAAAAATCTACTGATAATTTTTTTCAATTTAAATACTTTCCATTCTTTAAATCGATGTGAGGCAAGAAACTCACCAAGAAATGAAGCTATTTTAGCTAAGCAGTTACAACTATCAATGAGTCAATTTTAATGCAACATGCACCTAAATATCCAATACAGAGGGAAGCAAGTAATAAATTCTGATAAACTGACCCTATTTAGATGAAACACCTAAAACAAACTTAGAAAAAAAAAGCTATTCTGGCTAAAATAAACTAAGGGGTTTTTGTAATCTATATGCACGAAGGAAAACAATGTAGTTTTGAATCTGCTGAGAAACAACTGAAGGTACGAAAACTGCAATTGTAGGACTACAAAAATTCTGCAAAATTTAGAACCAGCAGTATTACTTCAGCTATGCAGATCCACAGTGGATTTATTATTATTTTTTTAACCTGGTTAGTTCACAGATCAATTTTAAATGTTACTATGAAACATACATAGTTTCGCTCTAAATCTAAATTTACCTGTAGGGAAACGCCATTAAGGTTTTGGTTCTGCCTAGAATATTACAACTACGTATTACCAAAACATCAAGTAGGTATTATAAATCTGCCTGATGAGATAAAACCTACATAAAGTGATATCTGTTTTAAGATTTCTGGGTTTAGTCCATGTAGAAATGAAGGACAGCTCAACTAAGCTTCTTTGGAAGGGCTATGAGTCTTCACAAGGCCTAACAAGCTGATAGTTAAATAAAACCAGAACAATTTCACGGGGCTTAACATTTCTAAAAAAAATATTTTTGCTAACACTCCAAACAAGAGATAAACTTAATCTTAATGCCTCAATGTTTTTTGTTCAACTTTATTAAAGTACACTCAAAGAAACATATAAAGAGGACAGGTAACTGAGTAACACTCATACAAACGGAGATAGCATAATCAAATATTTCTGTGATTTATCATGAACTCACAAGGCCCTAATTGCATGCTCTTAATTTAATTTCTTTTTACAAAAATAGAAACATACCTACTTGGCCAGTTGCCACTATGTTGGTAAACTTGGGGTGCTGATTTACAGTGAGGCACAAAATATCATCATTGTGTTCCTGGTAAAAAGATTGAGAGCCTAAAAAAAAAAAGTCTACCTTTAATTAAAACATTTATACACACATAGACATGCTTAATGTTTGAAAATTTTATAATATTTGTTAGAAAATACTATCATGGTGATGTTGCAGTTTGGAGCTTAAAACCAGGAAACAAACTCCTAATTTTTAATCTTGATTTTAACACATAGTGCTCAGTAACTCCAAACTATTCCCTCAAGTTTTCTACATCAAGTTCCTTAAATATAACAGAAACAAATAGCATTGTGTTAGTCTTTACAAGGTCTAAGTGAGCTAAGCGAAATTGGTTATTGAGAATGAACGTATGTGATACAGAGGACTGAAAAGTAAACCAAATAAAAAATAATTAACTTAGTCTTAGGAAAAGACATTAAACAACTATAATGACACCATTGTTCAGCTGGTTTAGTTTCTGTGATCATTTTAACAAGCACATTTCAGAAAGCTAATACCAAAATAATCAAATCTTTACTTTGTTTAGAATTCAGTCACCAGAAATATATCAATATATTTAGTTTGCTTATGCCACTATTGTGAATCATCTCTACAGACTGAATTTTCAGCAACTAATAATAATAATTTTCCCACATGCTTTTATATGATTTAAAGCATACCAGTTACTTCATAAACTGTAACTCTACATGCGCGAAGAAACATTTTTCCTCACGGGGGTTTTCTCTTACCTGTTGCCACATTATACAAGATCCCAATAGATGCAGTATGATATATTACATCAGCACCATCATTCAAATAGTGCACATTGTTTCTACAGTCCTTGCCTCGGTACCCAAATACAAGCTCCAAAATTAGGTCCTAAAAAAGATATTTAAATCTATTAGATAATCAAAACCTTAAGGCAATTACGAACTTTACAATCTTTTCCAGGATTTTCTTTTTCAAATACGTCCTTATGCAGTAACGGAAAAGGAGTTTAACGGCGTCTTAAACCAACAGAAACTGAGATACTGCCTTCCCTGTCAGCTTACATTGCTGCTCATTCTTGTCATACGTGGTCATGTCATCCTAACACCTCTGTTTGCTCAATGCTGTAAAATATTTGTATGTGTATACACACACGTCTCATATGCATGCATATAAATAAATAAATTACAGTGAGCCAATAACCCCACAGCTCTTTTGATGCCGAAGATACTAAGAAACAAAGAATGACAAACATCAGTCCACAATTTAATTCCAGCTGGCAATTAAGCAAGCTGAATTACAGCCTAAAAATTATAGAACACCAATGGCAAAAGGCCATTTATTATGCTACACCAAACATTTTGTTTCATATCATAGAAAATATTTCAGTTGATATGAACTGCATTTTTCAAGTTTAGATGATATTCCCACTTCAGATTAATCAAAAGTGAGTATATTTATTTGCATGCGCCATGGAATGAAAAAAACCCCACATGCCCGAGTTAGAGGCGTCATTAAAAGATTTTTTAAAAATTATTTTATTTTTAAAACTGTTAACAATGATGAATCTTGAACAGTTTTAAAATAAGTTTTAAAAAACTGCAGTAAAAGACACTTTGTTTTATTAGTAATAACACAGCTATCAACAATTCAGTTATCTAAACAGGACATACTACTTTCAACACACCGCATTTAAAAGGTTTTACTGTTACTAAGATTTAAGTTGTGCTCCCTTTTGTTTGCAAGAAAAAGTAATATCAGGCTTTTCTGGATTTACCAAAAAAATTATCTCCCACTTTTTTGGCTGTCTATTTACTCACTGTTGAATATTTCCACCATTGATACATTTAAAATGAATCAATCATTTACCGTGTCCACAAATCTGTCAATTTCTGCAGGGGAAAAAAAAAAATCCTGAAAGACGACGAAGAGGGGATCTGGGAGATCAAATATTTTTCTTACCTCTATAGGTCTCTTTTTTTTCCCAACATTATTTGTCTGAAGTTTCTCCGGCTGTGGCAATGCCCTACTAACTGGTGGTCTGAAACAAAGAACTGTGAATAAGAGAAGGCTGTCCGTCACCCATTCCATACTAACACAGTGCCTTCCAACCTGCTACTGCATACGGAAAACTTACAGTCCTACCCTGCTTAACTGATATTTGTATGCATCTTTAAAAGAAATACCTCTGTCAAAGGGGAAAAAAAAAAATCACCTTTGTTTAACATGCTATGTTTTTCAACAATTCTTCAACAATCCATCAGATTACTGCAAAAGCTTGCTTTACAATGAATGACCGCTGAGATAATATTCTTAGCTTTTTCATGCTATATTCTGTATCGCTGTAGTAATTTTTATTGAATAAACTTCAAAGGATTACCTGATTAATCTAAATACTTGAGATAATTATTCCTGTTTTCACATGCCTTCAGTAGGCCCTAACTTTTCCAAATTTTGTAATAGCTCACAAAGAACTCCGTGTACACCTGCCCGTTCACTCTTACATCAACAGAAACAAGTTATTGATCAACGTTTAGTTGGAAGTTGATCACCATGCAAATGCATGAATACCAGCCATAATTTATGTTCCACTGTTCTGAATAGCCCAGATTTAATGAAGAAATCTCAACTAGATAGGTTTGATAAATATCTGTAACACATCTTTCAGATTAAGTTCAACTGCTCATGTACAAAGAAACACACAAGTTTTATTTATCAAAACTATGCAGTGATTTCTAGTAATTTGCAGTAGCATTGGTTATTGATTCTATATATACAGTATATGTGGCCATAAAATGAAACCTGTAAGTTTGACCGTTAAGAAGAACAATTAATTTAAAAATACATTCTACATATAGATTCAATGAAAACCTGACGATCTAATCCAGAAGGCAGCAGGACAAACTAATAACACACATAAAGCAACAGGTCAGCTCTCTTTTATATAATCATAGAATCATAGAATGGTTAGAGTTGGAAGGGACCTTAAAGATCATCAAGTTCCAACCCCCCTGCCATGGGCAGGGACACCTCTCACTACAGCAGGTTGCTCAAAGCCCCATCCAGCCTGGCCTTAAACACTTCCAGGGATGGGGCCTCCACAACTTCCCTGGGTAACCTGTTCCAGTGCCTCACCACCCTCACAGTAAAGAACTTCTTCCTAACATCCAATCTAAATCTCCCCTCTTCCAATTTAAAACCATTACCCCTTGTCCTATCACTAGACTTCCTGACAAAGAGTCCCTCTCCAGCTCTCCTGTAGGCTCCCTTCAGGTACTGAAAGGCTGCTATCAGGNTCCTTCTCCTCAGGGCTGCTCTCCAGCCATTCTCTGCCCAGCCTGTATTTATGCCTGGGATTGCCACGTCCCAGGTGTAGGACTCTGCACTTGGCTTGGTTGAACTTCATGCCATTTGCATTAGCCCACCTCTCAAGCCTGTCCAGGTCCCTCTGGATGGCATCCCTTCCCTCCAGTGTGTCAACCGCGCCACCGAGCTTGGTGTCATCGGCAAACTTGCTGAGGGTGCACTCTATCCCACTGTCCATGTCTCCAACAAAGATGTTAAACAGCACTGGTCCCAGTACTGACCCTTGAGGGACACCACTCGTCACTGGCCGCCACGTGGACAATGACCCATTAACCACAACCCTTTGAGTGCGGCCATCCAGCCAGTTCCTTATCCACCGAGTGGTCCATTCATCGAACCCATGACTCTCCAATTTGGAGACCAGGATGTCATGCGGGACAGTACCTTTTAGTATGAAGTACTTTCAATTCCATTTCTGCTCTTGAATGATGACTTTGATGCAAAATAATCACCGTGTATTTTCTAAGAGTAATAGACTACGGTTTACTGTACACTGTATATTTTGAACTACATTCAAAATGTATTTTATGAGTTATTCAAATAAAGTATCATTTTCTGGCCTTTATTCCTCCATTTTCCCTGCCTAATTTTAGTACAATTCATAGATTGATGCCATATCATCGATTAAAAGATTTGTACATATTATAATACAAATTATACTGCAACTATAAACTCTGTTCTGAGATACTTCAGTTACTTCCTCTATGCTTAGAAGTCTACAAAGTATCTATGGAAAAAGAAAAATTACAGAAGAAAAACAGATGATGAAAAATCCCTTTCTGGTAAAGAAGTCTGTCAGATGCCTGGATCACCCAAATACAATCAAGTTTATTAAAACTTGCTATTGTGTTAGAGAGAGTCAGAGGGAGGTACTTGAAATATTTAATTCAGCATCAAAAGTCTAGATTTTATGAAATGTACAATCTTTACAGCAGAAAACAAAAAAACGTATCTAAAAAGAAATATTGCTACTTTACACTGGACAGTTAACACAATGAGTTTTTTCAGTTGGAGGGAATATAGGCTGTATTAAACAAATTCTTATCAGAGCTAAGAATGAAACAATAATTTGAAGCTAAAAAGAAAATTCAAGGCATGAAGGAAAATAGCTAAGGTTCATATTTCATATTCATTCACAAATAAGTGCAAATTAAAACAGAGAACACTAATTGAAGTATGGAGAAAGACTTCTATAACTTCACAAAGAATGGCAGTCTAACACTTGTTTCTTGCTGCTCAAAAATTCTTACTCTTGGAAAACAGATTTCTAGTAAACTGGCAATAAAGGCAAAAACAGGGGACATCCACCAATGCCGGTCAGAAAAGGAGTCCAGTGTGGACATGCACTAGGTCTCCTCGCTCAGAGAAAATACTAGAAGATAGAAGTATTTAAATACACGCTTTCAGTCCTGCTTGAAATGTGTCTGGTGGGAATGTACCTCCAGACTTCATTCTCAAAGGTCCTCAGTGAGAGAGCTTTTTTCCCCCTCTCAACTCTCCAGTTAGA
This sequence comes from Chionis minor, assembly GCA_013398295.1. Taxonomy (NCBI): domain Eukaryota; kingdom Metazoa; phylum Chordata; class Aves; order Charadriiformes; family Chionidae; genus Chionis; species Chionis minor. The sequence continues at coordinate 726,796 of VZSF01004389.1, forward strand.
AGGAATTCACATACACATCAAGACAGAAGAGCAAAGCATTTGAATTTCTTTTTCAGTTATAGCCTGGACTTGGCTCACAGCCATTAGCATCCTGTCCCTTAGTCTATGAAGGTGAAAAAGTATTCTCCTAACTTTTGGAAAAGAGGAAGAAAAGCAAACCAAGCATGGTCTGGGCTGCGCACATCATCTATACAAGCATGTTGGCCAGTACAGGAAGCCAGGAATACATCAGATTTCTGTCAGCAATTCCAACATCCAATTTCATGACCATTCATGAGTTATTACTCTATCAGCTCTTTCCAGGTCTTATACTTAATGCGAATTTCCTAGCCTCTCCAGCTATTTTCCAAATTCTTTCTTCTCTTCTGTCCTATCACCACTCCTAGATTCCTCTCATCTAGCCTGTATTGTATGTACAATTGTATCATGAAGTATGATTAAAATCTTCACTTTCTAATTTTAAAAAATACAGAAGCTACACTTTTATTTAGAAGTCACTAAATTATCAACAGAAAACACTCCCAATAGGTCAAAATGTTGGTCATGTTAAATATATATGGAGAGAGGTCATCTCAAGTTTTGCAGAGGAAAAAAAAACTTTGGCCATATTTGCTCCCCAACTTGACAGTGGATGAGCAATTTCAGTTACAAATACACTGATGAAGAAGTAACAGGTATCTCCCAGTGCCCCTCAAATTGAATCAAAACCAGTCAAGTAAAACTACTCAAATGCGTGAACAAAAATTGAATGGTACAGCTTCTGTATGGGGAATGGGCTCTCTGAAAGCACTTCAGTGATACAGAGAATAAAAACCTGCCCTTACTCATTCAAGTAAATGAAGAGACAGAGAGAAATTAACACAGCCCAGGTCCAATTAAAATTTGCTGGGGGGGGATATCAGATATCTGCTGCTTCATCAAATATCTGAGGTAAATTTACATTAAGATTCCCTCTTCTCTTGTAAAGAATAACTTTTTTTTTTCCAATATCTTTTTTGAAATGGCCACAGTGACTTCCCAAAATATTAACAAATAAAGCTTTGTTTGGGTTTTGCAATGATTTGGGTTTTTTTGGTTGGTTGGTTAGTTGTTGGCTGTTTTTTGGCGCATACAACTATAAATACTTATTAAAACTGAAAAAATTCTAGTGCTTACAATCTCTGAAGTTAAATGGCAAAAAACCCCAGTTCTCTTCCTGTGCAATCAAAAGTTTTTGAAGAATGAACAGGATTAACAAGTTAAATGAATTGCAGATAACCATGATTATACTTATCCTGTTTTTTTATGGTTAAGAATTATAGTTATTGAAATATATTGAATACCTGATTTGTGTAACAGGTTAATGATAAGAGCTGCTAATATTTTATAGGTTTAATATTTTAAAATATTTTATATTTTAAATAGGTACTATTTTTAATTTCTGATTTGTCATGGACAATCCAACAACAGTCTTATTACTGTTGCTCTAGGAATTGGTAAAACACAGCATAAAAAGGCCGCCTTCTACTTGTCACCATCACATTTGACACAGAACACTCAAGACTCATTTCTTTCCTTTCCCCTCCCACCTCTGATTTCAGTTATGTCCCTGAAAGATAGAGGAAATAGTGAGTTAGAGAAAAAAAGAAATAGCAGAAAAACTAAATAGAGCAGGAGAGCATGTGCGAAGTTTTGTGAAAGCAGTAAAAACTGAAAGGACGTGGTTCTGCCACAGGTTTACGTTACTGGAACTGAACTGACTGGAAGTGGAGATTTCTCTGCTGCTTGGATCTAGACTATGGCATTTTTATATTTAATAATGTTATAAATGTCTGCTGATCCCTTGTGATAGAATGGGAGAAGTAAAATAATCTTACATTATACAACCACTTGAAAACACTATCTATACTTAGAGCCCGTACAGGTAAACAGATACAAACATAGGTTGGTATCCATCCTTAGCCCATCACTAACATTTACATTTCTGTTTTGTACATTACCACACACAAAAAAAAGTTAACGTACACTGGTCAATAAAACTTGACAATTTATACTTTGGTATATTATCTCACAAGTCACCTAAACAATTTATACAAATACTCATCTATGAAAGACTAACTCTATATTGATTCAGAGCAGTGGAACTGGAATGCAAATTACAAGCACGTATGTATTTTTTCCCCAATTAAGTTTCAAGATGACAACTTATGCATTTATGAGCAGGAATGTTGAAGGACACCAGAATACATTTTCCAAGTGCTTTTTTTAAAGGTGCAAAAGCTGAAGATATTTTTCATTTTCTATTTAATGTGCAGGAAAGTGACTAATGACATATAAAGCACACAGTGGTCATACACCTGCATGTATAACCAGCTGCATGGCCAAAAATTGTGTACAAAAGATGGGAAGGAGAGCATGAACTACATTTTGGGGTGAATGCACGTATGGATGGGGTCAGTTTGAGTATGTAGAAGGAGAGTTCCAGCCATCTATCACAGGGGAAATAAATACCTTAAATTGCCAACTTTATTTTCAACATAAAAATAGAATCAGTATATATATTTTAATATTTCTTATTATGAGACCATAAAAATGGAATACAAGCATTTTGAAGTATTTTGTGGAACAAAGAAATCCCTTTTTCATGGTTTTAGACATAGTTTTAATATTATTGATACTGCTACCCGTGTTGTCTCGTATGATGCTGTTGTATTTCATTCCCTATTGTTATTACTGATACTGAGTTTCTAAAGTTATTAACAGAAAAAGGGATGGTCTTCTGTGCTTAATATAAACTGTCACCAATTCTTTGAGTTCCATGGTAAGTTATGGCAATATCAATCACAATATTTATTTCTGTTTTTACAATCCAAGTGTTATTTTGGGCATGATTTCATACAGTTGTGGGTACAAAAGAGAAAGGCCCTTCCTATGAGGTTCACCATAGGTGCACCTCGTACTTTGGGGGACTTGCAGAGAAATTAGCAGTTGATTTTGCACTAGCCTTCAGCATTAAGTGACTTTCACTGCCCTCCCCCAAAGCAGGTGGCAAGCATGAAGTAGAGAATTAATTTTAAAAGTAAGGAGTGTCACTTGTGAAACATTAGAGGTCTAATTTCCACTAGAAGATAATGAAAGCTGGTAGTTTTTAAATACTGCTCCTCAACAAGGATTAGTCATAATTATTTTCATGTGTGCTATGAGTAGGAAGTGCCATTTTATAAATACTAACGCGGATATAGGTAACCTAATACATAAATAATTTAGCAACATATACACCTTGACATGTCAGGTGAGGCTGTCCCATCAAATGTAAAACAATCCACTTTTGAGGTGGATAGCTGTTCACTGGGGAGAGTGCTAATCTCTATATTTTAATAAATATTATTGAAAAATAGTATTTGTAAAACATAGGCAAGTTTAATAATCCATGTAGTTAATTTTATATTGGTAGGTAAATAAATAGTAGTTTATTGTATGGAACTAAACTGAACAAAACTACAATGAATATATATAAATTTAAAATTTGTAATACAGCAATACTCTGAAATGATAGGTGCATGGTATAGCACCCAACATGACAGATGGCTTTTCAAGGAAAATGGGAATGACAATAAAATACGGACTAGATAGCAAAATAAAAGTATTACCTGGAACCTCTTTTCAGCAGCAGGTAGGAAAAAGAAAAGGATTACTTATACAAGTTTGGCTGAAAGCTAGGTGTCAGTGAATTACTCATAGAAATAATTATAATTGGCTTTCTGGTTTGTTTACTTCTTTTTACAGCAAGGGGATAATTCACAACTTCATAGGTTACATAAATCTATTATTTGTACAGAAAACTTCTATTCACTTAAATGGGAGCTATGAACATGTGTTGGCATCAGAATATAATTCTTCAGAATGGTTGCTACTGTAAACAGAGAAAGAAAGCAAAAGCAGACCCAAACCCCTCTGAAGTATATCAAGCTTTTAAAGAGTTGGCAAACACAACACCTGAATTAAGAAAGGTTGTAGAGGTTTAACTTCCTGAAATGTGCTGATGCATAGAACAGTCAACTCACTATTAAAGACAGATTTTCAAGTTCACTCATAAAAAGACTTCAGTTATACTAAAATACAATTATTTCAGCTAGTCAAAATGTGTGGGGTACTGAGCACTGCTGACATATACTGTTTTTTCTGATTATGTAATTCAGTTTATGTTGACTGAGAAAATTTCAGCTTCTGTTTCACAAATTTGTTGAACTGGATGGGTTTTCTCAATCATGTAAGATGGCTACTCCTATATTTTGACTGGCAAAAAATCATTATTAGCCATCAAAAGATATGGGCATGTACAGATTATTTCCTAATATTTGTACTATGCACGGGCACTTTTCATTAATCTGATTAGCAGGTACAATTCCTTTGTTTTGATTTGCTTTTCTTTTAAGAACTGCCAAGCTATTCCACGGCAGCAAGGACGACACTAGTCATAAGTTGTTTTCACTTATAAGTGAAGCAAAAATAATTTCTCTCTGATCTGTTAGGGAAATCTTTCCAGAAAATTAAGAAAACAGTGTTAACAACTCACAAATGGACTTTTTTTCCCCCAATGAAAATAACGTTTTACTGAATCTCTTCTAATTAGTTCCAACTTTATTCTGCAATGCAAGACTGACTGTATTTCTTCACACAGGAAACAGCTAAACCCTTTCTCCCAATAAAATTCAAATGTATCTTGAACAGGTTTTACAGTCAATAACATGCAATTCTTCAAGGACTACAGAATTCAAATACCTGCAGATATTTTTCAGAAGAAGCGCTATGCAAGGGAAATTAGTTTCTCCAAGAATGAAGCAGATTTTTGTCTTAAAATTTTCCTGAGTCCACTGAACCAAACATTCATATAGTCAGAGGAAAATTTTTAGCTTTCATGTGGCAGTTTCCATTCTTTAATCTCCAATTCTACTTTTTCAGTCTCATGATTTAAGTATGGAACAAGATTTTCTACAGGGACCGCATGTGACTTATCTAACTATTAGCTAGTAAATATTTACATATATGGAGATAAATGATCGGATGCCTAACTGGTAACAAGGCAGGTTTCATAAAAGGCTTTTGCGCTGTCTTCATCACTGAAATCTGCAAGACATTTGGAGCTGTATTCAACCTATCTAGCAATATGCCTGTGTTTCAGTTATCCTTTTCTTGAGGTCTTTGATAAATGCCTATTGTTCACATAACTTCTTAGGTTCTTTTGATAAAGTCAGTCTACACAGATCATAATCCAAATACAAATCTTCCAGCCCTCGTCACTAGGCCACGACTTCTAGATGCTTCTTTCCAGGACACATCTGATTATTTTAGTTGCAAAACGAATAGGTTTTTTTCCTCGAATTCAAAACTGGAGATTATTTGGTAAGTCTTGACACTTTGGTAATTGGCTTTTTGATTTCCTCAAAGACACGAGTTTTAGCTCAGCTTTCGGGGCAAAAATAATTACCTCCCACTGATAAAGGGAGATCATTCCTTTCAATAATGTTGTTCTTGATTATCTCTAGTGCTCAGAGACACAGTAATACAAGTAATTAATGAAAATGAAATTCTTGCTTGTGAAGAATTAAATATCCAAAATTTCAGGGTTTTCAATCTCAAGGTTAATGCCCTGCACTAATGTACATTATGTACTAATGTGCAAAAACTGATTCACAGAAAGGTTAGCTTCGAAAAGCCCTACTTTCTTTCTAGAACTGTTTTAAAAATAAGTTAACTTGAAATTTAAACTTTCCTGTAATCTAATTTATTCTACAAACAGGGTGAACAGAGAGAGGGAACAAGCTGCTAATAGAAAGTCCCTTACTTTAATTTTTCATTTTGACTCCTGGCTTCTCCCCTCTCCCACATCACACAATTCAACAGAGTGAAAAGAGAGGATAAAGTTGGAATTTGTGCTCTTTAAACTTATATCATAAGTCACTAGACCAGCAAGCAGAAAAATCTAATTGCATTCTGTTCATTTATCCAAAACATATGGAAGATGTTTGTATAAAATACCTGAATTTCTCTTTCAGTGGCAATTGCAAGGCAATAATTGTGAGGTTCAGATAAAAGAAGCCTCATTTCAGTAGCTTCCTCCCTCTTTTACCCCCTTGAAAGTACAATTTAAGTTTCTCTACTGTCTGTACCAGGTAAAAAAAAATTCTTCAATTCTGGATCAGTAAAGGACTAGTTTGTCAATAGTTTGTTAGCTCCCTTCTTGTTACGAATACATAAGGATCTAAAATAGGTTATGTATTTTTGTATATGTCCTTACACATACAGACACAAAAAATCTGGAAGAAATTTTGCCACAATGCCTGGTTTTGAATTGCATCTGCAAGTAGATGCAGAGCAGCTAAAGAATTCTCAAAAGATATAAAACACCGGGATCTTCCCATAGAAGAGATCTCAGCACATGGACTGAGCAGTGGTATGTATTAAGAAAACAGGATAGAGATGGCTATATGAGACAAACTTTCAGAGGTTTTATTTCCTTTCGAATCTTTAATATGGTAAATTTATGGTCAAAAATTAAACCAGAATTCATGGTTGTTTAGTTTTGAGATCTCTTATCTCAGGTACATTAATCACAGTATCATCCCTTTGACAGTGACAAATGGTGAACACTTCAAGGAGCGTAGGAACAGAATAAGAATGGAGCGATATCCTACAGATTCTTCTCCCAGCCTCCAGTGATTTGCAGTTTGGGGAGTAGCTGAGCCAGAAATGTTTTCAAAATCAACCATCCATGATGGATTTTTCTTCTGAGCAATTTACTTAGCACAAAAACATACTAGGAAAGAACTTTTATAAAGGATAGAAACAGCTTTCCAGTTTATTTTGTGCTGCTGAATATCCATAAAGCTATTCCATAAAAATATTATCTTTTAATATTATTCTGAAATTATAAATAATTCAAATTATAGACATAAGTGCTGCCTCACTGCCAATGCCATTTCGTGTTTTCAATAGAAATTAAAATAATAATACCAATGACAATGATATATTATGGTATCTGCTGCTAGAGAATAGTCTATCATTAGTAGAGGTGGCCTTAAGCTACTCTGCAAGCAGACATTAAACTGATTTAATCTGAATGGAATCTTGAGTTCTAGCATCTGTGTTTTTCAGAAAACATGCCTGAAATTTAAGGCTTCAACAGATTTCTATTCAGGATATCAACTTTTACAGCACTAGCATCTCATTTTCAAGAAGTACCTGTGTCTCTTATTTTCTTTCAAATGCTGAATTGCTTAGGTAAGATTGTTACAAAAAAAGTCCCAGAAAAGGTGGGGAAAATCATGTTCGGCCTGAAGGAAAAAAATATAGGCAGGGCTGCCTAGAAGTATGAGTTGATGCAACACACATCTCAAGTTAATGTGCTAGCCATATGATTAAGACACAGAAATGTCCACTGCACCTCATAAAACTGTGCTGTTGTGAAGGGGAAAACAATTTTTTTCTTAACTTCTGCTATTGTAAGGAAAAAAAGCAATTCATGGGCAAAACCAGAGAACCGCAAAGAGAATGCTGCCTCTGTTGGAGAGGAAAAATAATCTTTTGTCCAGATTCATGTTCTGGGAATTGCATTTACATTTTGAATTAAGGGTCACTGGAAGAAAGTTATTATGCTACACCAAAAGCAGAGTCACATGTTCCATACTTCACAGAGAAGTTACCTACATGCCAGACTGCAGTGTTTTGCAGCCTCTTTTGCCTAGTTTCCCTTTCTGACCCCAGGGATTCTCTCATTCCTTTCTGAAGACCTTTAGTAAAAAGTAGTGATATTGTTTTGACCCACGCGGTGATGTGTATTTGAATTTTCGATAGACTAAATGGCCTAAAACTTTGATCCTACTGCTTACAACATAAACGGTGAGATTAACTTAACCTTTGTAATAATATTAGAATCAAAATAATTTTAGCGAATCAATTTTTGGGACTCAGTTGAGTAATTTCTGACTCTAAATCCAGGCCACAGTCTCAGAATACAACTCCTGGCCTCACAGATATGCTTTTGTGAAACAAAGTAGTAAACAGATTTCAGGTATGTTTCTTCCTTTAGTGTTCTCCTATTATCTCATTTAATACTCCGGATACTAAAAATCATGTATCTTCTATGCAGAGGAAACTTCCCTATTCAGCTAGGGTTTGTGAATTCCACTTCAGCTGTCAGATACAACAATCTTAAGTAGTTAACTACATTTTTGGTACGGTCTTCAAGGTATTTATATATAGCCTTACAGTTCAATTATCCGGTAGTACTTATCTCCATCTTCTCCCATAGAGAATTAAACTATTCCTACATTCAATAGTAAAGGAGGTTCAGATAGTTTCTGATAAGGGATCTCCTTTATACACAAAATCAAAATTACTTGAAAGACATTCTCAGAAGCACATTCTGCACTGGTGTGTACCTGTGATCCTGAGAATACAAGGATTCCAATAAAGGGTTACTACAAGAAACATATCTCCTCTAATGTATGGCAGTCAATGCAACAAGCCTACACTTGGAATGCCACAGATGTACTACCCACACTCCGAGCAGTATACCCAAATACCCTGTAAATGAACGAACACAGAAGAAAAGTCTGCAGAAGTTATACGCGCTCTGTGTAACTTGAACAGAAACACTTACTTTACAGATACACGCCTTTTTAAAGCCTAAAACCAGAATTAACTTGATAAAGGTTGCTAGTGGTTTGATCTAAAATTTAGATGAAAACAGTGGTTTTCTTGATTATGTCAAGTTGTGTGCAGAAGGATACACAGAGGTTAACACAATTCTATCATGTGTCACCACAGGGATGTGATTTCATTCTGGAAACATGGTCCAGATAGGTATGAGAGTGGTTCTCCTTTCTTAACCAGCGTAGGTCCAACAGTCCCGGCAGCTCAGTCTGCAAATCTGGCAGGTGGCCTACAGGCTAAGAATTTGTTGTGCTACAGATGTAAGAGTGTGGTTTTGAGTATGAATATATTCTAAATAGAGTATGTGCAAAACCCCATTACCTAATGCAGGCATCTAAGCTAGTGACTCTGCACATGGTATGAATGCTATGCAGACCTAGCAGCTCAGATCCTGAAGTAGCATAGGCGTATTGGTAAAACGCTGCAGCCAAGTCAGTAACATTTCCCTCCTCCCTCAAGCTTTATTAGCTCCAACATAGTGGTGCAGACACGGCAATACTACTCCTATAGCCACTTCAGGCATCTCTGCAATGTGTTCCCTGCACTTTTTTCCATGTTGGACCTCTGCACCAACACTGTGATACAGTCTTACGGAAGTCCACAAGAAGCTAGGCAAGCTCTCTGACTAAAGCTACTAAAGTCAAGCTGTTCCTTAGCCACTACCAAGTATTGCGGAAAAGAGGATGAGGTTTGATCACCTCCTCCTAAATACTCTATTTAGCACCCACTCATGTCTACTCAGACTGAGAATTTGGATTATTCATTGTCCCTTATCCCTTTCCTACCCATTAACAAGCTACTATTTCATAGCAAAGAGTTAAAAGACTTCACTTCTATTTCAAAGTACAACTATTTTCCCAAGCAACTTAAGTTATTAAAATGCGTTTCATCCTGGACTTTGTGTAAATGAACTTACCTCACTACCCCCTGCCTTCACAGGAAGCAAAAGGGAAATAAAAATAAAATAAAAATTATTATCTATGAAAGCAGACTTAAAAGCATTATAGTAACCATATTCTGGTTTTGTTCTTCACAAAAAATTTTCTTTCAAATTTCAGGGCCCCAAACTTTTAAACAATGCAGGCAATAGAATTCTTTCATGAACTTTTATGCATTCTGAATCGGAACCTAGTTTCCAGAAAAAATTACTAAAAGTAAAAGAAGTTAACAATTTTATTAAAAAAAAAAAATCTTTGATCACAGCTTTCATTAACAAGAGTAAATATAAATCAAAATGTTGATACCATGCACATACTTTCTCTTTGATTTCCACATCAAATATACCTAATTAATAAACAGAAAGACCATTTCTCATTTTAAATGCAAGACAGGGAGCCACAGCTTTATATGAAGGCGTCCGTCCTCTCCTTCAGCAACACAACTTAAAAACAAAACTCTCACAAATGTCAAGTAGCATTTCTCAACAAGGGCATCACAGATCTGTCAGCTTCACTGTGGAAAGAGGCATGTGCACCATAACAGAACTCCTCACATTCCTGCAGGAAGTTTCCAATCTGCTATTTCTCTGTATCCTTACGCCTAATTATACCATGTTGTGTTTTCCTCACTTTTCTCTCTTTAATATTAGTGTTCCTCAATTGCCACTGCATTGTGTTGGGAATACCTCTTTCCTTTTCCCTCACATACACTATCCACATCGATGGTACTGACAACGAACAATAACTTTCAGGGTCCTGTGCTCAGTTGCAGATTCGACAACAGATTGTGTTCTAGTGCTCATAAATTCTTTTTCTTATTTACTTTCCCTGCTGGTCTTACTCTACTCTGCTCCCCACCCCCTTCTCTTCGAAAGCATATGATAGTGAACCAAGCTATACAACTAACAGTGAAAAGCAATCAACTTCATTTTCCAAGACTTACTAATAGAAACTGCAGAACCACTGTGGACAGAATTTTTCAAAGAAAGGTAGAAGTCATCTACAGACAGAAACAACGCGAGGAGCAATTACAGCTGAATTAGATTAGTTTGCTGGGGAAAAAAAAATTGAGACCTGTCTTTCAATAAAACAATTGTACAGGTTCATGCCTATAATGCCATCACTAGCTACCACTCGGTCTTTAAGCTTCAAAAAGAAAATATTATCAAACACCAGCAAATAACTCAGTTATCTCAAGAAACTGTCTAAACATAATCATACACATACATCATCTGCAGTCTTTTATGCTCTCTGAAAAAGAGTTACAACCTAGTTCTTAGGCAAGACTTTTCTTAAGTACGTGGGGTATTTTTCTCCAAAGAAATATTTCCACTCTTTTTATACACATGCTTTTAAGTTGTATATACATTCCAATATAATTATGTTTTACTATTAATTATCTTTTCAGATTGCTTTCTTGGCTAGAATCGTAATTTAGCAATTACCTTTCATCTAAGGTTGGCTCCTTTTGTTGTAGATGAGGCTTAATTCCAAACATTGGTCTAATGTTTGTTGATAAGGCTTTAATGGTGTAATTAATTTCATTTTCCCTTGTCACATCACTGTCATAACCTAACAAAATGAGAGTCCACAGTATTAAAACAAAATAAGATACCAGAAAAAATATTAAATCATAATTTGTTCAGGTTTCAACAACATATTGTACCACAAGAACAATTATACCATGTATTATTAGTAACATAAATAGACAACAGAAAAAAAGTAGCTGGGAATCATGAATATTGTTAATAAAAGACATTCTAAGAAAAAAATTCTCTACAATATCTTTGTGAAAAAAATTATTAACAAAGATTCAATGGACATTCAAAGCTACCTCATTTCTGCTTGGTTGGCCTTAACTCAGGGTCACTAACAAAGGACCTTCCTACATGACACCTGCTGCTACGTTCATAGAGTCATAGAACACCAGGTTGGAAGGGACCTCGAGGATCATCTGGTTCAACCTTCCCTGGCAAAAGCACGGTCTAGCCAAGATGGCCCAGCACCCTGTCCAGCTGAATCTTAAGAGTGTCCAATGATGGGGAATCCGACACTTTCCTGGGCAGATTATGCCAATGATTGATTGTTCTTATTGTGAAAAGTTTTCCTCTTGTGTCCAATCGGAATCTCCCCTGGAGTAACTTGTACCCATTAGCCTTTGTCTTTTCCATGTGATTCCTTGTAAAAAGGGAGTCTCCATCTTCTTCGCAGCCACCTTTTGAATACTGGAACATGACAATAAGGTGTCCCCTAAGCCTTCTTTTCTCAAGGTTGCTCTTCTCAAACTCAATTCTCTCAGCCTTTCCTCATATGGCAGGCTTCCCTGTCCTTTGGTCATCTTGGTGGCCCTTCGCTGGACCCTCTCCAGCCTGTCCTCATCTTTTCTGTATAGCAGGGACCAAAACTGAACACGGTATTCCAGGTGTGGCCTGACAATCGCTGAATAGAGTGGGATAATGATTTCATTATCTCTGCTGGTGACACCTTTGCTGATGTAGAAATTATTCTCCAATAGAAGTTTAACCTGCCTATAATATGCTCATGGCTTGGTTGGGCATATGCTTCACTGGGTAAAAAAACTGCCAGGATGGCCAGGCTCAAATAGTTGTGGTGAATGGAGTTAAATCCAGTTGGCAGCTGCTCACAAGTGGTGTTCCCCTGGGCTCAGTATGGGGGCTGGTTCTGTTTAATACCTTTATTAATGATCTAGACGAGGGCACCCTCAGTAAGATTGTAGATGACAACAAGTTGGGTGGGAGTATTGATCTGCTTGAGGATCCCTCTACAGAGGAATCTGGACAGACTGGATTGATGGGCCGACACGGTATGAGATTCAACAAGGCCAAGTGCTGGGTCCTGCACTTGGGTCACAACAACCCCATGCAACACTACAAGCTTGGAGAAGAGTGGCTGGAAAGCTGCCTGGCAGAAAAGGATCTGGGGGTGTTGGTTAACAGCCAGCTGAATATGAGCCAGCAGGGTGCCCAGGTGGCCAAGAAGGCCAATAGCATGCTGGCCTGTATCAGGAATAGTGTGTCCAGCAGGACTAGGGAAGTGATTGTCCCCCTGTATTTGGCACTGGTGAGGCCCCACCTCGAATACTGTGTTCAGTTTTGGGCACCTCACTACAAGACATTCAGGTTCTGAAGCATGTTTAGAGAAGGGCAACAAAGCTGGGAGTGGTCTAGAACACAAGTTTTAGGAGGAGCGGCTGAGGGAACTGAGGCTGTTCAGCCTGGAGAAAAGGAGGCTGAGGGGAGACCTTATTGCTCTCTACAACCACCTGAAAGGAGGTTGTAGCAAGTGGGGTGTCAGTCTCTTTTCCCAGGTTGCAAGTGATAGGACGAGAGGAAACAGCCTCAAGTTGCGCCATGGGAGGTTTAGATAGGATATTAAGGAAAATTTCTTCACCAAAAGGGTTCTCAAGCATTGGAACAGGCTGCCCAGGGAAGTGGTGGAATCACCATCCCTGGAGGTATTTAAAAGATGGATAGACATGATGTTTAAGGACATGGTTTAGGGGTGGTTTTGGCAGTGTTCCATTAATGGTGGGATTCGATGATCTTAAAGGTCCCTTCTAACCTAGACAATTCTATGATTCTATGTGTCTTCAGTCATTTAGCAGATTTTAGTGAAAACTGAAGTTAATTTATTACACAGAACTATTTAAAGAGTAGCAGTCATAGTTTAAAAATGCTTGAAGACTGAGGAATTGACAAGGATGAAAAACTGCACTTGGGAACAGAGAGAACAAGTTTCAAGGCTCATGAGCCCTTGGAATTATAACATGAAAAGGAAAACATTAAGTATGGCAAAACCAACAGAAGTTAATTCTACAAAATGTAATTAATGCTTTACAACTATTGATATCATGATCTTGCAACAGATTGTTCCATATCAATCTACCTCAGTCTAATATGTTCTAGTGTTACAGAAACAGATGCTACAATGTCAAGATAACTATGACCTCACATTACACAGATTTCACCAAAATTCCAATAGAATTAGTGCCCAAATCTAAACTGTGATGAATGTATTTTTCTATATAGATTTTTGGAAGTTACCTATAATTGGCACTTAGTATTTTTTTGTTTAAAAGATGTCAAGAGTCTTTTTATATTCTTTTGACCCAAAGCAGTAAGTCAAACACTTCATTATCATTTTCTTCACAATAGTTGATCAGACCTTTCCCCCAAAAGAAAGTTACCTAATGTTTTTGAAGCATCTTCACTATTTAAGATTAAAACAATCATATATAAAACTTTGTTATTTCTAAATTAGCAGTTTTCCATTAATAAAGTCTTCTTGAGACAGCATAATCCAGCTAGTTTTATAAATTACTAACCTCCATCTTCTTCAGAATCAAGGTCAGACTCTTCACTGTCACACTGCCTGCTATCCCGATGTCCTTCCATCTCGTAAGTCCACAGCATTAAAGAGGTGTCTGCTCCTCCAACAGTGACCAACAAACTGTCATCATAGGTCCAACGGACATTTGTTACATGGGTACTGTGAGCAACATACCTTTTAAATTTTCCAAACTTTCCCTGAAAAGGGAGAAGAAAAGGCACAAATCAAACGTAACCAGTCTGCTAGATAAAACTGAAATGAGTTGCCAGTGCACGTTAACTTTTTCACAGTTTACATTTCAGCTGTTCTGCGTTTGTATGTATCCCATAATTTGCCAAGTTCCTCTCCTATAGCAGCTTCATGAAATGGCAACTGTATTTCCATACCAAGCATGCAAGAATTTGTTTATAAACAGATTCCAGCAATAAAGACTGGATCATTTTTCCTAAGAGAGAAAATAATCTAGCAGATTAAGAATAAAATGCACATAGAATATTTGGATTCAATACTTGTGCTTTGTTACCATCCCTAGAATGGCAATACATTAAAAACTGAAGACATATTGACTGATAAATAACAGGAAACTGGAAAGGTTCTAGAAGAGCAGTAAAAATATAATGTACATCTGGAATGGCTTTTCTATGATGTGTGATTAAATAATATTAAAGCTTTTCCATCTTAGAGATAAATGACTGAGGTTGGACAGAATGGAGGTCTATAAAATAACGAGTGAAATGAAGTTGAGAAAGAAATGTTTGTTGTCTTCCAAAACAAGAGCTTAAGGGGCTAAAAATGACACAGATAAAAATCACACTGAGGATGTTAATGCCTATGATGTTATTAGGCAGTGCCTGCCCCATTCCCATTCTTACAGCTCTTTCCTACACATTTGCTACTGTCAGCGACAGGACACTACACGAGATGGCTCTTTAGTCTAACCTGGAATGGTCATTCTTACTAGCTGAAAGTTTAATACATTGCAAATGGCAGAGTAATACTGAATGCATCCTTTGATCACAAGGACAAAAGTATAAAAGCACTGTTTTGTTTCGAGCGATGAATTTTTAGTTTTGAAAAGGCAGTTTTATTAATCTTCTCTATGAACAGCTTAAAATTACTTACTTTAGCAGGGTATCGAAACAGTTTCACAAATCCAAAATCATCTCCTGTGGCTAACACTTTACTGTCACTAGTGAGGCATGACGCAGTTACATCTGTGACTTCACCAATTATTGGCCAGATTCCTTCACAGCAAGAGCCCAAAACACTTGTCCATGATGCCCAGCCAATCTTTTCTACCTATAAAAACAACCTGTTTGAGACAGAGCATGCTTCTTCACAGGCAGTTTTCTTCCATATCTGATTTCAAGAAAAAGTCCTTGCACTGAAAGATAAGTCACATCTAAAAGATAATATTTGTACATATTAATCACTTATTTTCTGGCTATTCAGGGTTTCATTCAAGACCCTTAATTCTACCTCTATTAACTTCCAGTTCCAAAACCTCTAGAAGCGTTTAAAAAATTTTGACCTTACCTGCCCTTCCAGGCTAGAGAAAACAAATTACTTTTTGCAGCACTGCCTTTCAATCTTACAGAAAATATTATTTGAAAATTATCCATTTTCTATCATCTTCCCTATGATTATGCTCTATGTCTGAGAAAACAAATCAATATTATAGCTACTATATACTACACTTGCCTATGTATTTTATGTATACTATATTGCATTGTTACGTAAAGATGAACATGAGGTCTTCCACAGCAAGTTTAGGGCTAAGTAATCTGCAGTAGTTTTCAAATGTGTTTAGGTATCAAAAGAGGCATACAGAAGTCCAGTCCAGTCAAATGTCCATTTCTGAACAGAAGAGACAAATGTGATACCCCCTATGTGTTTTATCATTCTGGTTACACTACTTAGTTGAACAGGGTGCAAAAAAGGACAGCAAATGCCTGAACAGGAGCTTTTTCAACAAACCAGTTAAAATCAGTTTTATATGTCATCCCCTCTTACGTGGTTATAGACAGCTGTATCATAACTCTAATCTGCAAACAAGTTAAGAAGGCAGTCTATTTCCTCACCTCCAAACTAGGAATTGTCTGTTTTTTCCCCCGAGGAGCTTCAAAAAACAACTGCTCCTTAGCACCAGTGTTGACTTGCAAGAGCTTCCCTGTAAAACACATTACATACTGTATATTAACATGAAATAGACGATTTCATTAAAAAAAAAAAAAAGGTTATTTTGAAATTTTTGTTGCTAACAGCATTACACAAATTATTTGTTTCCATTGGAAAAAAGTGCATACATAAACAGTGGATCTGGAAGTATGGGCTTCCGAAGATCCAAGACATTTGACCACTTAAATTCAGTCCTTCCTGCTCTCTTTGAAAACTGTAGTAATGCATTACTTTTCTCTCCTGTTTATAGTTGGCCCATCAGATGGTAGAAAAAATGTACTGGGTCTGATTCAGAGCTTGTG
Source organism: Chionis minor (assembly GCA_013398295.1). NCBI lineage: Eukaryota > Metazoa > Chordata > Aves > Charadriiformes > Chionidae > Chionis > Chionis minor. The sequence goes on from VZSF01004389.1 coordinate 743,258, forward strand.
ACAACTGGCTGACTGGTATGCGTGTGCAAATGGGACTGAGAAGCACATATGTTGCCTGGCCAATGGCTGCTTCCAAGCAGCTGACTTCTGCTTGCCTTTATACTAGTTCTTTTCTGAGGGAAATTCTCATTAAAGTTTCTGTCCTCTCCCTGTTTACACAATTCTCAGATGAAGCTAAGTTATAATGCTCTTTCAAATTAAATTGGACTGCTTCAAAGGTCATGTAGAGGAGTAAGAGCAGGAACAAATAGGTTGCACAACTGCACTGCCTTGTTTCTGTATGAAGCAGGACTAAAGTTAGTGTTTAAATTAATCACATACTAACTAACACCCAGGAAGACAGAAAATCCAGTCTTTCTGCTATTTTTGACAACAAGGATACATATTCCTGAGCTACAGATCCAAGTGTATTATGTGGTATGCTATTTAAGAAGTACAATTCAAACAAACAGATGTAAAAAAACCTCCAAACAAACCAATAAGGAGGCAGTCTATTTTAATTGAAACCATACAAACTCTAAATATATAAAGAGTAGTAAAAATCGTGATTTTATATTTATTCAGATGCTGTGAGCATATTCATAAACCAAAGAAACAAATCTGTCAGTGATAATATAAATTCATACTGTAGATGTACTGTAGTCTATAATGTAGTCAATCTTCTGGTAGATTTTTAGTATGAATGTTAATTACCTCTTATGTCCCAGTCCATGTGTGTGATATAGCTGGAGGCTCCCTTGCAGATTCCTACTCGTTTACTGCTCATTACATTGTAAATATCTACAAAGTTGTCACAGGATGCTACTGCTAAGTACTTTCCAGCTCCTAAAACACATCAGTAGAAACACAAGACATTTTCCAAAACTGTAGTGCTCTGTATATTAAACACAACTACATTCTGGAATTTAGCTATATGAAACTCAGACTTCTTTGAAATGAGCTTGCTAATTTATAGTCCCCCACACACTAATGCTTGTATCACATAATCAAAATCGGTATGAAATATACAACCATTACATCATTACATCTTCAAACAATAAAAACTATGTGATGAAATTTTAAACATGTATTGCACTCAGAGAGTGCTAAGGCTTAGGTCACCAGAAAGTAGTATTGCATGAGAACTGGTATCAGTAATTTGCATCAAATTTCTCCTACAACAGAGTATTTTTACTGAAGTAGTATTATTAGTTTAGGCCATACATTTGAGCTCCTGAATAAGAGCTGTATTGTTCAAAAAAACCCCAGCTTACTGGGAGAGCTAAGCACTGTAGGGGGAAAAGAAGAAAAAAGAAGACACTAGAACTTTCTGACACATCAGGTTCAAGTATCCTCATTAGCTAAGGGTAACCTCAGTGAAGAGCCAAACTTACACAGCTCATAAAGTGGAACCCTGGGGACCTAGGGAGGCTGCTGGACACTCACAATTTGAAATTGTTGCATTCAGAAGGTTACTGTGAGCAACCTTATTCCAATAATTTCATCCTTAAATGACCAACGTAAGACTTCACACACAATATTTTTCAAAATGTTAATATTTGTCTTGCTGACTTATATGTTACATGTAAAAGAGTACTACAAATCTCTACTTCTTTTATCTTTCAAAGCTTATATAGCTTGCTTGAACAACCTTGATATCAAAAATCTTCATTTTAAATTACTTACCAGGAGAAAATCGGATCTCTGAAATAACATCTTTCCTGTGCTGGAAAGAGACTAGATCCTCCAGGGTATCTGCATTAACTATCAAAAAACTTCCATCATTGAGACCAACAGCTAATGCTTTTCCGTCAGGAGAAAAGCAGCAACATCTACCTCCTATGAGGAATACAGAAAAGGCATTCAGGTACATTTACAGTGCATAATCCCTCTTTTAGATTTATTTTTCCAGTACTAAAGGGAAGTTATTCTTATAGTATATAGTCCAGTGAAATTTTTTAGATGCTGCCAAAATCATTTTCAAGCTCTATACCTGTGATAGCAGACACAAGCTATTAACAGACGGAAAAATACACAATGCCAGAATCTTAGATTACATTTATTTGCATATTAATTGATTTATGTTCTACATTAGTAACACAGATTAATCACTACTGTCTATATATTTTTAATTTGCTCTCCTTAATATCTGGTGCCAGTTGTTCGTTAGCATTTGTTCTGGTAAGGAGAACACTGCAGGAAAATTCCTTCTGGGCTCAGAGAATCCAGCTGTTTGCTATCATGGTCGCTATGTGACATAATCCTTTTAATAAACATGTCAAGTTTAATTTCAAAAATAATTTACTTTCCAATCCAAATTTATTTATGGTCAGCTTATATAGATCTGTTTCCATGCCAGAATTCTCCATTAGCATAAATATTTTTCCCTACTATTTGTTCCTCTAATTAACTTGTAGACAGTAATCCTTTATTTAGTTGAATCCACCACAAAGCTTCTCATTCATTCATACTGTGCTCCTCTTTCTCTGTACTCAGCGTTCAGTTTAATTCAATTCAGCTGAACATAGATGGGAAGTGTACACCAAAAGTATTCTAATTAGTCTCTTTATAGTAAATTACATGCATACCTCATTATGTCCTGAGAAAAATACCTCACTATCACATGTAATTGTCATCCTGTAATCAGCTAGAACATCCTGAGCCTTCTGCTCCTCAGCTACGCAGACAATTATTTTTCTTACAGTCATCAAGTCTTGCCTTTTTTAATTACCAACTATTATCTTATTTCCATTACTGCAGCCTGCAGAAGTATCCAGCTCTTTCTGTACAGTACACAGGTGCTTTTTAAGATCACCAAAGCATCTCAAAATGTGTCTCATCAGCAAATTAAGTCATCATAGTCCTTATTCTTCTGCCAAAACTATTAAGAAATACCAGCTTTAAGACTTGAGCAGACCACAAACTTGAAACTTTCTTGTTTGATCCCTATCTGTGCCAGCTTATGACTCTTATTACATTTACTTTATCAATCCAAATAATTTTTAACTAAGTTTCCTACAAAGTATGTATCAAAGTGCTTTACTGAATGCCAAACAGATAAAGTCAATTGTATTCCCTTTTCTGGCAAAGCATATATAGCATTAAAAGCTTGTTATGGCCAGTCTGGTCTAATCCTAAAAAAGTGACATATGACGTCACTTAAAACAGATTTTCCATCTGTCAAAACAGAATTTAGTTATATAGTATACAATGAGTAAGAATTTCATGACTGTTCTCTTTCCTTGACATTCCAGATTCTTCTAATGTTCACAAAGAAGAACTCAACATTAATTCTAAGATTTCTTCCAAAAAATTTCTAGATTCAAAGTCCTCCACTGTTCAAAAAAGCCTGCAATATTATAAGCAACATGGCAGACATGTAACTGGCTCAACCTTTATTGCAATTTCACTGACTTAAATATGTAACCATTGCAAATAATCCTAAGAACAATATTACATAGAAATCTTTCATACAGATTCATTAGCTTAAGGGCTATGTAACTTGTGAATATAGCATCAATAAAGTAATTTGAGCAAAGGAATTTATTCAGTCTTGCTTCTGAAAGATTCATAATGCTAGTAAACGTCAACTGAATTCAGTTAAGTATTTTTTGATACTAAGCATCTTACCCTTCTTCAATTTGCGCACAGCTAACATACAATGGCTAGGAGATAAATCCCATATTCTTAAGGTTTTGTCATCACTTACAGTGGCACAAATAGGTAAATGAGGATGAGTAGCTAGACCCCAAACTTCCCCCTCCATGTGACCCTGAAAAAACACAATGAATCAGGTGGTTTTGAATTTTAAACTGAAACATGAAATAATACATTTAAGGAAGTTTAAAAATAAAGCGAGAGAACATGCATATCGTTGGAAGACAAAAAAGTAGTATCTCAATAGAAACACAGAACACCTGAAAAAACCCTCATCCTGGTACATACAAGTAGAAATGCAAGTTATAGTACCTATTACTAGAGAGAACTTTTCCCTGAGAAATAATCCTCACACACATCTACGTCAATGACACAGATAGTGGGATCAAGTGCAGCCTCAGCAAATTTGCAGGTGACACCAAGCTGAGTGGTGCAGTTGACACACCTGAGGGATGGGATATAATCCAGAGGGACCTGGACAAGCTTCAGAAGTGGTCCCGTGTGAACCTCCTGAGGTTCAACAAGGCAAAGTGCAGGGTCCTGCACTTGAGTCAGGGCAACCCCTGGTATCAATACAGGCTGGAGGATGAAGGGATTGAGAGCACCCCTACCGAGAAGGACTTGGGGTACTGGTGGGTGAAAAGCTGGGCATGAGCCAACAATGTGCACTTGCAGCCCAAAAGGCCAACCACATCCTGGGCTGCATCAAAAGAAGCATGTTCAGTAGATCGAGGGAGGTGATTCTACCCCTCTACTTGGCTCTGGTGAGACCCCGCCTGGAATGCTGGCTATGCGTCTAGATCTAGATGCTGGAATGCGTCTAGATCTAGACTAGATATAAAGATGAAATTTTTTACAATGAGGATGGTGAAATACTGGAACAGGCTGCCCAGAGAGGTGGTAGATGCCCCATCCCTGGAAACGTTCCAGGTCAGGTCGGACGTGGCTCTGAGGATCCTGATGTAGTTGAAGATGTCCCCGCTCACTGCAAGGGGTTTGGACTAGCTGACCTTTAAAGGTCCCTTCCAACCCAAACTATTCTATGATTTTATGAACTGAAATGTTCTTTACATAATTACAAAGAAAACCTAAAAATAAACCTTAAGGAGACAAGTTTTTAAAAAAATAAGAATAATTAGTAAAAAAACTTAGAAAAAGTTAATAAGGGATTTGGTGCAGGATCCACCATTTCACACACTCATACTTTTTTCTTCCCCCCCCCCCCCTTTTTTTGTTTTGAACAGAAATATGATCTTGGTCTGTTTGAAATGATTAACTCTTTCAACAAATTAGTACAGGAAATTCTGTGATCTGTTTGGCTCATTAGAGAGTCATAATGATCCAGCCTAGTCTTAAAAATCTATGAAGTGACAGTAACTCACTAACTTCACTCGAAATTAAAATGATTGTTATTTCACAAGTCTTTACTTGAAAAATGAAATAGTGTTTGTGGTATAGAATATTTGACTGATATTTAGCATGTACCTGAACCAGCAGAGTTATTGGTCCACTTTTATCCACCTCCAATATTTCACCATTCTTTGTGCCCACTAAAATATGACCATGTCCTAAAGATATGGCACGTATAGAAGGATTATCTTCTAAGAGGAGACCTAGAACATGAAAATGTTAGGAGACAGAAGATTCTCAAGTATGCCTTAAAGAGGATTTTTCACATACATGCACATTCCATTCTCACTGTAGAAAAAGATACACAGCAGTAAGCAAGTAAAAATATATTCCTGCATAGAACAACTTACACAGTTGAATTAATTTGGGAGTATTTAGCAATTACCCAACTGACACTAATCTTTCTTCTCAACTGAGTATGTCTGAAGTTTAATCAGCCTGATGCATTGGCAATCTTAGTGAAAGAAAAGTGTATGTGAAGTATCAAGTACACTACCATATTGCTAGCATTTATGGTAGCTTCAAGTCTAGCTTTTTATTAAACAGATACGAGAATGAGATACTCTGTTGTAGAATGTTTTAGTTAATGGGTGGTTTAATTCAAGAGTTTTGAAAAAATCAAATCACATACTTTAGAGCAGAGCAAATGTAATTTTAAGTCCAGGGGATAGGGGGGGGTGGGAGGGCAGAACAGGCTATCCAGAACGTCAGCACTCAGATCAAGAATAAATGGAATAGGAATAATAGGAATGAAAATATGTTCTTAAATAATTTCAAGAGACATATATATTTACAGAAAATTAAGTCATAAAATGTACTAATATCTTACAAAACTAACTACAATTCTGAATTGCATTCTTCCTCCAAAACAAAAAAAGCTCAGACAAGATTCTTCATGATTAGAAATCTAATAGGCTTTTGGTTGCCACTTAAAAAAAAATTTTAAAAAATCACCTGAGTGGTAACAGATGCAAGGTTAAATCAATTAATTCAGGTAGATAATAAGGCAAGTATTATGATATGCACCCACCAAATGTGCAAACAGGCACTACAGCATACCATTCCCCTCCCAACAGAAAATAGAATAAAAAATAGGATAAAGTCTGTGTTACCTTTAGACCCAGGGGCCAAAGCAGCCCTTTTGATGGCATAGGTTTTGAGACAACGTTCAAAGGTATCATCCCAGAGGGCTACTACCCCGTCTTTTCCTCCAGTGACAAATCCCTGGGGAAAAAAATAAAATAATTTAAAAAAAAAAAAAATCACAATTTGTAATCAATTATTACTTTTCCTTAATTTTTCAGTGCTCTCTACCAATACTGAAAATGGATTATATACAATACTGTAATGCACAGATTTGCAGATGTTAGAGATTAAAAGATCAGGAGCAACAAAACGATTGACTTCTCCTGACAAAGGCAGCACAGTTCTGTACAGTCCATGCACACAGGATGGATTTAAAAGTTCTAACCAACAAGCTTCTACCACACCAGAAAAATACTTTAACTGACATAGTGAAATGTTTTTCTTGATATTCAGCCTCAATATCTCTTTGGTATTTCACCTCAAGCCAAACTTAGTACCACTCACAGAAATTTGATTAGTGCTTAAATTGTTAAAATATATGCGTATTTGTGCTATTCGATCTTCAAAAAATGTTTACAGCTATTTAATGAAGTAACAGGCATAATTAATTCTGAAATCATTAGTACTTTCCTTTGGAGAAGTTAGTTTTTGCAATGTGAATAACACATGCTTTGTTCAAAGCTACTATACTGAACCTCAAATATTAGAAGGTGGAGTAACTTAGTCTAACCTAGCAAAACACAAACATATACATAACTTCAAACATACAAGTAATCTAACTGGAACACCCATTCACATTTAAGCACAGGCTTTCCTGAGTCAAAAGTAGTTGTGAATCCGGAGAGTACTTAGTGATCTACACACTGAATGCTTCCACTAGTAGATGGTATTTACAGCACAAAATATTAAGAGTATGATCTTCCTCTCTCATATGCTCACATATTCCATTAAACTCATCGATCCTTAAATCAAAAAGTACTTCCACTTACAAAGTTACTATTATTTCTTTAGTAAGAGGTCATGAAAATCACTGAGTAAGATGTCACTGGATCACAAGGGTTTGAGAAACAGCATGTTACATTACAACAATTACAGACGTGCATAAAATACTGTTTTGAATCTGGACCTCACAAGGCTTTTCTGTAATGGAAATAAAGCCATGGATTCCTGGGTTTGAGAAATGCCTAACTTCATAGACTTTTTGGGTCCAGACATCAAAAAACAATGAGCAGTTTACCTTTTCCAATGCGTGCATGCTGAACACAGGACCATCATGTGCTTTGACAGTTTTCATGAGGAACACATCTCTCCAAATACACACATCCCCTGTGGAAGTTCCAGAGAATGCCATCTCTTCAGTCCAGCCGTATACGGCACACATCATTGTATCAGTTCTGCCCAATGCACCTGTGCAGCCCTTTCTCCCAATTAGTCCTCCGCCTGGGTCAAACCAAAAACAAGTCATCAGATGTTTGCTTAGAATTACTTTCCATAAAATATACAACATTACCCAGAGCAACAAGTCTTTTTCTTCTGGTTCACCCATGCTCCCCAGAAAATAAAGCCTGAGAAGAGTTCTCAAAAAATAAAATTTTTGTACTATTTGGCAGCTTTCAAGAAAAAAAAAACCCTTTACTTTTAACTTACTAGTTGAATCTGGATTTGAATATGTACATATACCCACAAAGACATACAAAGAGAAAGTGCATTTGTAAACCCGCATCTAAAAAAAACACCTTAATATCTGCCACACAGTTCATAGAAATTCCTAACGAAATTACCTTGAAAGAAAAAAAATTATATTTAAATCTTGACAATCCATCCTTTTCACGATATGTTTTCAGTGAGAGGATTCCTAATTTTATTTTAGAGGTCTGCTATACTGGCCTCTGGATAATAAAAACACTACAGCTATAGAAATTTTAATATTCTTTAAAATACTGTATCTAAAATCACTTGACAGGTGTAACATAGTAACTTCTTACTAGAAAGTCAGATTTATATTTCCACAATCCTCAGAGGAACTTCACGTGGTATAACACAGAAGCCCCTCGGGACCTGACACTTCACACAGCTCTCGTACGTAGAGAGGCAAGGTCTCTCAACCTCTCTGCCACCACTTGGCACCGATGAAAAGTTAGTCCAAAGCACATCCTTTGGTGTCACTTCTCACATCAAGTGCACTTGCTCTAGTGCAGATTTCACAGACTCGGCATTAGTTAAGGTGCACTGATACTCTACGCACATTAACACCACTAAGTTTGTTTCATGGTGACTGCCTTGCCAGGGTGCCATTGCAGTTTCGCATGGATGGGCTGTACCGTTAGAGAAATTTGATTGACTAAGCAATGCCAGAGAGAAAGAGAAGCATTTTAAACAATTTAATTTCTTTTATCAAAATCACCATCTCTGGGCTTTTATCATGGTTAAGAGTTCGTTCTAAAGAATGTATAGTAATTCATTCAGTAAATATTCTGACACACTTTGTTCTTTCTTAGTTCTGTGCTTCATTAGCAAGAGCAATTGTTAAAATTAGTAATTTATATAGATTTCAACAGCTTGCTCCCAGGCAATCTTGATTAATTTCTGTTGGAGCCAGAACTGAGAAAACTACTGTAATTTTTTTCATCAGACTTTTCTCTCCACAATTAGTCTTTACTGGGGACCCAAGTGAGTTGATGTGCATAAATTCTGCTTGAAAAATTAGAACATTCTCAGCAGATAAGCTAGTCTTCTGTAGCACATATGTCCTTATATACAGTTTGAATTTTGAAAGAATGAAGTTTACACTAACATCAGTGAATGAATTTTTCACTCTTCGAAATTTTTCAAGGAGATAAAGCAAGGTGCTTTATCTTGGGTTTTAACTGTCAAGTTCAACACAGGTATCTAAACAAACAGGTCTCAACTGGCACACATATCCTCTTCAAGTACTTTCTCTGTGGATTTTTATAACCTTAAATTTATTTGTATTTGTGCCTTTTTTATAACTTACATGTTCTAAAGGTCCTTCTTCCAAAACCTGTTCTATGATTTTCGAGCAGCTCTGTGACATTTTCGGATGTGCTGTATTACCATTAGCTATAAAAACAACAGTAGAAAATCCAGGGTCCTTTCTACTTGTGTAGCTCTAGCTCCATGGCAAATTGATCTTAAAAAGAATTCCCACTACTGCCATAATGCCAATTAACATTATTTCTAGTAGGGCAAAGATAACTTACAGAAATATAAAGAGAAAACATTTGCCTTCAATACATGAAACATACTGTAAGAGATGCTTGAAAGTATAAAGTAACAGAAAATGCTGTAATTCTGAAAACTTTCCTTACCTGCTCTACGCCAGAATTTCATGTGTTTAATTCCAACTGTAATCAATTTATCAGGCATATAAGGATTAATCTTAACAACAAAAATCTTATCTTTGCTTCCCCTGAAATGCAAAGGAAAATATTTTAAATAAAAATATAAGTATACATATTTCTAAATAGTTTTTGGGTTTAGGGTTTTTTGCTAATGTATACCTTCTCTATCTTGTTAACATTTACTTCCAAATCATTAACAATAACGAGGAGGAAGAGAACCAAAGGACTAACATATTGAATCCTGTTCTGTTTTCGTTACCTTCTAGTTCCCAAGCAGGTGAGTAATTATATTACATCAGAAATCCACTAGGTGGCATTTTCTTTGCAAAAGAATATGTATTTGCATCCAGTTTAGGTATATGGCATTTACACCTCTGACAGCACATAATGAAACTTAAAGGTGGAAAGTAGTAAGTCTTATTTAAAAGTCTCTCATTATGAAAATAAATTTCTATTATCATCCATCTTTTAATTTTTTTTCTATTTTTCTTATTGGAATAAAACATGCTGCTATATCAATTTAAAATGGAAATTCCGGTTCTTTCTAAAAAGATTAAAACATGTAGCGTGTGCTAGATTTCTTATTATGCTTCTATAAAACCAATGCCTTGCTTCAGTCCTATAATTTGCAAAACAGCTTTTAACTATGTTTGCTATCTATGCAAGGAAAGAAATGTTTACTTGTAGATTATTTTTCTTTAAAGTGCAGAAGAACCTCTAATCACTAATTTTTGTTCCTTCTTCAGGTGTGGCAACAATCTTTTACCTTCTGTTGTTTCCAGACCACTAAATCAACTAACAGCAAAAAGCACAAACCAGTGCCTTTCCAAACTCACACTGTAATCTTGCTGCTCTCAAAAATTCTATTCAATTCCTCTGAGTAGGCAGGAGGAAAAACACTCCAGAAACTAAGTTCAATGTAAACTGGTTAAAATTCAATTTAAAAAAATAATTAAGTGATATTGGTGGGTTCAGACAGTAGTGGGATTTTAAAAAAGGAAAAGGCTGAAAAAAATTGCTCTACTTAAAGCAACAGTTGCTTGGAAACAACAAAATCAAAGCTTGCAAAAATATTACTCAACATTAGAAATAAGATTCTATCTTGTCGATTAAAACTCTATTTAACAAACCGATATGAAATAATCTGTGCAGAGTCAAAGAAACTTCCAAAATATTTATCTTTTGGAGGTTATTTAGTCCAATTTCCTGTTCATAGCAGAGCTAACTTCAAAGTGATATCAGACTGCTCAGGTCTCAGAAAGGAAAAGGAAAGAACCTTGAAGGACAGAATACTGAGCAAAACAACAGCAAACTGCTATCCTAAGAAAGATGTGACCTCTGATGAAAGAGATCTGAAATGCAGAGCATACACCACCGTCTCTGGGAGGGCCAACAGAGGTGCAAGGAGTAAGTTTTAAAGACATTCTTTCAGAACACATCAAATAAACGTAAATAAACTTTGTCTTCTATGTCTTCTTGCTTCACCGGTTGAGCTGTCACTGTAGTAATTCTTGACGACTCTATCAGAGCTTCAGTTTTCTCTTCCAAAGAAAAGTTTTAGGGTTGTGCTACACGTTATTGCCTGTATCACTTAAGTAATAGAAACTGCTGTTTTATTAGTGAAGTATTATTCTTTAATTAATGTATTTTGCTTACTGTCATTTGAGTAAATCCAGGTACAAATTTGAAAGCAAAGTTAAAATTCCTACCTTACTGCTGAAAGCTTTTCTCCTTTCTTCCAGTCCCAAAGTACAATAGTGTGATTGTCATCTATTCCAACAGAAGCCAATCGTTTCCCATCCGCTAGAAAAATAAATTTATGATTAAGAGAGTAGATAGATAACATTATGTTGCAATAATAAGAAACCATATTAAAGAATATTATAACTTCACAAATACTGTAAGAAGTATGCACGAACAGGTAAATAATTGTATGAGGTGTAATTAGAGGCATGTCTGTTGTATGTTTGCTTTTAAACTTGAATTGCAAGTTGGATGGAGTTCAGGACTAAGTTAGTCTAAAAACTGCACTTAGATCCTCTGTGTTTGTATCAAATCCTTTGTTTGGATAGTTGCTGACGCAGTTGCAGAAAAACCTTCATCACAGGTTGTACTGTGAGAATTCTCTGCTCACACTGAAAATCCCTGTTCATTTCTAAACAGGAAAGCATTGAAGCAATAACAATAAATTTATGAAATACCCTTAAACTTAGTAACAGTGCAGTCTTTGAGGAGCTCTGACACAGACCCCACATTAACCTCCAAGAAAGACGTTATTTGTCTTTACTCGTGATCAACAACTTTCTGACATGTACCCATCTTTGAAATGGCTATGCATCTATGCCAAAATTTGGGAAACGAGACTCACATCTTGAAAAAGGAGAACAAATGAAAAGAAGCATCAAAGACTCCAAACTACTCATCTTTGTGATTACACATCTTCACAGCAAGTTTAGAGATTCTTTCTAGTAAATCCCAACCATTAAAGAATGAATAGAAGCCAGTGGATAAGAAGAAATTTAATATTGGTACAGGAATTCAATCTATGGGGTGCAAAAATATCAAAACATTTAACTGATGGTCTCTTATGTCAGTATAAGGTGGAGAGACAGGCTGGGTTTCTGCTCAGAAGAACTTCATTAGTAGACTCTTTGAATTTATCAGTGTGCTACCCAATCAGCTTGTTGGATTTAATAATTAAAAAAAAAAATCAAATCTGTATTGCAGACACAACACTACAGATCTGTGCACCTCTCTCATACAACTAAAATAAATTCCAAAGTGATCAGGCCAGCTATTACATGGCATAGAACCTGCTCTTGCATTTCCTGATGTGCAAGACTCCATAGGAGCTCCTTTTAATGAACGGTCACTTTAAGACAGCCTCTCTCATTTGACACTGATCACTGGAGATTAATACAAAATCTTCAGTGTAAAGGAATTCCCAGTTGCTCATTAGAACCGATTAGCTTGTACTTTCATACAGGAAAGGAAAATTGTATATAAATAAAAAAATAAATACTTATTACCTGAAAAATCAACAGCACAAACACCGTACTGGTGATAGCCCTTTAATACTGAGAGTGGTTTTATTGTTTCTGTGTCCCAAATGTGTATTGAGGAATCTCGACCAACCTGAAAGTATACATATTTGTAACCTTTTTTTTTTTCCATTTCTCAGTTACTTCACATAGTTGTTTAAAACTATAATATTGACAAATACTTTTAAAAGCATTAGAAAAAAATTTACAGTGATAAAATTTTCCTAGTATTACTTTTCTCTGGCTAGCAGTATATTATTCCTCCTCCTGCTTTACAAATACCAAACCCCACCTGGCTCTTTCTTCCCTCTAAAGAACTTAGGTACATTAATCAAAATAACTAGAGTTCTCTTGGGGTAGCGCGGGAGGCCCTTCATTGATTGCACTGTGGCATATTTATTCCATCATTTCTCTATCAATCATTCTCTGCCTAAAAATAAAAGGTTATTTTTATCTCTAGCTACTCTACATTTGAGAAATCAAGGTGACTTCTGATGCTTTGTGGTGTCATTATAAGCCAGATTCTAATGCATCGATACCTGTGAAGTAATCTCCATTAGAATGGCACTAATGCAGGTAACTAGAACTTGGTAAGAAATGGAATGTAGATTATTCTATGGACAAGCATTATTAGTCAATATTTACAAGTTTATTTGCTATTCCAAAGGTTTTGCAACTCATTGCACAAAAAGGGCTGCAAAATCAGAAGAACACTCTCCTGTGTTTCCAGGGGCAGGACTCAAGAAAACTAGGATCTATTTCTGGTATTGCCACAAACTTGATATGTGATGTTTGCAAAGTTTGTCTCCATAACATCTACTGTCAGGAAAATCTGAACCAGTGTTGCATTAGGAATTTGATTTCTGCATTACTTAATTTCTGCAGGTAAGGTGGCATATAAGAGTATATAATGTGTATATATAAAACAGTATTATAATGGAGTGCATCCTTCTGTTGATAGCATAAGGTATTTTAAAATACAGTAAATCCAGGCACATTTTCATTCATAATCTTTACTACTCCAAACTTAAATAGAAACAATTCTCACATTTAAGGCTTTAATCTCTAAACTGACCTGCAAATCTACGTTAATCTGTTAACTTCACACAATTTAAGGACATTACAAGCAAAAGTTTATTTCTGTTAAAACTTTCCTTTCACATGTTCTCCAATTTACTATATAACAATGATAATCATGGTAATAATAATAATTAAAACCCCTTAAAACATAAAATCAAACCTTCAAGTCCAGATATATAAATACTTATTGGAAGAGATGTTTGTCAGAAAACATGAGTGAAAAAATCAACCTAAAATTACTGTCTGGTGAAAGATAAAATGACCTATTAAAAATGCTTCAGCAACATACATCACTGTGTTGTATGTACAAACAGTAAATAGTTTGGCTATAGGTGATAATCAAAAACATAATGCATGAAACTGAAATGCCAGAATGTAATAACAACTGCTAACTTCATGTTATGTAATAACAACATAGCTAACTTCACATGTAAGATATTTTAAAAAAAAAGCATTGTAATTGCACATTTCCTCCAGTTGTTATCATGAAGAAGCAACATAATGCTGAATAAAAAAATATGAATCTATTCTTAAATAAAAGAGAGGTTCAAAAACTAACAACTAAAGACTCATCAGAATTACCATAAAGAACTAGAAAAACATTTGTGTTGCAGTTTAACATGATTCCACCTGCGAAACAATTGCAGTCCTTCACTTGATTAAACGTAAACTGGACTTCCTTCCTCCAAACCAGGCTTTTCTAAATTCAGTAGTAACAACTTCAGATTCTTATTGCACATAAACACGCATCCTACCTGGCCTGTTGCCACATAGTCCTTTAAGGGATGAATAGCAAGGCAAAGAATGTCATCATCATGACCTAGATAAAAGCGCTGTGTGTTCTGCTGTCGATTGTACACCACTCCCACTGCTGCAACATGGTATACAATTTCACCCGTCTGAGTGTAAAATAAATTGCTTCGACAGTCGTAACCTCTGTAACTAATTAAAGAAAAAAAGTTTGTTCATCGAGATCATAGCCACATATACAGAAACTTCGACATAAAATTAGGCATACATATGCATATTGCACATGTGAAAACTCAGGTTACTTACCAATTACTGCCTTGGTGTCTTAAAGAATATTAACACATTTTCCCAAAAGAGCACCAACTTATCAATTTCATTTACTATTCAGACATTAGTACTACTAGCATTAGTTTGAAAGTGGCTGCAATTTAAGTTGTTCTCCTCAGCTAGTTTAGAAGAGGAAGTAATAGTTAGTAATTGTTCCAGACTCTGTGTACAATGTGAGCATGCAACACATAATTAAATGAAATAGCCAAACTAATACTTTGGACATTTTTTATCTCTTACTGATCAAAAACCAGGCAGCAACAGTTTCTACAAGAACGTGGACAACACAGATATCATAAAACTGAAAGTTTCTGGAAACTTGCCAACAGGAAACAAATGCAAAAATTTTCTTCCAGATCAGTTTCTTTTTTGAAGGAAAACCTGTCTCCTTTCTGTAGTGATACAGCAACTGGCAAGAGCAGGCCAATTCCCAACTGAGGTCTGTATGTACTATCACAGCATACACATTTCTTCCTAGGTGTGATTAAGATTCAGTACCCCATAAAAAACAAAGGTGGCATTTTCAAAAAGGCTAGCATCCTACTTTCAGAAGTAATTTAAGAGTCTCAGAAACCTAAAAAAACATTAAACAAACAAGCAAGTTTTAAATTAGTGTTTTTAATAATGCCATCCTTGGCAGTCAATGGAGATAACATTTAAAAGTGTGTAACTTAAATTCATTCCTTCCTTTCTTCTGATATAAACAATACTCCATATACTCCTGACACATCCCGTGTCTATGCTATTAATTTCCCAGCTAACCTCTTTCTGTTCTTTCTTCTGTTCTTTCAGATCTTCACCAAATCAACGTTTTGATCATTTCACAAAGATGCAGACAAAATCTGGTTACACTTCTAAACAGAGAGTTAAATTTATAGGAAGGGAGTAACACTTTAATGTGTTTGAATTGGCCTTGAATTATCTTTATTTAGGGATCATAAGGCTCTACTTCAAGTATTTTTGCACCCAACTTCTAACTGAACTAGTTGAAAAAAAGCCCGGATGATGATCAGCAAGTCATCCTTGGCAAAGTAACAAAGCTTTCACCAGCAGCAACAGCAAACTAACAGAAATCTCTAATGTCTAGGTTTTACTTCTCGAGATGTTAATTTCTTTACTTAATTAAAAGCATGTATCATCAGGAAAAATAACATTATTAAAAATGCAGGATCTTTTTGCAGCAGTGCAGCTCTCTCTAAATTGTCGCATAAGGCAAAAATGCATCTGTATACAAACTAGCGTCACACACAAAATGAACGAGTAGTATTAAGACAATTACTGCATATGAGACACTTAAGAGGTTTAAATGTCACAGAAATTATGCAGTCCAGGTAGAAAAGTCTTTCATAAAATTATATATAGCTCTCCTTGCGTACACGGTGCAACCATGTACTGGTCAAGTAATGAATCTTCAAGGCAGTTGACCCAATTTAGCTTAACGAATACTATTCTGAAAACTCCAGCCATGGATCCATGTTCACAAACACTAGACCTATGCATCACTGGAAAAAAAACACAGCACATACCTGGAGCAGGTCTGAATATGCTGTATATCTGTTAGCTCCCCTACAGTACATGCAATGAACTTATGTCAGATCATATGTGATGAGAGAAAAATTGCAAAAAACAACTCTCAAAGTTTTTAAACAGACCAGCAGACGGTCCTCCCCAGATGCAGAATGCTGCAGTTCCCCTTTCTGAAGTTCATGAGATTCCTCCCTGCCCAGTTCTCTAACCTGTCCAGGTCCCTCTTGACGGCAGCACAGCCATCTGGTGTACCAGCCACTCCTCCCAGTTTTGTATTACCTGTGATACTCATGGGCAGGTTCATATACTTCAGGTTTGGTCCCAGCCCAGCAGCTTTCAGTGTCTGCTGAGTTACTGTCCCTTCAAGGTCTCTAGAAAAATCTCTCTCTTTCCATTAAATCTGAGACTCGGCCACATGTCTGCTCCCTGTTCTTAAAGTGACCAACAATGTAGACTCACAATTCAGGTGCAGACTCTTCAGTCATGCTTTGCTCTCCCTCCATCCATATCCTTCACTAAGGACTTCCCCAGCACGTATGGATGTTTTGAAGCCGATTTCTGCCTAACCCAAAGCACTGCCTGCTTGCCCTGCCTGGCTGCACCCTTTGTTGATGTTCAGCCACTACTTTTTAAATGCACATAATATACAATGACCTAAAATATGCTATGAAAAAAGAAAACAAAAACAATCTATCACAGTATGCAACATCAACAGTTTAAGAACATGACAACAGCCAGTGAGGGGCAGGGATTATAAAGACAGGCACAGCGCCAAAGAAATATCTGGACCTATCATTGCTCAGTCATTTTCCTGTGCGTCACTCTACACTGTGCTCTTTTAGAAATATTGGATTTCCTTTGCAAGCACAGAATAATAAAAAACCAAATACTGAATATGCATCATAAATCAGAATATTTTAAAAAGCAGCTACAAAAATATGTATGCTGAGAGAAAGAATCCTTGAGAAATACCAGACACTGAGTAATTTCTTACAAGCTTAGCAGTCATTAGAAAAAAAAATAGCATTAAGACAGCAAAAGAGTCCGGATCCTTCTACCTGCAACCTAGAAACTCAGAGTTTTCCTAGCTCTTGTCCTAACAATTGTCTATACACCTTAAGTTAAGCACAGTGAATCTGAGTACATTAATGCTATATATCACGTGACTACCCAAAACCTTCAAAATGCATCTAGGATACAGGAAAATGGTTCTTGTTACTCCTACCTATAAATTTTTATGATCAGAAGTTTGGATTTTAGTTCATTTCCTCCAGTTACTAAAAAAATAGGTATACAATCAGTTGGTTACAAAACATATTTTGCCAAAATATCAAGCAGTGCAGACAAAGACATTTTGTAGCCCAGTTAAACACATCTGACCTTTCCCCCATGTCAGGCTACCAACTCCCTGACTCTTGGTACTTTTCACCAGAAGGAGAAAGTGATGGGCTTAGTCCACGCAGAGGTGAAAAGCAGCATGTTTCAGTGAAGATTATTCCCTGAGAATATGCTACACAGTTCCAAAATACTTACATCTCCATATTACTACACCAATTTAGAACTGAGATTATTAGCTAATCTCAGAAAAAGCAGGAAGAAAAACAATTTCTTCGCATGCAGAAAACAAACCACAAAAGGAATTTACAAGGAATCTTGATTACAAACTAAAAACTAAGTAATAATGAAAGCAAGCACTGCATCATAGTTATACAACAAAACACAATAATCATTAACACTGCATTCTGCAGTAGTTGAAGTTTTTCAAGTGATTTTCAGCAACAGCTAATCAAACCATCAATCCAATACTGATTCAAGTTAATACGACAGTAACTTTCAGAAGAAAGGATCACTGCCTCGGTGCTACACAGGAAAAGAATTTTGCCATTACCAAGGTCATGAAGAGCAGGGACTAGATTCAGTTTGAGATTAGGACGTATAAACATTGGTGTTAATATATCTAACACAGACGTGAACACCTACCTATATTTTAATCAATAGTGTTCTAGCAATACAGCAAATGGAACCTGCAGGGCTACTCAGCTGACTGGCCAGTCAGCATTTAATTTTACTTGAGCCAAATCACTCCTTATGCTCCACTGACTGGATTTCCATTGACTGTGATGGAAGTTTAGATACACATATAAAACCACCTACTTTTAGGCACACAATTTTAAATTCTTTAACCTGAAGCGGGATCCTACCCACAGTTGTAAGTTACACATCTAGAACCATCTAAGGGGAAATTTCACAGGTAGTGTCCTCTCTGGGAAAAGAGTCAATGTCCATAGTTTGCCTGATGCTTTAAGTGTTTCAAAATTCTTATGTTACTCTTCAAAGTATATATGGGACATTTCCAAATGTAGTGTAATCTTCCCCAAAAATCTCCAGAAGAACCAAATGTCAAAATAAATACAGTGGAGGTCAGAGTCTTTAGCACAAATGTAGAGATAATTAAAAAAAAAAAAAAAAACCAAAACCAAACACAAAAACTTCCACATGGAAATAGCACTTTCTCAACATGACCCACTCACAGTCTACAGCCTTCAGATGCTATCTGTCAGCATTTGTAGCCCTTTGGTCGATATCCATGCAAGGTGTCTTAAGACACTCATTTGAAACCATAACCAAATTTCATCTTATGATAAGGTCAGTTCAATGAATATCCTGAAACTCAAACTAGATTTTGCTTAAATCCTTTGAATACTAAAAAAAAATAAGTATCATTCTTAAGAGGTCAGCAGCATAGCTTTGAGAGAACACAGGACATAAGTATTAGATTTGCATCCTTATTCCCTGCCAGCAAAAAGAAAGTGTTACAAGCATTGAGTCTGAGAAAGCAGTTTATCTGATATCTCAAAAGATGTATCCTTTTTATGGTTCTGAACCACCACCACTACCAAAGACATGGCAGAAAGAAAATACAGGAATAGTCAAAAACAGGCCAACCTAGTAAACCACCTTAATAACATGTTTCTGATGATGACTGCATCAGATCTCTTAGAGACAGATGCACTTAAAGATTAACCTGTTAATAGAAGTTGCTTTCGCATCTGTATTAGTCAGTGGCTGGCTCACATTACTGTTTTTATCCCCTTCCAAAAGAGGAAGTAACCAGAGGTTTAAAAGACTTCTTACAGGATATGAAGAGATTTTTAAAAGCTCATCTTTCAAGGCAGTTGACAAATTCAAAACATAAAACGAATGTGCTCAAAAACAAAGAAAGGAGAAAGAGCTTCCTATTCCCCTAGATCAAAGAAGCACCACTTTTTATACTTTCAAGGAATATCCAAGACATTTCCATTGCAGCTAAAGAAAGATGAAGCAAAGCAGACTTCCTGAATCAGAGAATATGCCTATTACTCACTTGGATGTGGGTCACTTTAAAGTTAACAGCCTGGACATTGAGAAAAATCTGTTGTTCAGCATGGATTCTTCATTAGTTTCCTTGATGCTCATTGGGCAACCAGACAGAACTCAACTGGACATTCTACTTCTGGTCATTCCTGGATATTCTGGTCAAGCTTCACTTCTGTTGTGAAGGAAATAACAATAATCCCAAAGATCCAGGGCCCTTGCTTGTGCTACATCTTCAGGATCGTTTGGTTTGATTCTTAGACCAAACTTTAAAGACTACATACAGCTACCGACCTTAATGCATTTTCTACATAGATACAAAAATCTTCAACCAAGAATTCTGGAGCATCAAAAATAGAAATTAAAAAACAACTCTGTACCAAGCTTCCCAGTTGTCATTATTTCCGAAGGTATTCCTCAGACTCCATGCCTTCTACAGACAAAATTGCTGAGTTGAATGATTAACTATTCTTAGCCAATTACTTTATCAAGCATTCCATGTGGAGCCCTTCTAAAATTGTTTAAGTGCCATTATAAAGAGAGACAGCATCAGTAACTTCTCTGTGTAGTTATCTCCAAAAAGAAGCTGTATTCCTGCAGAGTATCTTTTGGAAGGAACATACAATATTACCTGATTTCCCAAGCCTTAATTTAATAAAGGCTTTGGGTTTGCTTTGTATCAAGGGAATTTATATTTCTGATAGTTATTCTAATGTAGTAACTGCCAGTTTGCTTTACAACACCACACCTTTGTGCTGATGAAAAAATCTTATGTTATGGGAGACTACCAATCCTAAAGACGAAATCGTAAGATTTCAAGGATGCATCTGAAAGTCATTTTGTTACTCAAATTAGCACCAAAAAGAGAATGAAACTGAATTTTAACACAGTTATAGGACCTATTAAGAATCACATTTCGTTCCTAAACTAACACAAGGAATGTGTGAATTGTTTCAGATTAAGTACAGTTTATACTTTTTTATTTTTTAATACAATACTGATAGAAACACCGCTTAGTGCAGAACCCAGTCATTTTCAACTACAAGTTTCTGTCATAGCTTCCAAAATGATACACCAAAGAAAACTATTACTTTCCAGATACCGAAAAATATAGGTGATAGCCAAATACTACATTTAGTAACCTCTATTCAAATAGTAAGTATCAGCTAAAGTTTCAGTGCAAATTCACTTCAGAATTCACGTTCAGAATTAGCCTAGCTTGGCATCAGAACTTTCTAGTGTGAATTTATTTTTACATAAATAAATAAATAAAAACAATAAAACACAAAGCAAATGACCTAAAAGTTTTTGATCAGATTATATAAACACCAATCTACAAAACGCAAACACTCTGCTTGTGTATTTTAAAGAATTCTAGTTTTCATACCCATGAACAAAATGTAATCTTATACTGTTCCCTGGAGCTCGCTCTCGTCTCTTAGAAGCTGCACTTTTTCTTTTTTCTTTGCATTGCTCTTTAAGTTGAGGTAGATCTTCTTTGTAAATCTTTAAGAAAGAGCACACTTATAAATTAAGAAAGAATTCATAAGAAAAGCATGTTTCTGAGAATTCAGACACAGTTATCATCCACAAAAATGTTATACTGACATCATTGAAAAAAATTTCCAATAATTGTAGCCGGGTATTGTATAGCGTAACTTATTTTTAAATTACAAGCAAAAAATCTAATAGAACATGCTAGGAATGTATGTAATCAGGCTTTTTTTCTCTATTGTGTCTTAATATTTTGAATGAATCAGATAATAAAAATTCTAAAGGTTGTGGTCAGTTCTTGCTCAGCTTTCAGTCTCCCCAGTTTTCAGATTTCAACAGGACATCACAAAAGTCCAACTTAAACTATGGGAAGCATTCCAACTACCATTAAAACTAAAATCTTTACCTGTCGACGATAGGTGATCTGTGTCTCTTGTTCAATTTCAGAGTCCAGCTCTGGAACATCAGACTGATCTGAATCTGATTCATCACTATTAGAATCAACCAGACTCTCTGCCACCAAGAAAAAAGAAACAGGAAATGAAGCAACCTAAATTACAAATCAGAAAGTTTTTAAACTAACTCTTTAATGTTTCTGATTTGATAATCAATGCTTATATTAGCTACAATATAAACTGCTAATAATTCACAGGCTGGCAAAATCAATTCTGACGATACAGTAGAAATAAGCCAACTTAAAAGTATGGTAATTGTTTTTATTTGGTTTTGGGAGCAAGTTCATTCTCATTAAAATTATTTCATCAACATTAATGTTTGGAGGACAGGAAGAAAGAAGAGAATAAAGTAATGAGTATAAAGCAGAAACTAAGACTTGCAGAAAACTAATAAGAGAAGTAAAGGGCTCCAAAGGGAAATTTATGGTTAGGTGAGCCATTGATGTAAGCAGCAATTCTCCATGTCGATTAAGAAAAAAATAATCATACATCGGAAAGAAGTGGTAGAAGTTTCAGTGACTATGGAGAAAAAGATTAGTCATTTAATGCTTCTGTTTTATATGATCTGGGGGAAGACAGATAATGTTGTGTCACGGAGTTTCATTCCAATAGACACATTGTTTCATTCCAACAATGTCCTGGCTGATAAATGATAATATATTTGGATCTTTCTGCAAGCTTTGATTGAATGTCGCACATTTTTTGATTAAGAAACCAGACACAAAATCAGTCTAGAACACAAATGGATTTCAAAAGATCTCAAAATGTAATTGCAAAGAGAGAATCACCACTCAGTAAGAAATGTTTCTAAGATATGCAATAAAGAGCAACCTTTGGGGCTATACTATTTAACATCTTTATAAGCGATCTAGAGAAAAACAATATTGCTACCAATAAAGGTAACAGATTACAGAGTTAGAAAAGCCATTAACAGGACAATTATCGATAGTGTGACAAAACAGATGTATGTTGCACATACTGTCAGGCAGCCAGAAGTAAGGTTATATATCCAGGAACAAGGAATTTAAACAACACTTAATATATAGAAATTTTATCTTTGGAAGCAGTAGCTAATGAGACATTTGGGTCATGGGAAATAATTAGTTAAAAATTAATTCATACCATGATGGATCAAACCAGGTAAAGACTTTTTAGAGGTTTCATCAAGGAGATGAAGATAACAATTGCTTCTTTCTGCATTTGGCACTGGCAAGGACAGCACTGAATCAGCATTCATCTACCTATTAGCTAGGTCCGCACTGATACATCTTCACCTGATCTTAGCAATTAAAGGGTGAAACAGACTATTTAATTGTAACTCTATACACTTATTTCCCCAAAGGACTCTATAAATTCCTTTAGGAATTTTCAAGTAAGGCACTCAGTTAATTGATTGATTTTGGGAAACTCAATAATGAGAATAATTGCTGTATTAGTTGCTGGGGGAAACACGATCTACATTTTTTTCCAAATATGAAGCACCTATAGTCTGCTATAAAACAAAAAGAAACCAATTACAATGCTTAAATTATCATCTAAATACTTCAAAAATTTTAATCAAATGAGTATAAGCATCTTTTTTTCCACTGACAATGTGGGCATCCATTTTTTGCCAACTTAGTAAAGGATGGTATGTACAGAATTCATAAATTCCTATCTATGATCTGAACTTTTGAATTTTCTCTTTGCACAGGGAACACAGTGGTGAATTTTTTTTACAGTCTTGCTAGATTGAGCATACAGGGTACAGGCAAGTGTTAGGCAATGATATCATGTACTTGAGTCAGCTGCAAAGTTTAACGAAAAACAGTTTGTGCAGACTGACAATTCTGAATATTTATTTCCACACTTGCACCAAAGAATTTTACTTCTCTTTTCGCTTCCCCTCCTCCCACCTGCCTTTTTTTTTTTGTTTTTTGTTTTTTGTTTAAGTAAGTTACTGACCTTGAGGTGCTATATGAAGAGAATCCTTCAACTTCCGGTCAGGGACAAATTTCCACTGAAAGACAGAATGATCAGCTCCCCCAATGGAAACAACCCACTGGTGATCGTGCGACCATCTGACATTTGTCACATGAGCAGAATGACCAAGATATTTTTTAAACTTTGCTCCTAGAACAAGAATAAAATATGCCTTGAATATATGTGGAATAAATATTTCAGAAGCACCTTAGAAAAACATATCAAGGAACCCTTACAAAAAGTAACAGTTTAATTAAGATATTCTAATTACTAGTGATATTTTAATTAATAGCAGCAACTTTATGCAGTATTGCCAAATTTTAACCTGTCTTTGAGGTAAATTTTTAAATTTGGATTCCGAGATATAATATCCGCAACAAGTCAAACACAAAGAGAATTTGTATGACAGTGCTGTATGAGGTGTACTAAAGGAATATTTTTTTTTATTTTATTGTATTCATTTTTTTACAAACCAAGATTTTACCAATTATTTCTACACTGAAAAGATGCAGATATTTAAATGTTAAATGATGCATATTTAACTCTGTGAAAACATCCCCATATGTGTGCTTATAGCACTGGTTCCCACTGTTCGTGCAATTTGAGTGCTAAGTACTTATACCAATTCACATCTTCACATCCCTTAGTAGTAGTAGTGATAGTAGTAGTGTAACTACACCAAGTTAATGTTTTCACTGACTATTACAACACAATCATTGGATCAGTTACTAAAAAAGGAGTTCCTAACAGCACTCCATTATAAAGATTCTTGCACCTTTTCTTTGGTTTTCTAATTTTAGTGCAAAATAGATAGGCTAAAAAGGAAACATATTCAGTCTCCTTCAAATGGACAGAAGACTCTGTTCAACAAAGTATTTCTGGATTACCTCAGGTACCAATAAAAGCCTTATCACTTTAAAAATAAAACTGGAAGGACTGAAATGAAATGGTTTTTACTATCACCTTTTATAAAAAGAGTTGAAAAAACTATGGGGGAATACCAGTCATCTAAAAAAAATAAAATTATTTCTTTAAGCACATCTTGCCTGGACATATCCTAAGACCCATCACAAAGATCATGCGGTTGTATCCAGCATCAAAAATGCAATGCTGCAAATTCCAATTATGCAACAGTGCGACTTTTTGTTTCCCATTTCAAAACTTAGAGATCTGATTTTTCATTTAAGAGGACTCTTAAAAGCTAGGGAACATTTCACAGGCTTTCTCTGATGATGATGATGATCATCATGTTACCAGCTTAAAGACAGAGATCTCTGTGATCGATAATTTGTTACAGTTGAACCTGAATTGTGTCTAAAACGGAGTTTTTCACATAGCTCTGAAAAAAGGAAGTCTTTCTCGTCCCCCTACATCTCTTCCCTGTTCGTTTGGTCCTGAACAGTAAACTTGAAAATTATATACCTTCCTTTACGCTTCAGTTTTAAAAATGTCATGAGATTTGTCCTTATTGCTAGTAAAATTTTGAGGAAAAGTGTTTTGAAAAGGTTTTGAAACTTCTTATAATATATAGTTGCATACTCTGCTTACAGGAGTGATTTGCCGTTCATTTATTTATTGCCTCTAGTAATTTGGTAAAGTTATTTTTTTGTCCTAGCCCAAATCTCCATCACAAATTCAGAGGAAGGAAGAAAACTAATTGAAGACCAAGGTGAAATACTTAAAGATATGTATCTCATAAAAGGATAGATATTGCATCACCTCATGAAATTCTATCAAAAAAAGAAAATAACCAAACCCCAACCCACTCTATTTTACAAAACAAAACGTATGTAAAACTTTTGGCTATCCTATTCAAAATGCAAATAAAACACTTGTTATTATTACAGCTGTCAATACACCAGCTTTTATGGCTTTGTTATTGTTTTCCACCTTCAAGCTCTAACTAAACTTAGCCAAATAAGTATTGGCTATTTACATAATTTTCAAAAGCCCAGTTTTCTAAAACCCTTTTCTTGAATAACCAAAATTGAAAAATACATGTTTATAATTGAATTTAAAGGTACTACCTTTTCTTAGGCATGGGTATCGAAAGAGCTTTACTATTCCGTAATCATCAGCTGTAACCATAACTTGCCCAATAAAATTTGCATCCACAGAATTTATATCATTTATATCTGAATATTTGGGCCAGATTCCATTAACTTCAAGACCAGAAACACAAGTCCATGACGCCCACTGAATGCCTTTTAATTCCTCCTTGTTTGTTACTTCTTTTCCACCTAAAACAAAAATAAAGAACTATTTTTCAATATTCACTTATGCAATTTTAAAGAAGATAAATTTTTTTTAAAATTCTCAAGGACCAAATCCTAGTGAGACAGAATTAAAAACTGACTTCTAAAACTATCCGGATCTAATATTCTCGTTATGACCAACAGTATCAGTAGTAAGGCTTCTCAAGACTACTTAACAGAATATCAAGGGTTTGGTACTTCACAGTTTTTATTTCTTGATATCTGTTTAAGACTGTGTTATGTTTAAACGTCTATCAAAAACACACATAGCCATTCTAAAACAGTTTGGAAAAAATCTGTTGCTGAACTATTCTAGAAACCTGGATTAGAGTGAAAACCGAAGAGCTCATTTAGATCTAGCCACTGTAAATGACTGAAAACACCAATTTCATACTTAGATCCTTGTTACACTATTTCACAGCAGCTCTATCTGTAGTAAGATTGTTCCAGTCTCACAAAGTTTCATATAAGAGCTTAAGCCCTTAATCAGACCAAAGGCCCATTTAATAAATACTCTGTCTTCAGGAACAGCCAGAAACAGAGCGCAGGAGCAACAAAAGAACAATGCAAGGAAATGTAAAACTTGTGAGCCAGACTGAGTGTGCAACTGCAGAACCTGAGCAGGACACTGCCAACAATTCACCTCTCAGTCTTCAGTGATAACAAAATTGAAGGCAACGGAGCTGTTTTCTTATTGTTAGTAGGATTCTAACTGGTGGAAGAGGATGGGATGGAATGTAGGGGAGCAGCCTCAAGTCAAGGAGGTAAGTTTTCAACAGAGGGACAGGACAAGGGAGAACTCAAGTGGACTGGAATAAATAGAGGAAAGAACAGCCTTAGAGGAAAAAAAAAGCAAAATGGCAAATAAATTAGGAAGGAATACGTAAAAAAAAAAAAGCAAAACCAAAAAATCCAACAACCCACACTCAAGGAAAAATTTAACTACTACCTACACCTCCAAAAACTGGAAAGGAACTCAAGTGCCCTGTTTGAAGATCCATCAGCTCTGATGAAATAACTGCATCCTTTGACAAGTTTTACCTTGTAATCTTTTTCAATCACTACTCCATGTAAATGATGACTACTAATATGGGTTATACCCATGACCTAGTCCGACAGATCTTGTATTAGGCAACTTTAAGTTCCTTACTCATTTATAGTGGAATTTTAAGTGTTACATGATTCCGATCATTATTTTAAAATATTTAGGAGATTCCTCTAACTTCACTGACGGCTCAACCTTTTTCATAAACAAGCTTTCACAATCCCACATTCTAATATATCAAGAAACTCCAGGCTGAAAGCTGCCTATGTAACTCCAAATTGCTCCTCCTGCGTGTATTTCTTACAGTCTGAATTCTCACTTACTATATTTTCTTATGTCTCTTCTGTCTCATTCAGTGTACAAAATCAAACTCGTGCATCGAATTAATTAGATGCTTCAGCAAAAATTTACAAAAAGCTCCACAGAGCTATCAAAAATGTACAATGAAAGGCGTAAATATTGTTTAACAAATGAAGAGACACTATAGACAGTGGTGATGATAATAAATAAATACCTACTACAAATATGATGAGTGGGAAAAATGCAGAATGGTATTATGTAGCGTATACACACACAGAAGAAACAAGCAAAACCTTGTGACAAATACTGCCCTTGACATATTGTAACCAGGACTACTTCAGTTTGAAGCTTTAAGATACACGTACTACGTGAATGTGTCCTCTGCAGAGGGAATTGTCTTGATGAAAATTGTTTCAATAGTATGGGACAGTTCAGTCAAGTTTTCAAGACAGTGTTGTCTTGAAATTATTTACAATAATGGGGTTGTCACAAACTTTGAATCTGAAAACTATGTTTTTACTGTTATGTAATATGCTAATTTTCTTTAATAGTCCCCTGCCATGAAAGAGAAAAGACGCATTTGAACTTGCATTATCAGCAGACTGTCCAACTAAATTTCATTTTGATGGTTGCATGACGAAATCATGTATGTATCACAGCTTCAATATTTCTTTTGTTTTCAGTGAGTAATTTCTAACATTCTGGCATCCTTGTATCAGGTACTCTTACTTTCTCTACAGTTACCTAATCACATTATACTTCCAAATTCATTTGCATTCTGATTGTTTCTATCTGTAGGTATTTCTCACTGTAAAAGCTCTTTTAAGTTAAATTCTTCAGTTCTGCTACAAACATAGCTCTAGAAAACCAGATGACTCTTCCCAGATGCAACATACTGATTTTTCCACATTTTAAAAAAACATACAGTGCAAGCAAATGATAATCTGTTTAATATCTAAGCTAAATAAGTACACATCTATAAACCTACTGCAAAACTGAATTTTAATGCAGTATTTTTTTTTCTAAAAAATTTTTGAGAAATAAAATTAATTATAAGCCAGCATCTCTGACATAAAAAGATGCATTATAAAAAAGAATAAACATATAAGGACAAAAATATTTAAGAAACTTTGCCAGAAAACACTGTACTTATTCAAATACAGTAAATACTTATACAAACTTAGAAAAAAAAAAATCTCTATAACCTAGTCCTTTGAACCAGGACCTTTAACTTGTCTGTTTTTACAAAACAACTATACATTCTTCCTCTATTAAGTAACAAATATCATAAAGAGTACTCAGAATCTTACTTGGCATCCTGTAAAAAAGTCTCTTCCCATTGCCATCATTGGTCTGTAAGTATTTACTATCCGAAGACCAATCCATATGGGTGATGAAACTTAAAGATCCAATACATTCTCCAACTTTCTTGTATCGCTGAACAACACCATATACATCCACAGAGCTATCATTGGAACCAACAGCTAGGAAATTCCCATCTGGTGAATATTTCAGTTCATGAATAGCTTCTTTCCTGTCTTTGATATGAACAACCTCAGTCATATCTCTGTAGTATGAAAGAAAGCATGTCATAAGTATAGAAAAGCTTTATCATACTGTCAAGTTCCTAGTTTAAAAAAAGGACAAAATTGTGAAATGAAGTGAACTTTACCATCCTATATGCAAACACAACACTGCTATTTTTAGAGTTCGGTAGGTCTTCATGGCCAAAAAAGAGAAGGTAACAGTGACACAAGAAGGTGCTGCACTGGCCTTGGAGAGAGAAAACAAAAGGAACTGTTCAAGCTGGGTCCACAAAAAAAAATTAATCAGGTAGATTACCAGACCTTTATTCACTCAGGGAAAAAAACTTCACTGAACTGAGAGACAGATCTAATTTTCCCTTTAAAACTGTGGGATCACAGCCACAAGGCAGCACTGTATTTGCATGTGTGATGTGCTGACAGCAGTATTCCAACACATGGAAACAATTTATGAAGTAATGAAGATTTATTTCTTAATAATTCAAGAATAATTAATAAAGCTAAAACCTGAAGTAAAACATTTCCTAGGACACTGTCGTTCTTTGCAAATAGACCAATATAATTTTTCAAATGTGTTGTTATGGAACAACATGAACACATGTAGCACACACATTTTAACAATCTGCACACCCTCAAGATCAGCAATTTAAAACAGAAATGCGAGTGAACTCCTCATGTATGGTCACTACAGTGTCAATATACATACATTTTATAAAATCAGTTAGAGAACATGCTTGAAAGAGTTAATACCATCTATTTTTAATTTTTGTAACATACCTGACTCGAAGCACAGTGAAAGAGCCATCCTTCATTCCAAGAGCGAGATGGATTCCATCAGTACTAACTGCAGCACAGCGAATGGGTTCCTCCATATTACACCGGGCAATCAAAGCATGGTCTATTAAACTCCAAATTCTAAAATAAAGTAAAAAATACAAATGTAAGGAGTGGTTTGTAGCTGTGTCATAGATAGCATGAAACCTGCAATTTCTGCAGAACGCTGGACATGGGAGTGTCCTATTTTAAAATAATTTTCCACAAGGAAAATCTAAGACAAAAGTGTGAATTTTGCATACAGCAAAGAATATTCTTATATTTAAAACAGCAAGAATGTATCTAATGAGAAAATGCAGAGCAGGTTAATTTTATTTCCAAATATAAAAAGCATGACAAAATATGGCAATATATACGTTTAGACCACTCTGAAAATTCCACTATTTTGTTAATCATTTTAGCCAAGAACGTTAAAGAACAATTAAAGACTCTGGTCAGTTAACATATTCTTTCCTATTAACAAGTCTTTATTCATAACTCCTTACATATAACTAGAAAATATTAAAACATGTAAGTTTTTATTACAAGATACTTTACAACATCTATCATTTAGAAGGTATATCTGGAATTCTAGAACATTATTTCAGTATTCATAATTCAACTGCTGTTTTGCTTAAACACATTAGACTTAAAACATTTGACAACAATGCCAACGCATTTAATTTCTAAGAAGGAAGATAAAAGGTGTTCTTGAGAAAAAAAAGATGAACTTGTGAAAGGGAGTAATTTACTGGGTTTTCTCAGAATATACATTCTATTTACTATGCATGCATGTTTGATCAAACACCTGAGCTACATGTAAATTCACAGCATGTGAAAAAATGAATATGGTAAGAATAAAAATTCTAAGTTTTTATTACAATTTTTTCATTGTAACCTTGGAATGCCTAACATAACTCCTGAAAAGGAAACACGTGATACTTGTGTATGAGTGCTTAATATTATACTAAATCAGTTAGAATTTTGTACATTTCATTTTTGTGAAACATACATTTCCACTATATTTTATTACTGGAGAGCACTAATTTCATGCATAACTTAACTGGTTCAGAAGCACTTCAATGCCACATTTTAATACCTTCAAAAGGCATACATTTCAATTTGGTTATCTACAAAACAAGCTGTTTCTTTAAAAGTGTACGCAGTTAAACAAACAAGACTTAACCTGACTGATCGATCATCACTTCCAGTCATTGCTAGCGGTTTTGTAGGATGGACAGCCAAAGCCCACAGCTCTCCTTCACAGTGCCCCTGCATTATCAGGAAAGGCTTATTACGCTCATGCACCACAATTTCAAAAATTTCACTATCTTGTGTCCCGACGAGTATATGGTCTCCTCTCCAGCAAACACTTCTTACAGACAGACCTGTAGAAGAGATTGTTACCAAGAGATACAACCTCAGAATTCGTGAAACAAAGGTACCACTGCATGCCACAAAACATAAAAGCAAGAAAATTTCAAGAAGCATCTGCATACCTTCTCTTATTTCTCCATTTACTCCTTTTATCTATTCTATATAACACATACTGCCCTTGGAACATTAACTTTTCAAGCTTAGTATTACAAAAAATTCTAAAATAAAATGTGGGCCTTATTTCAATGAAGAACACATAGCCAATTATTGCACTACAAGCTGTCTGACAGAGAAAGGTAATAGACATTTGCATCTGAAATTACACAGTCATTGTCTTTATGTTTCAAGAAAGGTAGCCAACAATGTAAATTATAATTTCTGATCAAACCGTGGACCTTAGTACTAGCGAGATTAACCTAAATGTTATGAGACAGAAGCGTCACTAGAATATGCTTTATATGTAAGACAGTCAAGAAGCCCAATTCTCCCCAGCTTGTTTCTAAGATGCTCCCCCTAAAGCAATCATTTTAACAGTATCTGGAATTATTTTTCCCACTAAACAGGAAGTTTCCAGGCTTGCAGCATAAGTGAGCACTCACAGGCTGCTCTTGTTTGTAGACAAGGCTGGGAATAACAAAATGGAAGTTAGGATAGTTGTACAACTCAGAACCCAGTTGTAGGTGCCCAATTTTAGGAATACACACCTTGGAAAACAGGCTGATAGTGCAACTCAATTTTCCCAATTTCAGGTGTAGATAACCAGATGGCAGCAATGTCTAACTTAGTTCACTTTGCCTAAAGACAGGCTGTGGAGAGTAGCTCAAGAATAATCTTTGAAAAACTACTCTGGATTAATATGTGAGACAAAATCGTATCTATCAGATGAGAGAAAGGAATATTGCAATGGTATGAGTTGATGTGCTTCTGAAAATATTTTTAACTATGTAGAGGGGAAAAAAGACCCTTATGTTAATTAGTTTACATTGGAAAAAAAATTGCAAGACTCAGAAACAGCGAATGGGTGGGTTAGCAGGCCAGTCTGGTGCATCCACACTGACGTTTTAATTCTAACAAAGTTAGCTTTCAAAGCAAAGATCCTGATCATGCCCACTTACCAGGCTTTGCATTACAAGATAGCTTTCAAATGCACAAATAAGACTCCCTCTGAATGAAACTGGAGTGAAAGATGTGCTCCAGGAGTGCACTCAGCACAGTCCAAATACGATGCAATGTTCAGTCCACTGAATCAGACTAGAGCCAACGCCCCTCAACCCCCCCTCAAAATGCATATTAGTGGGCTACCCTAACCCTCCACACAAACTGCTTTGCTTTACGGATTTGTTCCTGTTGTGCTACACTGGTGAATACGACCACCTTACCATTCAGCCCTATAACCTAGACATTATATGACTATGTTGTCTACAGCGATTTATATAAGAAAAAAAAAAAAGAAGAAAAAAGAAACAACCAGAATCTTTGATGAAGGATGATTAAGACAACCTGTTTTAGTGATTTGGAACTTCTTACGGTGGAGAGAGATATTTTGAAAGACAATTTTGACTACTTGGACATGTATCTAGCGTCAATTAATTGCTCTGCAAGCCATTCAGAGGGATAAAAAACTTGAGTTCATTGTGTTCATGCATAAACTTACGAAGAGGTGAGGTGTAGCAGCAGCAGTAAATGCAATTAAGAAAACAAGCAGAAGGCAGGTCATAAAGGCAACCCTCAAAAGGATACAATAAGAAAGAAAGACTGAAGGGGAAAAGATTCAGGAAACTGAATTTATTAAAGACAGGATTTTTAAAAAGCTATTAGGTCTGTCATGGGCACTTGACAAGTCAAAAAGATAAGGATGTAGTTCACATAAGTGATCAAGAAGAACCAGAAGAGTTCATGGCAAGAGTCTGTTCCATCGAAACTAAAGGAGACAATCCAGAGTGGAGAACAAGTTTGAAAGAAAGAAATGGGGAATGTACCACAGCTTTCAACTACATGCAACAGAGCTGAGAAACAGCAGTGGAGTATATTTAAATTTAAAAGTCACTATACCTCAGGGCATTTCAAATAGAATGTATTCCATCTTGCATTTCACAATCTTGGCAGGAATGCCAAGTCCAGTACAGAATACAAAGATCTGACTTGTAATCAGTTATTTATTGACCCTGAGTATCTGACTGCCATTAGACTTTCTACCACATAGTCAAACTCTCGGCAAGATAGTGGAAAACAACAAAGTGACTGGGGGCAAAGAAAACCAAATGCCAACAAAAGCAAAATCATAAGTGACATTAGTGCTTCAGTATATGTTGGTATACTTCTCCTGAATCACTGAAGAACAATACCTAGAACACAGACAAAACATGCTATAGAGTGCTAGATGTAAAATTTTAACATGACAAACTGTAATTAAAGTCATAGGTATATGTAAGCAACATTCTAATTACTATGAAACTGTAGATTGCTTCCAAGTAGTTTTTATACAAACTTGAATAACTAGCAAATGTAATTTCTATATTTGGCTGTTCTACATTGTAGATCTCTGTCTCTTCGAAGCTCTCAGCCTAGGGAGGAGCACAGAGAAATTGTCTGGGCAGCCAGGGATCAGGTTAGGAAAGATAAAGCCCAGTTAGAGTTAAACCTGGCCACGGACATCAAGGACAACAAGAAAAGCTTCCACAGGTATGTCAGTGACAAAAGGAAGACTAGGGAAAACGTGGGTCTACTCAGGAAGGAAACAGGAGACCAGGTCACCCAGGATATGGAGAAGGCTGAAGTATTCAATGACTTTTTTGCCTCAGTCTTCATTTGCAAAGGCTCTAACCACACTGCCCAAGGTAAAGGCAGTACAAGTACTGCCCATTATAGCAGAAGACCAGGTCCAAGACCAGCTGAGGAACCTGAATGTGCACAAGTCCATGGGACCTGATAAGATTCATCTGCAGGTCCTAAGAGAACTGGCGGATGAAGTTGCCGAGCCTCTACCCATCATATTTGAGAAGTTGTGGCAAACTGGTGAAGTTCCCACTGACTGGAAAAGGGGAAACATAACCCCCATTTTTAAAAAAGGGGAAAAAAAGACCTGGGGAACTAGAGGCCAGGGAGTCTCACTTCTGTGCCTGGCAAGATCACGGAGCAGATCCTCCTGGAAACTCTGGTAAGGCACATGCAAAATAAGGCGCTGACTGGCAACAGCCAACATGGCTTCACCAGGGGCAAGTCACACACCTGACAAATTTGGTGACCTTCTATGACAGAGTTACAGCATTGTGGATACGGGGAGAGCAACAGATGTCATCTACCTGGACTTGTGCAAAGCGTTTGACACTGTCCTGCATAACATCCTCGTCTCTAAATTGGAGAGACATGGATTTGATGGATGGACCACTTGGTGGATAAGGAACTGGCCAGATGATTGCACTCAAACAGTTGCGGTCAATGGCTTGATGTCCATCGAGACCAGTGATGAGTGGTATTCCTCAGGGGTCGGTTATTATTTAACATCTTTGTTGGTGGCATGGATATTGGGACTGAGTGCACCCTCAGCAAGATTGCTGACAAGCCCAAACTGTGTGGAGCAGCCAACACGCTGGAGGGAAGGGATGCCATCCAGAGGGACCTGGACAGGCTTGAGAGGTGGACCTGTGTGAACCACTTGAAGTTCAACAAGGCCAAGTGCACTGTCCATCACATGGATCAGGGCAATTCATGCACAGATACAGGCTGGGGAGAGAATGGATCAAGAGCAGACCTGAGGAGTGGGACTTGGGGGTGTTGGTAGATGAGAAGCCATCAACGTGCATTCGCAGCCCAGAAGACCAACCATATCCTCAGCTGCCTCAAAAGAAGCATGGCCAGCAGGTCGAGGAAGGTGGTTCTGCCCCTCTACTCTGCTCTCATGAGACCCCACCTGGAATAGTGTCCAGCTCTGGGGCCCCCAATATAAGGAGGACATTGACCTGTTGAAGCAGGTCCAGAGGAGGGACACGAAGATGATCAGAGGGCTGGAGCACCTCTGCTATGAGGACAGGCTGAGAGAGTTGGGGTTGTTCAGCCTGGAGAACAAAAGGCTCCAGGTAGACCTCAGAGCAGTATCTGAAGGGAGGCCTAAAAGAAAGCTGGAGAGGGACTTTTTACAAGGGCATGTAGTGATAGGACAAGGGGTAATGGCTTCAAACTGGAAGAGGGTAGATTTAGAATAGATATTAGGAAGAAATTTTTCACTATGAGCGTGGTGAGACACTGGAACAGGTTGCCCAGGGGAGCTGAGAAGACCCCATTCTTGGAAGGGTTCAAGGCTAGGTTGGATAGGGCTTTGAGCAAGCTGGTCTAGTGGGAGGTGTCCCTGGCCATGGCAGGGGGGTTGGAACCAGACGATCTTTAAGGTCCCTTCCAACCTAAACCATTCTATGGTTCTATGATTAAAGCATTACTGACCATTCTACGATTAAAGCATTACTGTTCCTTGTTAAAAATGGCTGTGCTATAGAAAAGATGTGCATT
The DNA here is from genome assembly GCA_013398295.1 of Chionis minor. NCBI lineage: Eukaryota > Metazoa > Chordata > Aves > Charadriiformes > Chionidae > Chionis > Chionis minor. Next base: position 778,579 of record VZSF01004389.1, read on the forward strand.
TTATTAAATACCCGTGTCTACAACTTCATAGTATGTTTTACAGTAACTTTGAAGGACTACATGACCTTCATACTTGTGGGCATGATCAACTTTCTTTTCTAGCACATAGTTCACAGAAACATACCTTAAACAACCTTTTTGGGTTTTTTGACATCTTTTCTTGTTCAAAACATTGGCAAGTTTCCTATCTTATTGGTACATCAGAAGTAACAAAATTCTTTTTACCTTTGTATCCTTGGTCTGTTTCCCTGAGATCAATCACAGTAATTGGTTTAAAATTTAAGTCCCACAAGCGAACACAGCCATCCCTGCCACCAGTGGCAAACCCCTCTTCGCATGCATTCATGCTGAAAATTCCTGCCTGAAGAAGAAAGTTAATTTTAACAAAATGCACAGATTACAGATACTAATATGGAAAGCGGCACTCCTGTCTGTGCCAGTACTGATCGTCTTCCCGTCTTCCTACCTGTTACCCTGTTGACAATAGCTCAAACATATGCAACTAATACAAGCTTTAAATACGAAAGAGTCAGAAATGGCAACAAACAAAATGAGCAGAATTCACATTCAGTGACAAACAGTAAAATAAGAGAATTGTTGCAATACCGCTTTCATCCTGATGACAACAATTCTAGTGATGCTGCTTCTTATCCCTAGAAAGAGTTTAGTGCCATATCCTCCTACCTCAGGGCCTGGACCAACTCTCACAAATGTCAGCAGGAAGATTTCCACTGACGTCTGTTAGGCTTGGTTTGGGGCCTTGGTTGCTATTATCTCAGCTTCTATGTAACGAGGCAAAAAACACCTGGGATTTTTTTTACATTTTTAAGCCAAGGAAGATGGATTTAAAATTCATGCTTAGAAGCAAAATTTAAGAAAAACAGTGATCACTTTACACCATTTAAAAATACATAATATAAGCTCTTATTTTGAATGTGGACATCAGCAAACAAAACCTAACACATTTTCTTTAATTCACTTGATACATGTTTTCTTCATGATATAGCAAGAGGCAAGAATGATATATCTATTATTAAAATAAATTATTAAAATAAATATACTATATCCACATAGCCATTATATTTGATGCAAACATGACACACTGTCTAAAGAGCATACACCCTTTTTTTTTTTTTTAAAAGTACCTACACAACTCACTAGCCTTATTTTCAGAGGTAGCTCATGCATTTCAGTAAGCAAAGCTACTGAAAGGGCAACTTAGGCTAGTAAATCTATGAGGAGTTAAAAAAAATTGTTCTATACTTATTGAAAATATTTATTATTCATCTATGACAAAAGAAGACAGGACAGCACATTAAAAGTGAGGGAAGGGAAAATCCATCTCTAACTCCTGTCTAAAAGAAGGTAGAACAGCCAACAACAGACATGTATCATCTATAATGTTGTTCCAAAGTTTCAGTTTTGTAAAGAAGTAAATGTAAAGTTCCAATAGTTTCTCTTGTTGGGGGTCTGGATTTTATAGTAATGAAGCATATTAACCCCAAAAGTGAAAGCAATCTGCAAAGGAGAGATTGGTTTTTTGAGGGAAATAAAACTTACAGAACAAATTAGCATCCAGTGCGGTGGCTTGTGAAAATTCCCAGGTAGTCACGACTATTCTCTCCTACCAAGCAGTTTTTTCTTTTTAAATTATAACTAAGGAAAATATCATAATGAAATAGTAATGAAATATCGACTGTGTTTGCTTCTCTAGCATCAGGTAACAAGGATATCATTTTTAAAGTTGAGAGAAAAAAATATCTCAGCTTTCACCAAAAAAAAAAGCATATTATTACCAGACTATCAAATGACAATCAAAACTGAAAGACTAGGGTGGCAGAACTCAAATTTCTTGGTGTATCATGTCTATCCTCAGGATACAGACTTTTAAGACAAGCCATGTTTTTAGAAGTAGTACATGCCTAAACAGAAATGGAGTGGAATTTTTAAGGCATAAGCAGATTAGAAGGCTAACTCCCATTATCTCTAACATCCTGAAAATCCTTTCTGTTTCTTTAGATGCCTAGAGATTTTTGAAAATAAAACCCAAACTGTATTCGTTTCTCAGTGTGTGTGCGTGCCTGTCTGTTTTACTGCATTAACCTTTTAGCGTCATTGAGTAAATAAAAGGCTAGAGGAATTTTGGCTCATTTTGTACCATATACTGAATTTTGCCCAAGTTGTGGCATATTTAAGTCTTTTAAAGCTCTATTTGGAATGTAGCCTTGATAACAGAATTATTCTCTTTTCTCTAATTAACTCCTTCCAAAATCCATGATTTAATTAGTCGGTATTAAAAAAAGAATCAGACATTTGGTGATGTGGGAAGCTGGCTGAATGTTATGAAGATAAGATCAAGTGGATCCAGGATTAATCTGTTTTCCATTTCACAGAATACCCTTATCTTGAAAAGGACATACTGGTTGTCAAGGAGATTTGGCAGATGCGCTTGCTCAATCTCTTGAAATGCAATAGGACTTTCTCGTTTCGGTCTATGTGCCACTGCAATAGAAGAACTAGATGAAAACTAGAAAAAAGGACCCTTATTAATGGGGACTGTAAGTGCCTAACAGAAGAATCTAAGCTTAGTTACTCTTAATTTAATTGTTAGGCCCACACTTCTTGAGGAAAAGACAGATTCTTTACTCTGCTAGCATGGCCAGCCATAAATTCTTCCACTAAATCTTTCCTTTCAGAAACTGTCAAGATTGTTAATGCATATCAACTTTGGATTTGCTTTTTTTTGGATTTCTCTGCTTCTCTTAATCAGAAATTTAGCCTGAAATTGCCATTAACATAATTTGATTCTTGATGGTCAATAGCCTTCTAGCAGTAATGAGAGTCAAACAATTGCATTGACTTTGTTTGATCCAATTGAATAATGTGAGCAACAAAGATTGATTGTGCTCCTAAATCAAAATAGAAGGTGTAGATCAAAGTCTTCCGTCTTAAAAGTTACAAAGCTTGACATACAGAGTGCATTCTTCTGTCACAAATTTTTCATTACGCTTGCTAAGGAATGGGAAAATTCTGGAAATAACATCTCAAATTGATCAGCAGTTTTCTCCAAATGCAGAGTATTTCCTACTTTTTCCAGTACAACCAGCTGGTATTACATCTGTGTTTCCTTAAACTTGAAAAAAAAGAGTTGAATGAGAGTAAACGAAGAAATAAATGCTCAGATCTACCAGAAACGATAGTTGAAAGCTGGAGAAGTACAAAAGGAACTTGACAAAGATGGTCTCTACTACATGAATATTTTGCTATTGGTTCTATCTAAGAACCCTCCAAAAGTGAGGTAGTGTCAGGTTTTCTATTGCTGCTGGACCTATCTTGCCTCTAACGGACAAAAATCAAGTGTTAATTTATCTAAATGCAGTCGTTTATATAAAATCCACCACACTAACTCTGACTGCGCAATTCCTAAAACACATGACTGCACTTAGCTATAATTAGGACCAAGCTTGAAAGATCATACGGAAACTTCAGAAGCAACTGACTACTACTGAGCAATATGGAGAACTGCGATATTATACCAGCTCGACAGGTACTCTACTGCCTCCTTTTTACTCCTAGATACAACTCAGGACATAGATGCTACCATGTGAAGCAACACATATGTTGAGCACTTAAGATATTGTCTATCCCAATATATACTGTATAGCAAGGAAATGGATGGCAAACATTTAAGGTTGGTGTCAGTAAGTTTACAATGGAGAGCCACTACTGCGAAATTTAATCTTCCTATCTAACAAGTCATTCATAAAACAGTTAAAAAATGGTCATATTACTATAAAAAAGATATAGTTGCCTGTATGCCTCTCATTGGCTAAAATAAGTGTTCAGTCACCTTTCAAATCCATGACTAGTCTAAGCAGTAGGAGAAAAATACTGCATGACTTAATGTGTTGGTATATGACACCAGCTTAAAACCATTCATTTAAGTTCATTATATTGTTTCCATCTATATTTAATTAGTATTCACCCAACTGACATAGGCGTGCAATAGTTTTAACAGAGTGCCTGTTATTTAACCTCAAGCCTGTTATTTAACCTCAGTTTCTGACATCAATCCACACAACTTTAATGTGTACCTCTGAAACACTATCTCAAAATAAATTATTCAGCTGCTGAGAAAGCATCTTATGTACATTTACTATGCAAGGCAAAGGCATAGCGTACAAGAATCTTTTAAAAGTACAGTGTTTTTAAATAAGCATACTATTTTGTTTTAATACCTGAGTAACATCTTGCATATATTCATAGTCATGGACTACAATGAATTTAGAAAATGTAAGACGATAAAATAAATAGGAGAATCTATAGTCTGTTCTTTGCATTGGTACAAAAATGAGACACCTAATAAAAGTTGTTGGTTTTTAGTCAAGATACATATTAACTTTCCAGAATCAGATACCAATACCTACAAATAACCTCCTGAAGTACTACCAGTGCCAATGAACTCGCACATGCTTCCATGTTGCTCTGTTTTCTTTTGCCCTTTTAAAACTTTTGGTTTAGTATTATCATTTATTAGAGATCAGCGAAACTAGAATTGGAGTTTCCAACTGCCATCCAGTGTTCCCTGCACATGAACTTTGTGCCTTTACTCTTGACCCCTGCCTGTTTCCATTTTCTCCTACTTTTCATTCCTACTTCTACACTAAGTGAACTCTCCAGTCCTCTTCCAACTAATTCTCCAGTCATCCCAACCTATTTGTTTCAACTTTTTATTTCTGCTCAAACTCAGACAGGAATCTGCTGGAAACTCTTTTTTCCTCTGTCTACAGTTCTTAGTATTGCTGTGACAGAAGACAGATAATCTGTCTTAGCTGTGAATTCTATTTTGCTTGCTAGTGTTAAAGTTGCTATCTGTTTCCTCGGTTGTTTATACTGGGACAACATGGTTTATTTTACACATTGAATTACTCTTAAAGTAAAAGAGGCCTTTTCAGCTACTGTAACCATAACAAAGATAGCCAACTTTTGAAAAGAACCATTTTCTATATTAATGCAGAGCACTGCCAGCTGGATGGACTATACCCCTACATCACTAACGTCCTTTAGAAAATGTTTTCCTGCATCTCAGATACCTACTGTTTATGTTGCAAGAAAGAAACACATGGCACTTGATACAAATAATGAGACATGTTTTCCTTGAATAAATTTTCAGTTTAATTCAAGCCTGTTGAGGAGTAATGACGCAGGATGATAAAAAGGCATGCAGGGAGGACAATTCCAACACTAGGATACTGAATGGAAATTTATACCAATTCCCTACCATGTGCACACTGTGCTTTTAACAACATATCCACACCACAAATGTTATCATTTACACTTGCATTTTCTTTTAAGAGAATGTACGAGAAGGACAGATTTATAAAATTAAGTACAAAATAACTGTAAAATATGATGGCAATAGTTTAGTATGGCTGAAGAGGCACTCTTATTTCAAGCTGCTATGTTTTGTGTTTACAATAGTCTGACAGTATTATCCTTTAAGGTAATATTTTATTTTAAAAAAGGTTTCATTTTGTCGGAAAGTAAGCTTCCAGAAGAGATTTTATCGGGTTTTTTCCCCCCTGAAATTGGTGAGATTTGTAGTGACTCTAATCTCTCGTGAAAATGAATTCCAAAGCCGTGAACTAGTGCCCCTACTTAATTTTCAGTACTGCAAAGTACAATTCCATTGAGCCTAAAGGACAGAGCCAAAAATAGAAGGCTAGCTGAGATCTCCTCCAAGGTCACCTGAGCTCTGTCCACTGACACTACTGAAGATAAGGAGCAGAGCACTTCCAATTTGATCTTGTGGTCAACAAAGAACTGACACAGCACATAAGATAACAGAGCAACAAGTTCTCATCATCCCATGTATATCCGTTGGGCCATTTCACAATGAAACAGTTGAAAAGCCCTGCATCATTCTGAGTAATAAACTGTTGCAATTTTAAATACTCCAAGTAACAAATAAGTGACTATACAGGACAGGTGTCTCCTACAGCACCAAACAGGGTAGGAGGGTGTTTTCCTGATCAGTTTGGGTTAGGAGACAAAGTGTACTCTTTTCCTACTCTGGGAATCCAGGTCTGCATATGCAATAATAAGCATTTTAAAATTTTCACTAGCTTCAACATGAAAAAGTACATGTTCACGTCACCTTAGGAAAATATAGAATACAACAGAACACTATTGAACACTAAATATGAACACTAAAAACAGATATGGAAGTACAGACTACGAATCAGGGAATATTTGGAGGCTAAAATATCCCCTCATACTTCCTTGTTTATAATTTGGGCCTTCCTGAATACATTTAATATTTCTACAGACACATACAGGAGGGTATGCGCACGCATGTATGTGTATATATATATTTTTATATACCTACACTTACGTGTATATAAAGAAATCTCAAATGCAAAATATAGTCTAGGGTATGTTTCCCATGTTTATGTTCTTCATAACTTTACTTTTGTTCATAATCAGAAACACTGTCTTTATACAGCTATTTGAATACACAGTCCAATCACCTTTAAATCATTAGCCAATACAACCATCCTGAATGTACATTTTTAAACCATCAGTAAACCAAGAGTCTCCTTACTGCAGACTGATTGCAACCTCTCCCACATACAGATCATACATCAATTTTTCCCCCTCCATTCTACCTGATCAAATCATAGAGGGATTTTAATAGTTGAGTTACATACATCATCCCATCCAGTACAACACTGCCAGTTAAAGAAAATGCATTCTTCTAAGAAAGTACAATTAACTGTTACTGATTTTTACCTAAAATTTTGAAGCTCATATGCTTGTATTTTCAAGCTATTTTAAATTGTTATTAAGGGAACTTCATGTATTGTATAGGAAATACAATGCTTTACAAAACGAAAATCAATGTTCAATCAGCAAATACTACAGCTTCATGGAGTTACTTCAGCAGTTGCATGCTTCGTAGGTTAAAACAACCAAAAATTGATTTGCTTTGTTTTTAAAGTGAGACCTGGACAAGTTCGAAGTTGAATCCTGCATTCTATTACCATATATGACTTTCTACCATGAGAGGAAATGAGGACTATGATAGTTTTGCATACACAAATTAGACTGCAGACCACTAAGCGGTTTTGCTGCCTACTTTAAATCACAAAACTGTATGCTATGAAAGAATACAGAAAATATGATGAAAACTTACATAGCAAAGATATAACTTCATAGCCACATTAAACGTTTTGATTAAAAGTAAATCTTATCAAGCACTTCTGAAAAATTTTATTAAACCCCAACTGATGTGTCTTCACTTTTCAAAGCTGTACACCGTTCTAAATAGCTGAATGAGCACAGTAAAAGGCAGCAACATAGGACAAGGAAGAACGAGTGAGTCCAGATAAAATGACTAAACATATGTGTCTACAAACACATTAGGTGTTTGGGCTTATGTTACAGATCACACAATCAATGAAGTCTAGCAAGCTCTCAGACACCACCAGCCAGTAGGACTCAACTCATCGCATGGCATGACAGAATAGCTGATGTCGGGGGGAAACACCGGAGAGCTTCTAGTCCGTGTTGTGAGTATCTCCAAATGGACAGAGATGTGGAGGGAGACTCCACAGCCTCTCTGGGGAGATGTTTCTTTGTTTCAGCATCAATTGGCTGAATACAGGAGCCTGGGCCTTCTGAGACACTTTTGGATTAATCGGACATCCACAAAAGAAAGTCAGATAAAGCAGATTCCTATTCTTTGGAGGAGGCAGCTACACGGTCAACTCCAGTATATAAAACATCACTATATACACCCACACATGGGTAATTGAATAGAGTAATACACATCTACTTAAGGGTGAACTTAAATGCATTCCAGGCTCTATTGATCACTGACTAAGTGCCCCATCAATGATAATGGGAGACAGTACATAAATAGACACCTAAATGTATTTCTCCATTTAGCATTCACTTCCTACCATAACAACGACCTTAAGCAAAAGAAAAGAAACAAAAAAAATTTCAAATTAGACATACTGAATCTCTATCATTGAAATTATTTAGGAACACAGACCAGGTGATCTTGCACTGCTCTTTCCAGTTCTCCAGAAATCTATTTAACATTTTATATTAATTCAAAGAGATATACTTACAGCATGTGCTCCCTGTATTGTCCGTACAAGGTTGATTCCTTTCCATACATATATATCTCCATTCAGGGCACCAGAATACGTCACTTCATCCCTTGCACAGGCTAGGCACAATATAGTTTGGAGATCACCAGTTTTGCCAAAAACACCACGTTTCGGTGTCAATGAATTGCCACACAAGCTCCAGAACTGCAATATAAAGTGATTTAGAAAGATGGATATTTTGCTAATATCCTATAATTTAATATGTACATGTGAAGATAATTACCTTACCTCCAAAATACATGATCATTCACACCCTTTTCCCTGCTTTAGTTCTCCAGTTGGTTAACAACATGTTATGTTATTAACCAACTTTATCTTTCTATAAAATCAGCATAGCAGAATAGCTGGGAAGGAGTTTTGGGGTATCAGTATTAAATCAAACTGAAATTCTCTCAAATTATAATTTGTGAGTCAGTTGTATTTTCAGTTATTTCTGAAAAGCATTTCATAATACAATTATCTGATTTTTCTTTGATGTAAGACTTCCTCTTTGCAAGTGCTGCATCTGTACTTTATGTTACTTTTTTCTCAAAGGAAACAGCAACTATTTTTAAAATGCTATTGTTATTTAAAAATGCTTCCTACAGCCTTAAAAGTCGATCAAACAAACTTTGCTTATCTAAATAGACATGGTTTTAAATCATAAAGTCACCTTAAATATACTAAATCACTGCTGCCAAGTATTAGCTCACTATTGGCATAATTGTCCTTTTAAATCTTGAAGTAGAAAAAAAGATCATTATTAATCAAGCTCATAGCAATCTGTAAATGACATGCTAAACACTGCCAAATCAAAGACGTGTGCAATCTAACCAACACATTGAACACTTTTTTCAATAAACCATTAATACATATTAATCTAAAAGTTCATTGTATAAAAAGCAACACCTTTTTCTCACCATAGGAACCTATGCATAAGAGCAATAAAGAACTTTCAAGCTGCCATCTACTGCTGTTATGTGGTAACACAGAACACAGTGCATGCGAGAAGACAGTGACTTTAGGAAACATATCTGATGGCAGTCAAGCATTGGTAATTGTGCTGACAGAGTTAAAACTGAAAAAGAAGCTGTTTCTGCATGGTTCACACAAAGCAGAGTTTCATAGAAATACTCTGCTTGAAAAAGACATGAACTATCCAAATTATGGATCTTTTAACAGGTACAGAATGTTCAAAATGACAAAGGTAAGAATAACACCAGGAAAAAGATAATGATTAAAAGATCAAGATTTCCACTCTATCTGCATGCTCTCTCAAACTGTAAGAAATTTTTTTTCAACTCATTTCACATCTGCAGCGTAACAATTCATTAATTGTTCAAGAATCAGAAACTTGAGTACCTGGACTCACCTTAAACATGTGCATCCTGTCCTATGCTACTTGGGACTTCAAAGAGCGTGTTTTAGAAAACTTAAATTTTAAATTGTATTATGATCATTACATACAACACTACTGACAACCATTTCATTCCTTCTGTCAGGGTATGAACTCTTTTAAGCAGACATGATCTCTTTTCCACTATATATAACTTGTAAAATGTCTAGTGTAGTCAGGTGTGATCCACGACTGCAGAAGAACATTATTCTTACAGATGACCTTTCATATTATAATTATATATTCCTTTTAGATTCTATTTTTATATATCTTATAGAGTATAAACTACTGAAGCTTAAATATTTTATGAATTAACATTTATTTTATTACCTTGATGTGTTTTACGCCACAGCTGACGAGCTTGTTCGGCTGGTACAAATCCCAAGAAATATCAAATATCTGCATAAAAAACCCCAAGGATATCAGCACAGATGGCTTTTCTAGCATGTTAAAACAGTAAAAACTTGTAGTAAATTAGCAGACAGTCTGAAATGCTTTAAATGGAACTATTGGTTTATCCCCTCATTCAACACTAAAACCGCAATGCATAGCTCATGAGTTCTGTTTGGGTTTTTTTCCTAGAGTAGTTACAACACACAATAAAACAACATAAAGGTTTATTGACAGAAAAATCTAAGAAATTATTTGCATTTTGACTTCTCATATGGGGATCAGGGTCTATGAAGTGCATTAATTTTGCAATTCTTCTACATGTTTACAATCTCAACAAACCATACACAAATGAACAGTGAGGTACACATTTTATTTTAGAAATAAACATACATATCTAAAGTATCTTCATACATCTTAATACATATCCAAGCTTTATGTAAATTCAATTTCTAAAACATTAAATGTTTTTTGTTCAGACATAGCTCTACTAGAGCTCTACTACACTGTGTATACACAGGCATGGTTTAAAAAACTATAGTTACATTGACAGTCAAATTCTTTAGTTATACTTACTCTGTCTGTATGACCAGGAGCCATCGATAACAATTTTCCTTTTCTCCAGTCCCATACACAAACTGTGTTTTTCGAATCCAAACCAACTGAGACCAAACGCTACAAAATGTCCAAATTAAATAAATAAATAACTCAATATCTTAATGAAAGCTAGCCGTAATTTTGAATTACAACAAATTCATAACATATTTGATTTAGAAGCAATAGCTATACTTCTGTATAGAAGAAAACTAAATATACATCTTATGCCAAAGTTTCCATAGATGCATCTCTTCAGTTATGACATTATGTTATTGGATAACAACATATTTTCTGATTTATGAAGTTTAATATATATAATTGCAAAAAGCACACATGGCAAGCAGCAGTCAGGACATATTTTCAAAAAGGAATAATCTCACTGAATTTAACAAAACTACATATGTCTAACTACATGTAACTTGCAGAATTTAAGTATTTATTTTACAAGTCCAGGAGATACAAAGAAAAAATATTTTCTTCATTCTTCTCGGGGAAAAAAACAAAGATTCAAAACAGTTAAAAGCTTTTAGAGTCTTTTTCTTGATTCTTTAAAACATGTATGAATAACTATTCCTTTCTGAATCCTTTCTAAAGCCAGAATCCAACGAAACCCTGAACATACAAATTTCATTAAGTCTTTGCCCAACATTGGACACCTAAGATTCAGCTGGACATGGTGCTGGGACATCTTGTCTAGACGGTGTGTTTGCCAAGAAAGGCTGGACCAGATGATCCTTGAGGTCCCTTCCAACCTGGTATTCTATGATTTAATATTCAGAAAGAGTCTGAAGCCAGTTAAACTATAAACCCAGGAAGGACAAAAAGATTGTTCCAAGAAAATAAAGAAAAAGAAAAGTTTGAGATTCTTCTATGCTCTGCAGCCTCTCTTGTTTTCAACTGTGAAGATATTTTGCACAGATTTCTTGCACAAATCATTGACCATATTAGCCAATAATCCACACTTACTGTATCTGTTAACCAGTCAAAATGTTATTTTTCCTATAGAAATTCTCAACAGAAAGACTAGCAGTATTAAAGATTGGATAAAAAGAAACTGAGTGGTTTTAGGTTTTATTTTTAAAGAAAATGAAGTCTTTTTGTTCAGTTTATGCATGAATTGTGACATCTTAATTTTGATAAATGAAAACTTTGAAAATCTTTAGGACAAAGTTTTTTCACTGTTCAGCAGTTAATACCTACACACATTAAAGACAAATTTAGTTTCAATGTCTATGTAGATTATCAAAGTGAGTTTGAAAAAGCAAAAGCAAACCCCAAAGCTAAGTTAATTTTTTTCCCAAAGACAGAAACCTATTCCAAATAACATCATTTCTTTACTGTCTGAGAAGCTCCAAGACCATGAGAAGAAAAAGAAACAAGTTAAATACAATTGCTATCCATGCTCCCTATTTATTAATGCCAACTTCAGTTTTTCAGATACTGCAAAGTTCAACCTTTCTATTCCATCTTTGAAAACAGTCTCAAAAGGAACATAAGTTTCAATTTCAGCTACACTTCCAAGCAGTTCAGTACCAGTCCTACTGCAAAATGAGAGGCATAAACACAGACTAGTTTTACAATTACTGCATACCCAGCACAAAAACTTTGGGTGATGCCTTTCCAGACACAAGCAAGTACAGTGACTTCTCAAAAACTGAGATTAAATTATGTTCTCGGGTTCTCCTAAGAACTAGAAAATCTTGTTACCAACCAGCACACCTCCACAGTACGGTAGAGCTCAAAGAAGAGTGAAAAAACCGGCGAGCTCAGGAAGGAACGTACCATAGAGCAACACCAGGGAGACTGAAGGGTAACCTTGGTTTTAGATAACATGACTGCACCACTGAATCATTAGGTTCCCCAAGACAATTAAAAAATTATAATAAATAAAGAATAATGAATGTATTCCTGAGCTAGCCAGACCAGTTGGGCGTGGGGAAAGGTGTGTGCATGTGGCACAGGTCAATATGACGTATAATTAAAAAAAGAAACTTGAACAACTAATAAAACAAACTTTGAAGAGGGCAATGGCCTTGACCTTACTACAATCCACATATATTCCTTCCTGGTTACTAGAGATGCCCAAGATTGTGACATTGATCATAGAGAGACCAGTAACAGGAACCACATTTTTATTCTGATAGATCAGTATATTGCAATTGCTTGTGTTGTGATTTCAGCACATTGCATATCACTCTACTAAATCAAAATCCCATGTAATGACAAATATATGGAATTAATATCAAACATTAAACCCTCTAAAGAAACCTGGTCAGGGACTCTGACAAATTTGGATTTAATAAGATAGGCAAGATGTAAACAAGTATACCATGCAGATCTTTCTGAACTGGATTCGTGTTTTAGTGTATTTCCACACAGAGACAATTCTGGAGACACAGACCTTGAAAAACCTGTCTCCAGTTTTCCTTTCAGACCACAAAATTCTAATAAATGCCACAAAAAAGGTGATCATATGGAAATGCCGAGAAAGGCAGACAGCCTAAATTCTCACCATTTATGGCTTTAAATATATGAATTAGTACCGGATGCTCCTAGAACATATCACAGATCTACATCCAAATCTCCAAAATATACACTCACAGGGGATGCATTCTAAAAAAGAGTTAGGGGACCTCAATCCTAATTAGACACATTTTGACCTTAAATTGAGGCTGTTCAAGTGAGGAAGTAACACAACTTTACACCTACAAGAACAACATAGAGAAAAGATTATTGCTGTCAAGTAGAAATGATGTTCCAGAAAGAAGCTGACTCTAGAAGTTGACTCTAAACGATGAGAAACCTAAATGATAAAAATCTGTAGATCACTCCCAACAAACTCAAAACTCCCTACAATTACAGCATGTTTTAACAGAAATAAGTTACAGCTAGGCTTTCCTCTGTTTGTGTTCAATAGAGTTTCATTTGATATTGCCTTAATAAGGACAGCATCAGCTCTCTACAATACATCCTCACTTGAGAAAGCAGTAGTAACTAACAGGTATTCTGAGAATACAGGTAAAATCTGAATATCACATTGCAAGGCTAAGTAGGAGGGGAACAAGTGCTGTGTTAGACCAGGAGAGCACAACTACAGAAAGGACTTTCGTGGCTAATACCTCTTCAGATGCTACCAAATGTGTATTTTCCATTCCTAATACATCAGTCAAGAAAGCCTCTTTATTCATAGGAGTAAGTGTCTGGTAAAAGTGATCTCCCTTGTAAGTAGAGAATGTTTTACTCGGAGAATGCTTTAAAGTAACAAAATTATAATCCAATAAAACCTTTTTCTTAATGCTTACATCCAGGACACACGTGTCTGACCAAACAATCAAAATGTGGAGAGCCACCAACGCATGCAAGATGCGTGACAGAACTGGGTAGTGCCTGGATGCAGGCAGAGTCCAAGGGGAGTAACACAACGGGACTGCCTTCACTTTGTGCACAAGACATGTCCCTGCATAGGGGAGGTTCATTATCTCCAGCTATTTGGTGTAACCCTGAACTGTGGCCCACAGACCACAAGAATCGCCCTACCAACTCACCTTCATTCAAAACTTTTGTAGTTATACTTTTCTTGCCAAATGCATTTGTCAGTCACCACTAACACCAACTTTTTTCCTCAACTTGAGAATAAGCAGATAAAACGCTTCTTAAAAAGAGAGAAAGCTACATAACAAGATTTCTGACAGATAAACAATTTATTAAAGTGTTGGAAAAAAGAACATTAATTACATACCTGACCATCTAAATCAAAAGCCAAGCAAGCTATACCATGTGTGTGAACATCTTTCAGAACAGACACAGTTTGCACAGTGTACGAGTCCCACACGCAGATGTATGGTTCTTTTCCAACTTGACCTGTTGCCACCAACACACGTTCAGGATGCAAAGCAAGGCTGCCGAAGAAAAAGATATAAAATATTTCTGCATGAAACACATTTGCCTAGTTGGATGCATTAATCTTGTTCCTTAAAAATTATTTTATACTATTTTCCCATTGATAGTACATATTAGCAAGTCATTTTGTATCACAGATTCCACAATAGCTGTAAAATTCCCTTAATATAGTACATGCCACCACCTTTCTTGAATTTGAATCTTCAAGCCTTCTCCAATTAAACTAATTACAGAATAGTCGTTAATCCTCTGTTCCAAAATACAGTTTATTAAATTAGGTCAGATCTCCACACACTACAAAAAATATACCTATTTTCCCTTTTTATTCCTTAACATATAAAAACACAAAGGTCAGTGTTTAACTATCTACACATCTATTATCAGTAGAGAAAGATACACATCTCCAGAAGTACTTCATTCCACACGCTATTTGACATCTTTTTTATGGGAGGACTGAAGAACCTTCTGAAGCCTCCTCTCTACTGATTGCACAGCAAGCCAAAGCATGACTAGCTTAGACTAGATGTTATGACTAGACTTCAGATGACTAAACTGAAGTGAGATCAAGACTGTCTTAAATGCCTTAATTTTTTATATAGAACAATTGTGAAGAGTTGATTTTGAGTAATTAACTTTTCACACTTCTAAAACTGCAGAGAATTTTCTTATAGTTCATATTTCAGAATCTTTCAAAGCCCACAGCTGTTTTGTCAAATCTAGGACCAAGCTAGAAAGCATGCTACTCAGTAAGATCGTTTTTTGCTTTGTTTATTCAAGGAAGCTCCAAGGGAGGACATGAGGTCTGAAGATTCATATTTCATAATACAGAAAAGTAAGTAAGAATATATTTTAATAGATATCCAAACAAGCTACTTGATGATGGACTAGGTACAGCAGTCCAGCATGATATGAGAAACACAACACATGAGTCAGGTAGACAGAATTTCGGAAGTTGGCTACTAATCTGGCTAAAAAATTTCCTCCCCTAACTAATCATAGAGCAATGATCTTGAGAGACTGGTGGACAGTACCACTAACAACATATACTGAATGTATTTATCTTCTCAACATCACTTGGAAAGGAGAAAGGTTGAGAACTTTGCAACGGTAAGATGATCTTACACCTAAACACAGACTTCGATAAATGATGTTCAAAGAGCGGAGACAAGAGACGACTGTAAACATAGAAGAAATAGCCAGGATAAAGCTAATCAGGAAGCAACCAGAAAAAAGGATTAACTCAAAAGATGTATACATTTTCTATATACCTAAAGAGCAACAGAAAAACAAGGTTAGAAGTTGCTTAATATTTCATGAGGTCATGCTTACACTATGCAATAAGCTTTTATACTTTATCTGTTTTAATATAGCGTTTTATGTGGTTGTTCTTGCTTGAAAAACTCCACATGCACAACTCTGAGAGGAACCTTTAACTTCAAAGTTTCTACAAAAGGTAAAAAGCCTCTGGACCTTTCAGCTTTTCTACAGGAATTCCTCCTCTTTGCTACTCCACATTATCCTCAGCACTGGCATCAAGCAACTAACATTTCCCCACCCTGCTTCTCTTCAATTCCAGACTATTTCGCTGGTTCTTCCCTTCCTTCTTTATTTGACAGAGCAACTTCATAATTAAAAAACAATACAGAACCGAGCTGGCAGGCAAAACTTATCACATTTCACTTCAGGTCTGCCACCTAACCCTGACCAACACCTGCACATCTCCCAGAGCACACACAGGCAGATGGTCTACACATGGGAAAAAAGGAAAAGCATCTGGAGTGGTAGAAAAATGCTGCATTTGAAACTATCTAATTTCTACAGTGACACCACAGAGACAGACAGGTAAGACCGCGTGGACAATACAGAAATTGAAGAAGAAAAAGGACGTGAAAAGAATAAGCAAGGGAGGAAAAAAACTAAGCACACGGAGACTGAAACTAAGAGGGAAAAGTAAAAACACAGCAGTCTTATGACTGATTCACGACCTCTTCAATCCCATACTTAGCTCTGCTATTATTGCATTGCGCAGTTTCAGGCAAGTGAAAAACACCCCACAACTCTAACTTTGAAAAATGCTCAAGCACCACCCTGGAGACACACACACGCAAAAGCACCCCACCCCACACTTTACAAAACACTTCCCAGCAAACAAAAATTAGCTTAGCATGTTTTTCGCTGAAGACCAAAAGCAAGCAGAACAACACACCAGAGATGAAAGGGACAATGGTACTGGTGCTACCAAGGACCAGGAAACCATTGTCCTAAACCAAGTGTGTCAACTGATTCCATTTGAAGTGTATTACGTGAATATGAGAGTATTTCCTCTCTTTCTAATTAATAAATGGCAAATAATATCTAATAGCAGTATCACAGTATTAGTTCTTTCTGTATCATGATATAAAACACTGGCTAAAACAACTACGCCCAAATTCTGCCTTGATATGGGATAACGCAGCACAAATTAAGACTCAAAGCCTGTATTTTAATCACAACAGACAACACTGTAGAATTACCAATGTCCTTCCCCTACCACTTCAGTCTCCATAGTAAATTGCAAACAACCTTTCTAGACAGTCACTGAAAGTAGAAGAAAATAAATATACAAT
The DNA here is from genome assembly GCA_013398295.1 of Chionis minor. Classification (NCBI taxonomy): domain Eukaryota; kingdom Metazoa; phylum Chordata; class Aves; order Charadriiformes; family Chionidae; genus Chionis; species Chionis minor. The sequence goes on from VZSF01004389.1 coordinate 795,627, forward strand.
AAAAGCAGCAAGCTTTTTTAAAGAATGCCAATATGCAGTGATTTCCCAGAAACTGAACAGCAGAGCTGTTGGTAGTGGCTGAAGAGAAACTCACCTGAAAACACTTTGCCTCATCATTTCTGCCAGACCAAGGAGTGAAGGATAAATTAAAGTACTACTTGCCAGTATTTTATCTCACTGGCTATCAGGGCAGATGGAAAAGAGCAGCATGGAAAGAGTCAAAGGACTGCTATTTGTGTTACCAACACCAAGAAAAGGAACTGCCACACTTATTTACATGTTCTTCATAGGAACCATGAATAATAATAATAATATGTTTTTCCTTAATATTCAAGTCTTGGCTATTATTAAACCCAAGACACCATGCAGAATTCCAGGTCTGAAATTTTGAGTCCTGATCAAAATTCAAGGATTTAACTCCAGTTTTAAGCAATACGGACACCCTTTTCAGTTCTTTCATTGGACTAAGAGTGATTAAGCATCCTTGCAGGCATGGCAATTAATACAAAAACATAGTACCTTGGTCTAACCTCTAGAGTAAAAGCATTGATACAACTCACATATTCAGGAACCTTCATTATTAAAACAGTCCTGAGCGATGCATTGTAAATAGCTTCTTAGTGAAGAAAGAAAAAAATACAACTCAACTGGGTGCCTGGAAATGGATAACCATGAATGTTTGCTATACAGGGACTATGCTGACTCGTGGGCATGATGCAGTTAACAGGATCAAACAATGAGCGCAAGTTGTCTCTGAATACTCCGGGTAAGATCTCCAAGACATCTCTACAGAGATGTTAATAGCGTACAACTGTTGGGATGGTATTTGAAGAAGTTGCTTACTAGCCATCCTGTCAGTCCCTGAGGAGAGGCAAAGAACTGAATGTGGCTCAACTCTTAAGACAACTTCCAAACCTGTTGGCGTGGGCTCTGTGGACTTAAGTACACTGACCACCTCACACAGATTTTCTCCTAGGGAGAGAAGATCGCTTAGTAGAATGAGAAGCTCTGCAGCCAGAGGAACTCATGTTCCTTTTACTGCCCTGGTAAAGAAAGCTGGGATGACCTACCCAGGTTAGACTACTGAAACTGTGCTTGCATCCAGCCCACACAGCTAGACTGTAAACTTGTGCTTGATTTCTTTCCTCTTCCTTGAAGGATGACTAAGCCTATGAATGAGATATCACTGCTTGCCCAAAAAAGGAAACAAATATTCCTAATAAGACAAGTTCTTCAGGCCTTCTTGCTTGCCTCTGGCCTTTCTGACCTGGGCTTTTCAAGAACAGATGTTAGATCTAACATAGTGTCTCTGAAGAGGCAGAAAATGTCCAAAAGCAAATGTGACCATAAAACAAAGCAGGAATTAGGCTAAAAACCGCTAAGTCAAATTGATTTTGAAATCGGCTATAAATTTTTATACTTCTTCAGAAGAGTTCTAAAGTAGAAAATTCAAGAGATCTCCATGTCACTACTGCAAGAAAACTAAATAGCTGGACCTGTAAAGAACTGAGATTTCCACTGGTATCTCTGACTGACAGGTCTTTTTCTAGATAGATATTCAAAGCAGGCTGAAATACAGTATTACAATTTTAACAGAATACTGAAAAAGGGTACATTTCTCAATTTAGTACATTCATGCGCCTCTTTTATACTTCATACAGAAAAGGTTCTTTCTCCTTTTTAGAGCAGTGTGTAAGCATTCCCATCATTTTGACCAGATCCATGCACTGTACCATACCTATGCTAGATAAACGACATTAAATACTAGTGGCAGTCTAAGAAAAAAGAAAAGTATAAAACCCGCCCATACTGTGTCTGTTTGGGATGACACCAGAGACATGGACACCACTCTCCAATATATATGACATTTGTAGTGCCAAGGGATCCTGAAGGAGAATAGTCTATAGTAATTGTAAAAGAAATTAAGAATTTTTCCATCTTTACTTGGTTTGTGCTGAGCATTAACAAGCATTGATTAATACAGACAAGCTGCAGACAAGGATACAGTATTAAAGATGATGTTTCCTTAGCAACAATACTGGATGAAAATCCAAGAATATATGCATGTGACTACTCCTGAGCTTCATAAAACTAGGGCACCAGTAAAAATGCACAAAATTATACTGCAGTAAAATAACAGCATCTCAGATATCTATTAATTAAGAGTTAATTTCAAGTGTGAAATTGTTTCTATGAGTAAATACAGGAAAATATTTTCATTGTATGTTTACAGACATTTTACATAGTTGTGTGTATTTTCTTCAGTGCTGCCATTTATCCGTATCTCCCCAGAAAGAATGACAGGAGAAATTAGAAACCATCTCTGTCACACTATTTAAGTTGCTAAAGCAGAAAGCTGTAATCAGCAAACATCTCTCGTCAAATTTAAATAGATCAAGTCAGAGCACTCTTACTTCTCATAGACAAAACATAGCAGTACTCATCATGGAGCATCACTACTGGGTCTTAGTTATTTTAGTTATTAGTTATTAATAGTTATTGTCATAACCCAAATAATGTCAAATATAGCTTTCCTGAAGATTCCTTAAATTGTACAAGCATCCAACTTCAAAGTAAGAGAGTCTGAACTAGAGACAGGGACTAAAACTGTACATTCATTATTCCCAGCTGCAGTTTATCTCATTACCATTCCATATTCTCCCTTCTTGGATCTGAATGTTGATAGATTAACAAGAAATTTTTATAAGTAACCTAGAGAATTGTGAAAATTGCTGTGGGCTCTTATCTGTTCCAAAACTCAGGGCCGCGGAGCAGAGACCAGATGAACTTCAAAGAGAATGAAAGAGTTAAGAGAGTGAATACAGTAACACTGATGCAAAGTTCCCAACTCATCAAATGTGAAAACTAAGGAAAACACTCTGGGAACTATATGCCACTTTACGCAGATGCCCGTTTTTACCTTGTGTAGTCACACCCTCTACTGATGAGGAAGGGATTGGCTTAAGCTTTCTGGTAAAGGAGTTACCATCTCTAGAAAAGAGATTAAAAACAAAGATATTCTCCTTCTTTTCAAATAGAAATAATTTTGCCAGTGTCAATAGGAGAACCCCTGTTTTGACTGGGCAGGGGGTGCTGGGTTTTTTCCAAATTCTACATGATCTTGACACTTTCATCACCAGGTTTTCACTATCTGAGGAAAGTTTCTTTCCTAACATGCCCCTTGAAAAACAAAAGTACTTGCATTTTCCTAGCAAAAAAACTCTTCTCACAGAAAAGTCAGAAATAACACACACTTCAAAATAACTTGGGAGATAAATTTGCCAAGGCAATGTCCTATTACCTTTTACTAGCTATTCAAATGAAAGAAGCAATTCTAATTATAATAACTGGTGGTACAATAACGTGACATGCTATATAGCCTAAAAGTGACCAAGGAATGGAATCCCACCTAAAAAAAAAAAAAATCCAACGTCCTTCTCTCCCCATGAGATAATGCAAGGACTTGAGACTCATTCTTTAAGTCATTATTAGATATAAACTATCAAACATAACCCATCCAGCACCAGCAGCACAACCCCCCCCCCCCCCCCC
>VZSF01004389.1:799202-813825 GCA_013398295.1 Chionis minor
CCCCCCCTCCCCAAAAAAAAGGCGGTGGGGGAAGGAAAAAAATACAGAGGAGCAAGATCTGCAGAGAGAAGAGGTACTGCAATCAGCTATCAATAACTTAAGAGGGAACAGTGCAGCTATTCGGCTCCTTTGGGTCACTACGTTTGATGACCCAAAAGAGATCCCTTAACAAATCAGCAAGCAATATTAAATGATTTGGTTAGGATCTGTCAGTCACCAAGTTAGAAACCGGTTCTTCACTCCTGAATATAAGCAGTGAAAAGTATACAAACCCACAAAACGAACATAGATTTTAAAACTCAGGCAGCCCAATTTAAAGTCGAAATACTGATTTCCCATTCTAACCAGTTTACAGGCTAAGAAACTACTTAATTAGCTTAAGTAAAGATTATCATGCTGTAGCCACTTAAGTACGTGGACATTGAGACAAGTATGGCTCTAAAATCAGAAAAGATTTCATTTCAAATAAAATTTTGCAATGAAATACAGGCTAGAAAGTGAAACTGAATTACAAAAATTCTTACAACAGTTAAAATCACTCCCGTTTTTCAGCACATGAAAACTCATCGCACTGTTAGCTGAGTAAGAAATATACAGAATAAATTATTTAAGGTCAAAGAAGCATTTACTCCAAATCTTTTAGCCAGGAAAGTTTCAAAAAATTCTTTCCAGAAAGAGGTTATTTTGGAAATTTCTGACCTCACAAGCTAACTAAATAAATGTGCTTGAGGTACAGGATGTTCTTGTTTCTAATCTTTCGCTATCATGGTAAAACCCTTCAGACAACCTTTCATCCAGTCATTACTGTTTGCTGCTTCTCCATAAGACATTTACAACAGTTTTTAACTACCAGGTTAATCTTCCTTCGATCATTTTTGAAATTTATACTAGAACTTCTAGTATTACATAGAAAAAAAATCAGATTGTACAATTTTCTTTCGTGTTTCTGAACCAGTAGATTGAACAGCACTTCAGTCTTCTTTCCTATGGGATATATTACGAAAAACTTATCTGAATATGTGAGAACTTATCATCTGAATATTCAAGAGTGGAGTCACAGAATAATTAGTGACAACTTTTGAAAGGTTTTTCTTTTATACAGAAAGGTCACCCTGGTAAAATTAGCAGTTGGCTTAAAATAAGGAATGGTGGGAAGAAGGCAGTGGCAGAGCTGCTAGTGAGATAAGCACAGTGTTCTGTGCTTCAATGGACTGTATTTCATTACCAACCAAAGAAGGTTCAGAGTAGAAGACAGCACCAAGACAATCTTTATCTTGCCAACCTTGAAGACTGCAGATACACTAGATTTCTTCCCAAGCTCTTGAGAACACCAGGCTTACAGCTGTTCTGCAGGTGTCAGGAAGAAGTGTTTTCCTACAGAAAAGTAAGTCCAGGACATCTATAACACTTGTCTTAAATTTACCATCCCAGCATCTAACTTCATTCCCAGAATGAGCCACGATACTACTTGAAAATTGCTACAACATTTGAACCATCATTTAGAAAAACTATTAAAATGTGATGGAGGCCACAGAACAGAAGTAATTACATGAACGACTGTCTGCTAAAACAAACGAAAACCTAATATGTACCAGAAGCATAAAAAAACCAGGAAAGAAACACAGGAAAATGCAGTACTATTAAAGGTACTCCAAGGTCAATGTGTTATTTGGCAGGCAGTGAAAGCTGTTGCATATGTGGGCTCACAAACTTAATTACCAAAAATCACTAAAAAGGAGAAGATAGATAAAGAACATTCATGACCAACAACCTCAAGAAAATACAACTCTTCAGCTCTAAGATTATTTTTATCTCAAGAATACTGATCCAGTTGACCATTTCCAATGAGGTAATGTAATGTATAGTCATTATCATAAGCATATGCTGTAACCTGCAAAATATAAAATCACTATTATTTATTATTTTATTTGTGAATCATGTTCCAAAGACTATTTATTTTTATGGTATTAATTTCTATGGCAGAAGAAACATAAATTGATACAGCAATAAGTCAAAAAGGTACCTCTAACTGAAAATCCAAGTATCATCTAAAATGCAACACTGATCTAAAAAATACCAAACCAAACATTTACCAGGTCTTCAAACTTTCCTGTTATTTTCCTAAGTACTCTGGAAGACTATTTATATTAAGATATATTTATATTAAGATATTTATATTATATCACACTCACCACAATATATTTTCAGGGAATTTCCAAAAGCTGTCAGATGCCTTGTCTTGATCCAAGATAAAGCATCATTCACCTTGCTTGCTCTTGTAGAGGGATTATAAACAGGGAACGAGGATTAACACAGTTCTAAAAGTCAGGAGAAGGTTTATACAGTTGTCAACTAACTAAAACATAGACTTAATCCACTCATTCTGCATGCATGCTGTCTTGATAAAATGGAAGCATCTCACCACTGCTCACCTTAAAGGATTAAAATGCATAAATGTTTTTAAGTGACTTCTAATCTTAAGTATATTTGGGGTTTTCTTCCCAATTATACACGCATATAAAGTTTGCATGCACCTATATCACAGTCTGACATTTTACAAAGCTTTATTATTAAAGCTACCCTATAATTCAGAAAATTGAAGGGTTATTGTTATTTTTAACATTATATCTATCCAGATTTAGTCACAAGGATGCATCACAAATAGAAAGCAAAGCAGTAAAACACTTTTCCATCTAGTCCAATTCTGGTAAAGAAAAAAATGCAATACTTAATCAGGAGTGAAAAGTGTGAGCTAGAGGCAAGAACACAATGATTTTATTGTAACTATGAGCACTTTATAAACATGATTTTCAGCTTGGACATATTTGCATTATTATTAGGTCTGGCCCTTGCCTCAGTTTTGTTTTTCTTCTGTTCAGTTGAATTCTTCACCTGAATTGAGTATTTTATTTACATATAGTTTTATGTCAAATATCTATTCCATATACCTCATATGAAGTCAAAGGAAGATTAAACTGTAATAAATCCATAGTCAACACACCGTAAGAGGCAAATGAAAAATTTCCCTTGTCATCCGTCACAGATCTGGCTCAACCGGCAGCGGAAGTACCAGTGGAAATATAGGAAGTCCCAATAAAGCTGATTACTTTGTTCAAAGTGACATTGGTCTCTCTAAAGTTACAGCACTACCTCTTTGGGCACATTTCTCTTGACACCTGAATTCAAACCCCCAAGAAACAGCCACTCCAAGTCACAGCAATCCTTGAGAAGAGGCAAGTTTAAATCTGAACACAATGCTAAGGTGTCCTCCTCTGCCAGCCACAAATCCTGCCCACTGCCCGCTGATTACTTCTAAAAATGAAGCATAGGTGAGGATTTTCTGAAGACAGGGTCCTGGTTCTGAGACTGGATATACAACCCAGCAGTTTGTTACCCGAATCAAACACAGACAAATCTCTTGGAACTAACCTTATGCATATGTTTAAGATTTGTTTATTTGCACGTACCTATCTTAAAACCTAGTAATTGTGTTTATATTTGGATGGTTTAAAGTAAAAAAAATGCCCGTGAACAAACTGGCTTACCTCAGCTCAGAAAAAGAAGCATTTCCATTGACAGCTCAAGAGGAGTTATTATTCCCATTGTACGAATCCACTGTTTTTCAGCATAGGAATATTATTCTGATGCAAAACAATGCTAAACCACAGACAACCAATACCAAGAGACCTCAAAAAAGTGAGCCCTCAAAAATACCTGTCAAAGACAACCTATGAAGATATAAGGAACAAGAAGTTGGACATTCTGTTAGGATGAGGGTTAAAATACAGGAAATTTTTTTTGGCTAAAATGAGAGGAAGTAACACGTGTTTTTAAAGTTAAAGAATTAGACTGATCTGGGCAGACAGAAACATAGTATTTCTCTAGAGATTTAGTAACAAACGCATACTCTAGCAGCTAGGTAAAATAACAAGAAAAACTGCTATTCTAACAGAGATGGTCACACAAAGACATCTTGCTTTAAATGCAGTGTAGAAGTGGAATATCTCACCTACTGCCTAAATAATAGGTGAGTCAGGATGGGGCCTTCAAAGGACAGATTTTCTTCAAGTTCACAGGCTGATGAAGATGTCATCAAGAGTGATTCTGCTCAATTCAGATATCAGCTACAAATGAATATCAAAATTTGTCCTCTTTCTCAGTAATTCTGACATCACTTTTGCCATTTTTGTGACCAAATCTGAAGCAGAAAGACGAAAATTTGAAATGAAAGTAAAGGTGGTGAACACCGAAACAACAAATCCAGGGATTTTTTTTTATCAGATGGTACACACAGTGGAATTCTTTGTGGTTTCCATCTTTTGCAATATATAACTGATACGTATCATAAGGTCAGCTTAAAAATTCAATCATATCTTTTGCTACCAAGAGCTAAGACAATCTCAGAGGATGCTGACCTTTTTTGTGCAAATCAAGCACTACATTTTGAAAGTCTATTACTGTCATAATAGCTACAACAGCAATACAAATAATGATATTGGTTATTTCTTGTAGAAATGAAAGTCTTTTGTAGGCACTGGAGTAATCAGAGCAATCTGCACCCTAATGCAAGCCAATTACAGAATGTGTAACATTCTGTAACGTGCTTTGCTGATGCACTAGGGGAAATTCATACTACAACAGATGGCACTCACACCAGAATTTCACCGTGTAGAAAATCTTGACTGTATGTATTTTGAAGAAAACATTCAATGGCATCTAGGTTAAACATTTAACTGAATTATTAAAATGGCCAGGGAAACTTTCAAACTCTGCCACTTAAGTTCGAGGAATACCGTAATTTATTTATCTTTTCAAGTTATTTCAAGTGATCAGTAACTTTGTCTACCATGTGAAACTACTGAAAGCGACAGATTATCCCAAGTCAAATAAATATACTGTGAATAAACCAGTTTCCTTTATAATACTATAGCAGCACTATAATTCTAAGTATATCTTAAGAAATCTAAATTTTAAATTGAGCATACGACTGATCCTTATCAGTCCAGATTAGACAGCTTTGCCACTTTTATGAGTAATAAATTATTTTTCTTTTCAAGTCCTTGATGCTAGACAAAAGTGCTGTGCTAAATCACAAATGTGATATAATATTTTGAAAAAACAGGTAAACTACATTTTGAAATTTAAAAATCCCTTGAGATACTATAAAATGTAAAACTGAATTCTCCAGCTTTATTAGCTTTATGTCAATTTCAACTTAAACATTAAAAACACAAAACTGTAGATGACAAAACTAGAAATAACTTTTTTATAGGGTGGGGGTTTTTTGTTTGGGAGTGGGTTTATAATCACTCTTCTAATCACTTTCAGGTTTTGTTTCAAGCAATGTAGGCTTCTGAAAAGCCTGCAGTGCTTGTTGTTAATAAATACAGTAAAATCTCAACTCATTTTTGATATGTCAGACAGAACCAGGTTTTTTTCAGATTTTTTTAAATTTTTCAATCTAAAACCTTGAGGGAAAAAAATAAATCAACTCCTAAATAATTTTTAAACCTGAAGTTTATGTCTTAACTGAAACTTTAAATTTTGCATTAAAAAACCCAAACACCTGACTTCAGACAAACCCTTCAAAAGAATTCTTTTACTCAAACATGCTAAGCTACTGCCTATCACTACCATAATTACGCTGTAAACACAATGAAAAGTTAACTTCATAATGCTGTTAAAAAAAATCAGGTACACAATCTCCTTTCCTACTTGTATCAAAAGGATGACTAACAAATTGAAACATTGAAAACATAGGTAAGCAGAAACATAATTACTTTGACAGCAATTTGGAAAAGCTAAAAGATAAGGGCAGACCTCAAAATTTCTACAGAAAATCCTTAAAAATTTTTAATGATCAAATATTAAGCCTTGGGCTGTATTTCCCATTCTTCTCTGATGTTGTCCTAGAGCCTCAGGTTGTCACCTTAGTTCTGAGGAAAAGAGCCAACTACTAAATCAAGAAAAGCACTTTCTACAGCACCAAGATGTTTTCTCTTTTAAGTATTGACCTGATCTGACCTCGCCTGTGAGCACTGACAGAATCAGATCAGAAGGTGATGTGACTGCTGGCTATGAAAAGCACGATGCATGAAGGCAAGCTCGTAAGCCTGTAGCTCCTTGCTGTGTCGATCTACTTTAATTAACTTCTAGTATGTTTCAGTTGTTCAATTCTGGTTGGATATTTTTGGCATTTCTACTCATCTAGCTTTAATTAGGAAAAATAAAGTTTTCAGTGGTATGGAGGCATATTTAACAGGCACACTCTAGTCCCATTTCAAAACTGAATCCAGGAAGTAATTTTATTCTGTATTCCTTAAATATTTCCATTTTATCAAGCCAAATTCAAACAAAAGGTATTTTAAAAATATAACACACAAAGCTCTCAATTAAAAAAAAAAAAAAAAAGTAATAAAGATTCAACAACAAATCCCTCAAAGAACATCTTCCAGCCTGGTACAACATGTGTTCTAGAACAGCTCTAGAGCTACCCAGAAAACTTGGTTCTCCTCAAGGAAAAAGCAGATAGTTTTCTCCTCTCTCCCTCTGATCTGTTTAAGAGATGAACACAAATCTTCCCTCCAGACTTTTACACATTTGACAATCTGAGATCTCTTAACATGATAAGCTAGACAGAGCTTAACTGGGACTTTGGCCTTGTGAACCACGGCATAAAATGAAGCAGTCAGCAGAGTAATTATCTCACTCCTTGTCCAAGCAATCACTTTTAAAGAAATCACTCTGAGAAATGCCATTTTGACTGATAGATAGTCAAAAGATATTTGAGCTACAGGCTCATAGGAGGACTGATTAGTTTAATTATGACATAATTTAGGTGCCATTAAGTCACGAGGGAAATAAACTGATTATGCCCTTAAAGAACATCTGGAGATGACAAAGTGAGAGTAGACAGACTTATCATTAGTCAAAACAAACATATAAGCCAAAGAATAAGCTAAGGAGAAGACTTGATTTTTAAGTTGCAAATCTAACCTTTCGGGCGAAAAAAACCACCAGTCCCTCAAAATACCATACATACAAGTGTGAATGGAGAACGAACGCCAGTTGTCAGGTTTGAGCAGGGATGCACCAGCACACCCTCCAAAGCCTGCTCTTCTTTACAGAAAACAAACTACTAAAGCTATTAGGTTTCACAGTAAACATTCTACTTCATATCAAAAAAACATAATCTATTCTCAACATCTAATTTTCTTCAATAAAAAATAATTTCAAAAATAATTTCCTTAACTATAGACTTACATGAAATGATTTTTTTTATTTGAATTTGCATGTGGGAAGATGATCATAAATGGATGTCTGTAGTCAAAATCCTGGAGCTTTGGAACTGAACTTCCCATTCTCATAGCCCCTCTGTTCAGTCTGGGGCTCCAATTTTGATTTTTGGTTGGAAATTCACTTGACCTGTCACTGGGCACCACTGAAAAGAGCCTGTTTACACTTTCTCTTCAGGTATTTATATACATTGATAAGAACTCCTCTGACCCTTCTCTTCACTAGGCTAAATGGTCCCAGCTCTTTCAGCCCTTCCCCAGGAGAGACGGCCCAATTCCTTAATTATCTTTGTGGCCCTTCATTGCACTCTCTCCAGTTGCACCATACCCCTCGTGCTGGGGAGCACAGAACTGGACATAGTACTCCAGGTGTGGCCTCACCAGTAGAGGGGAAGGATTCCTACCAAAGACTTTCTTTGGGACTTAAGAAAACAGACTGACTTCCCAGGACTATCCCTAATAATCCAGAATGCATGCACCTTGTAGGTTTCCTAAGTATTACACAAGGGACTTTTTGAGGTGTTTCTACACATGACCCATTTCACATTTGAGACATAATTGTAAGATGGATTTTACTCCTGTTTTCCTCTAGTAAAGTTACTAGAGAATCCAAAGGGCTAGAGAACCAAAGGCTAAGATTGTTGAAATAACTTGGGAGATTACATTTCTACAAATAAATAAACAACAGAGTTCTCTTCTAGAAAGAAAGATCCGGACTGTATAGAATAGTCGTGGTTTGGCCTCAGCCGGCACAAAGAACCATGCCGCCGCTCACCCAGCCCTCGCAGCGGCGAGGGAAAACGGGAATAAAAAGGCAAAAACTCGTGGGTTGAGATAAAGGCAATTGAACAGAACAACAAAGAAAAACCGGCAAAACAACAATAGCACTGGCAGAGGAATGTACAAATAGGGGTACCTTACCATACCGCACCGCCGCGCACCGACCCGACGCGGACCGTCCCCGCCTGCTCCCAAACTGGGAACTGCCCTCCCCGGCGGCTCCCCCTAAATACTGGGAATGGGTCACGTGGTGTGGGATACCTGTGCTGGGCCAGGTATTAACCCTGTCCCTGCCGGAACCGGGACAAGAATTCAAAGGCATACAAAGAATTCCTCATCAGAACATGCTGAAGCTTGTTTTTTCTCCATCACATTAGTAATTCAAAAGATGCAAGAGGTTGCACTTGTAATGGAAAATTAAGAAATTTCTCCTCTTGTGGCAACTGTAGTATTCATTCAGTTACATTCCCTGGAATCTGAAATACACACCTACTTCTGAAATTCCTGGTGAAAATTCGCAGATCTGCTGCCAAACCAACTGATAGAATTCCATCTGATAAAATTGTGTAGCTGTACATAATATCTATTGCTTAACATTTGTGCTTGACTGTCATGTGGAGTTAGGTCAGAGACATACACCATTTATTCCTGACAAGAACAAGACAATAAACCTGACAGCAGATAGGCTAACTTTCAATTACCTGAACTATTCGTTGATGTTTTTGAGAACTAGCATGGATCTTAGGAAGCCAGTCTACTGGAGGAACAGAAAAGATGGAAACAGAATAGTTTCCTTCTACATTCTTGTGAAACCTTCCCTTTGGCTCTTTTTCTGAGAAAAGATATTCTCTTTTTTCATAAGGTTTTCTCATGACATGAATCTAATGAAAAGGGGAACAAAGAGAGGCAGAATGATACAATGAGGTGGTAGAAATACACAGCATCTTTACAGAAAAAGTCCAACAGCTAGTCATCTAAAGTCATAACAATGCATAGTTAACAAAAAGAGAGGATGAGGAAAAGACCAGAGTTGCCTTTCAAAACTAGGATGTGACTAATCACTGCATTGCTACAATTTCTGTTTGCAAATCACAGCTGACAGTCACACAGAGGAAGCCTGGACCTGCCTCCTGGAAAACATTACTTAGCTGCAGTCTTAGAAAGCAGCCGACAATTTCTAAGATGCTGTCGGTTAGACCAATGTTGAGGGTGCAACAATAGGTAGAAAAATCTCCTTCAAACAGAGTTCGTGGACAACACTAACACCAGGGAGCAGACATAATTTTAGTGATCTTGATTTTCACTAGAACCTCAGAAATGCTGACACTAGAAAGAAATGGTTTATTTTGCCTTGGAATACAGGAGTAAGACCACAGAATCTCAGGCAGGACAATCTCTCACAGATTGAGCCAAATCCTGAAATACAAAAAGATGACAGTCTTAAATAAAGTACACGAAAAGACCGCAGTTCAGAGTAGCCAGGGTTTTGGCTGCTTCTTTTTGTTCCTTGGGAAACAAAGTCTAAGATGATTCCTACAGAGCTCACAGCAACAAATAAGGAAAACTGCCTTAAAAAAAGCTGTGATTTAGACAAGTAAACTGTTTTACTGAAAAGAGCCAAGCCCTACCTCTGTCAGAATACAGAGAAATGCTTTGTCATTCTTTCTATCTGTCTTGCATATATCACTGTTTTCTGTGAGCATACAGCTTACCTCTCTACCACCCTGGATACAGAGGGGCACCAAGCAGGAAATAACCAGATGTTTTTAACCAAACTGAAGGTAGGACCACTTTCTTTCTCCTGTCTTTGTGGCAGAGAATCTGTTAGTTTCTGGTATTAGCTAGTAGTAAAGAATTTTAATGTTTTTTGAATAATTTTTTAAGTTATGTCTGCCCTAAAAACAGAACTCTACATGAATCTTAGGGCAGATTCCTTTCCCTTAACTTAGTGCGAGACAAGGAAAAATACACAGATTTCTAGAAAAGTCAGGAAATGAACTTAGACACAGTCTATGGTTGCTCTAGAGCAGAGCTAGAGATGGCATTATCAGCAGAAATTCGAGCATTTTTTCTAGCATAAGAAATTAGTTGCCAGCTAACTTACATGATGGATATTAAAAAAGTAGGTGAGGGATAACGACTCTTCTTAATTTGTCTCCCTTTGACAGAGAAACATAGCTCCTCTTCTTTCTTTGACCTGCATGGTTGTGTGGTTGTTGTGCACCACCATAGAGATAACGGTGCACAAGGACAGATTTATGAATGAGTGCGAAAGTTTGAACTAAAGAACAGACATCACAGAAAGCAAAATATGCATTTTTGCCAAGTCTATGGAAGATCTCAAAAAGATGCAGTTGTTTGATCTTAGCTTTTGCTTTTTAACAGCATCATCCATGCCAGGTGAAAAGCTAATTCCCAGTAAAATTCCAGTACTCTCAAGCTCACAAGAAAAGATGCCCACAGGGCTGGCATTAAGAAAAAAAAAAAAAAAAAAAGAAGAGAAAAAAAAAGGAAAAAAATGCATTAAAAGGAAAAACGATTCTAAAAGTCTCCTTGGAGCATGTCAGCATAGAAAATAGTCCCGATAACATCAAAGGCTTTTGCCAGTAGACATCCATTTAAAAAGGCAGATGAGTTCAGTGTTTCCAGTTTTCTCACCTTCCATCAGAGAAAGTAAAGCACATGCACACGCTTTAGCTAGCCCAGACAAGTAAGAAGCCTCAAGACGAGCATCCGTTTCCAGTATAAGTTAGAAATACTCTGAGGGGGCATCTTCTGAAATCTTTATACAGATCAGGATTAAGTAAGATCCCCCTACGGTTTATCAGACAAGGGAAGGACAGCCTACATTAAATAACCCGTGCTCCTCTAAACCATTAAAAAGATAAAAAACAAAGGAAAGATCTAACCTGAACACACAAAGACACTATTTCTTCCTCCTGTACTGTAAAGCAAACCAATCTACACCTCACATGCTAGCTTGGTGATTTATGAAATACTATAGAACTCACAGTTTACATCAGTAACTTCGCAGGAATAATTCACACATTCATTCGAAATTAGTATCTCCTACATATACACAGCCCAGGCTGGCTAGGGACTCTTTATCTTCTGCAAACACAGTGGACACCCAGGTTATGCTGCTGGAAGTGGATAGTACTATCAAAGCAAGTCACATGAGGTTTCATGTACAAGATTTTCCTCCTTAGTTACTCCTAAAAATGCAAGAAAAAAGCTCAGTTCCCCCAAAAGATGCAAAATTCCAAAGCACTTCTGCATTTAAGTGACATGTTCTACAAGTGCCCGCGCACACCCAGGACCTCAACAATAAAAATGTGCAGATGCATAAGAAACGGGAGGTAAATAAGATCAAAACCACTATACTCTGTATCCTCCAGAATAGGGGGTGGATTTCTGGAAAGTAATTCTCAGAAGAGATAAGAAACAAAAGATAAAAACCAAAAGCTCAACAGAAAGTAAGAGAAGTCCTTTTAGAGACAGTCTGGAGCTGAATGACTGAAATTGTTCAATTAAAAGAACAGATTAATAAAAGAGGCCTCAAGTGGTCCTAATTACACTCCTCTATTCGAAAAGACTGTCCGATAGAACTGAGGGGCAAAACACTGAAAGAGAGCTCTCATATTTTCAGTAACACAGTTAACTGAGGCTGGGCAGGCGGGGGTGTAGACACTGTGATTGAAATTGAGATTAGACATTTATACTGGAAATAAATTATGCTAGAACATCTAATCATATCAAAAATCTTACAGCAGGTTTATAGGTTTTTGTTTAATAAAAGGAGGTAATGCTTCAGAGCAGAAGACAGACTAACTGGTAGTGCTAGAAAGAAAATTTCCAAAGGAAAATACCCTCCAGCTCTCCATTAATCTAACAGTATTTTCTATTATTAAAAATAAAGAACTGGTCTCTGACTTAAGAATTGCAATTCCTCTCCTCCTGACTGATGCTTAAAATTAGAATGTCATCCAACGCATGCTAATGATATAAAAGTTCTCTTCATGAAGAGTATTAATAATATCACCATGTAGCCTACAATATATACTGCTTAGTCTTTGTAGCTACGGAGCTGTGCTCATGGAAGTTTGAGTCTTTAAACATGTAAGATTTTCAGGCACCAGACCTGCTTTCACAAATGACATCCCATACTTGTAAAAAGACACTCAATCCGCCCCTTGCTTTTGCTAAAACATCACAAATGCCTCAACATTCAGATGGTGATTGCTGAGACTATTAAAACACAAAGCGATATTTTTTTTTGCAGTACAACAGTTGAGTTTGCTATCTTCAGAGAGAGAATTTAGTAACACCCATTACTGTATTATAGAATCCCATTTTTGCACCTGTTTTCTGGTATTTAAAAAAAATCCATTTTAATACTTGACCTTCCTACTATGACTGCTTTAAATATCGAGAACTAACATGTCTAGGTACCCAAGTTTAGTCAGAAAAAGTATGGGATAATGACATTTAAATGGTACCATGTTGCTTTTAGAAAAAGCAGCAAGTGAAACACTGATCACTGCAAGTCTAATCTTACTACTAGAAATAGCCATGCTGCTTTTAAGTCAAGCATTCTTCTTTAAGCATACTAACAGTTCTGTATAGCTTTTGCATTTAAGAAGCATGCAAAATTCTAACTGCAAAAAAAAAAGTAATGCTTTAATGTATTTAGAATTACATTCTCTCAACATCAGTAGAATTCAAAGCAGGAGAAACTCCAGTATGCTGGGTCATGGTACCACACAATTCAAAGTACATCCCCATACAAGTCAGAAAAAGTCATTATATTCTTTCTCTCTGGTTTGCTGACTTTTGACAGATTTTTCTGGTTTAGCAGTATTCTGAATAATGAGTTCTGTCACATTTTGGCCAAATGTAGCACATTGTACCAAAAGGGAGAGTGAGCAAAAAACTGTTACCACAGGAAAACATAAACAACTTCCCCAGTGTAATTCTTTTACTACAAGAAGTCCTACTGAAATGAACGAAGTCATTTGGAATCACTTACGAATACATGGTATGGTATTAAATGTGTAATATTACCCTACAGCAACTTTGGACCTTAGATTAGAGCAAGTAACGAGCCACCACTTTCTCAGCACAATGGAAAGTTGCGGATCTGGATTTCCCACACCACCTGATATCAGAGATGGCTAGCAGTTCTTGAGAAACATTTTTTCCTGGATTAAAATGAGTACGTTAAAGCATTAAATGATGCAAATAACAGTGATTCAAACTTGTGATTCAACACCCCTAATGTAACGGTCTATAATGGTACATTGTCTGCCTACTTTTTTCTTCACATTTTTAGCACCAAGGAGAAATACACTACGGACATGACACCCTTCTAAGGGACGTTCACAGCCATACTTCAAAAATACTTCGACTTCTTCAAGAAGATTTAAACAAAGAAAAAACAGTGGCCACCGCGACCAAGTTTTCTACTGTGTCTAAAAGCTTAAATGAAAGACACAGCACCTATTCTGCTCTCCGCAGGCAATACCTGTTACTCACACGAGTAACGCATACAGAAGGTACGCCTTGGAGCACCAAGCATCAGAAAAACAAATTCTGTGCTGTAAACTCCCTACAACGTTGTCTACTGCTAGCTCTTACCCCAACAGCAAGATCAAAGGAAATCAGAATTTACAAACCATCCGCAATGACACCTACTGGAAGGGAAAGGATTGATGACTCAGGCTCACATCTGCCCTTCATATTCCTCAAATTCCCTCATTGATCTCACACTACATGCCGGGCTTACAAAAGCATCCTTTCAGAGAAAATACGTTTAAGAAATAACATCAGCACGCTCCTCCTGCAACATCAGTTTGTAATTTACTTATTTTTCTTATGAACTTCAGCACCCAATAACATGCCTTGCCAAGCGAACTACTGAGGAGAAGCCTCAATTTCGCCAGAAAGGCCGATCTTTTAAGATCGCCCTAAAAGTTGCACGAGTTACAGGCAGGCCGCTAATTCCCCACGTAATCGTCGCCGTTTAAACGCGAGCCAAAGGTCTACCTGCTGCAGATTAACCTCCCCCGCAGCCCGAGCGCTTCAGGGCACACACGAGATTTACTCCTTCTCCTCCCGCCGGCCCTGTGACATTCAGGGGCGGCCGGGGGCCGAGCACCGACCCTCAGCCCGCCGCGCCGCCCACCCCGTCGCACAACACCCCCCCACCCCCCGGCAAGTTTCGACATCGCGCACCGGCGGCGACACGACACGGCCCGTTAAACCCCAGAGCCAAACCCCCATTTCCAGCCGGTTTCTCCCCACGGCGAAGCAGGGGCGAGGGGGGGGTGGTGAGGAAGCGCCACCTGCCCTCGCTGTACTTCGATCCGCTCCCCCCGGTCCCCACAGCGCCGGCCGGACGCGGCATCGGCGGGACGGCACCTGGGACCGGCGGCGGCGGGGGAAGACACCGGCGCCCCGCTGCAGGGGGGCGGCAGGAGCGGGCGGGGACGAGCCGGACCGTGGGGCCGGGGCCCACGGAGGGGGCCGGGGCCCGCGGCGGGATGCGG
>VZSF01004389.1:814095-941762 GCA_013398295.1 Chionis minor
CCGGGAAGGGCGCGCGCGGCGGGCGGTGCGGGCCGAGGCGCCACGCTGAGGAGATGGCGGCGCGCGGAGCGGGCGGGAGGCGCCGGGCTCCGCCATCGCCCCTCCTCGCGTTCCGGGGGGGGATTTTATTTACAGCTTTCTTCTTCACCTTTTTTTTTTTTTTTTTTTTTTTTAGAGGGGCGGGTGTCCCTCCCCCNTTTCTTTTTGAAAGGCGAGGCTGACGCTTCTCCCCCCTCCTCCAAGCGTGGGTTTATATTTTTACCGCCCTGTCGAGGGATATAGCGGTTCCTCGCCTGCCCGTCGCGCCGCTGCCGGCTCTTCCCATCCGCTGGGGCTGGGCGCGTGGGGAAACCATCCCCTTCCCCGCGCTCCCTGAGGGCCGGCTCCAGTTCGCCCGAGAAGACGACGACGACTATAATTTTTAATGGCTAATATTTAACCCTCTAACCCTACCGCCTGCCTCAGACACCACGCAAGAGTCACTGCCCCACCCGCGCCTTCACTTCCCCGTGGCACAACCTTTCACCCTTGGATCCCAAAGGGGTTTACGCGGGAAAGCGACCATCGTCCGATACCCCACGAGGCAGCGGTGCAGGGGAACCCCTTGCCACATCCAAAATCTTGGTCAGGAGAACATGGTCCTTCCCAGCTTTGTCACACCGTGGAGTAAATTACTTGTAAATTACATGTGTAATGTTACGTGATCACGCAAACAGTTTTGCACTGTAAACTTGAATACTTGTTCCAAAAGCTGCTGATTAACGAGCCTGGTTTAAATCTCTGTTTCTGTAACTTCTGTTTCTCTTCTGCTGTTTCATTAGTCGTATTAACATTTCTTCCACAAAACATCTGCTTCCGACTAGTTACTTCATGTTGGAGATATTTTTCCATGCTGCTTCTATTACGTTTTGATTAGTGGAGTTTTGCCTCTTTAACCTTTCTTGGGTAAATTCAAGATTATATTATTCCTTTTGTTGTTTTAGAAGAACAATTCTTTTGTGAAAACATGCATTTAAGCATTGTATTCAATTAGCTTTATAGTGACATATTTTCACAGCCTAGAACACCAAGAGACTGTATTTTTCTCGAGCTCTGGGAACAACGGTTTTCGTGACACCGGGATCAGACGCAGAGCTCAGTCCCACGTGTTTATTGAACACAACACAAGGCACACAACAGAAGTCTGCAAAGACATTCATGCAGCCTGAAACTCAACTCAAATAGACAACCAAGGAAATTTCCTCTTCCGTGAAAACTTTAAATTTGTTGAAAGAAAGTAAAGGGCTTTTATCAGGACCAAAAGTGACATATATTCACCAACAGCTAGAGCAAATGTTACTTCCACAAAGATCATAAGCAGTCTTTTTTCCCTTCTGTTTGCTTCCTGAAGAGCTACAGCACCTTGGAACGTGGGTAGCCGCAGTTTCTCAGGAGTCCCCAAGATGGGAGACTAGCCAGGGAAACAGACTGGAAAATTCCCAACTGGCTCATCTTGGAAGTACAAAATGTATTACTCTTTCTAATCTGTTGTTAACTCTGCGTGTCTCTTCTGTCTTGCTATCCCAGCTCTTTTCATGGGAAAGGTGGTTACAAAAAAAGTCTATAAAATTGGTGCTTAATCTCATTCTGGAAATAATATGGAAAAAAAATGAACACTGGTTTCCTTTTGAAAAACAACCCACTGCCTCACCCCCCAATTTGCATTTCTGCATTGCTTCCCCTTGAATTCCACAGAATATTTTGAATGGCAATACCCATTAAATCAAATTGCTAGTAAGATTTTGTGCAATTCCATAAAGTTACAAATATATTGAGGCTACAAATATGATTAAAACTGCAAGACCGTTCCCTTCATCAGCTGAAGCTTATGAGAAAATAGTTTCAAAAAATACTAAATGTACATCGTGACTGAAATAACTTTTTTCAATGTTTTAAAATGTTAATTGGATTGATTATCAGCACATATAGACATTTGATACGTATTTGACTTCTGCTGTTGTAAAGACTTATTTGAAAGTGGGAGCATTTTAGTGATAAAAACTAAGAATATATTAATTTTTTCTGCACATTTATTGCGTATTTAAACACAAATGTACAAAAATAATAATGGTGTCTCTACTTTCTTCTACTCTATATAAATATATACTTTTGTTGTGTTATTACTTAAAGTGAAACTCTGGACCTCTTGAGATCAATACTAATGCATGCTTTTAACTTCAATGGAGCTCAAATTTTAATTTTGTGGTCTGATTCACAAATCAGAAATTAGAACAAGAGAGTATTTAGTTAGTGAAAGTGAATAGGCTGTTTTCAGCCCCACGTTCCAAAACCACTGTTACTAAAACTGAAAAGAGAAAAGAGCAATCGGGAAGAAACTTAAATCGTAATAACATTGGCTCTAACTGGAAGTTGCAGATCGTATGTCCTGTAATGAGCAGGAAAACCCAAAACTGTAGTCGGAAAAACTACATTTATGCGATGGAAGGAGGTTGGGAACAGCTGCATGTGACACACCACACGAACAGTATTTCCTTTTGGTTGTGCCGGAATTGACTACCTACTCTATGATGAGGAAATGCCCAAGAGAAAAATCCCAGTGGAAAACTCTTCATTGTCGTAGTTTGCTAACTTGATGCCTACACGTAAGTGGTGCAAGTGCAATTTTACACACTCAGCATCTATTTTTGCCAGGAGTAGGAAGCAGTGCTGCATCACAACCCCTTCCTCTACCCTGCCCCTGACTAGCATTCCCGCTCAGCTCTGACACACGTAATTCCTGTGCCCTCTACCAGCCCGGACATCTCCACCCGGTACGGCTGGTACGGGCCAGTCACCGCTTCGGGAACCACCGGGACCCGTGACACTCCTCCGTCACTGCTGCGTTCTTGCATGCGTTGCACATGTAGAGTAGGACCCCGGCACCAGTCCCCTCTCCGTCCTTTTCCTTGGTAGGTGCACAAGCGGAGGGTGGCCCCTCCTTCTCAAGCTCCCTTCGGAGCCCGTGATTCCCGTCCCCGGAGCCGGGCGGGCGGCGCGGCCGAGCCCGGCGGGACGGGACGGGACGGGACGGGCGCGACCGGGCGGCCCCGGGGGCTGGCGGTGCCCGCGCTGTCCATGGTGCTGATCGCCGTAAGCAGGGTCCGTGCGGCCAGGCCGGAATCGCAGGGAGAGAGGAAAGGTCTGATTCATTAGCCTCATGGTTATAGTGGGAAATTAACGAGCTTTCAGCCAAATAAAACATTCTATGTGCTCCCAGTAAGGTATTTTACAGGTGAAACATTGTGTTTACCTGTTTTGCCTCAGATGCCGATGATGGGGTTTATATCTTTTCCTACGGTGTCCACTACATCACTGCAAATTCCGCTTCGTTAGTATACAGTGACACAAGTACATCACTTCTCTAAATAAAATCAAATAAGTGGCTTTCTAATGCCTCACAATGCACATTTGAAAGAAGACGTACTTCCTAGCACATTGCAAATATATTTACAATGTATCTCATGTTCTGCTACGTGGAACAAGGCTTAAAGAAGTGATTTCTTAAACAAATGCTCTTGGAACAGCTAATTCCAGAGCACACAAGATGAGGGATTATTCTCTGTTAAGTCCTAAGTAATACAGAGTAGCTGGTTCAAGTAGTAATTATGTAATATGAAACAGATGAGCAACAGTGACAACATTAATTTCAACATCCTTGGGGATAAAAAGGTCTCAGTGTATTATGGGAACACAATGTCTGAAAATAACATTTTGCAAAACTAAGAAACCTATTTAAGAGAGAAAGTAGTGAAAATTACCTACTACCATTTAATAGCACTGAGGCAAACACTAGGGTTCACAAAGGCCTGTTTACTACTGGATAAAAATAAGTCGTCAAGGAAAAAAGACAGTACGGAAAACTCAAACACTATTTGAGCTAACTCTCCTTCAGAAAATGGAAAAATTAATGAGAGATTTTATACAATATCAACTGACACATAAGATGCAAGTTGTTATGAAATTTGAAAGAACTAAGATATGCTATTAAATTAACAATAGAGAGGTAATTATTATTTAAAGTAACATTAGAAGTAGGAAGCCTTGAAAATTAAATCAGTAGGTCTACTGCATCATCAGGAAGCAAAGGAACTGATTAAGGTTAAGAAAATGGCACAGCAAAATAGTTACTACATTCTTCACACCTGAACACAGAAGAGTGTGGGAAATACAAGGTGAGAGCACGTACAGGGTACGGTAACAGAAGGAGGTATCTTTATAACAAGGTGCTGGAAAATGATGACAATTTCGAAATGTTGTAGCTGACATGCTCTGAACAGAAAAGTGCAATTGCTCTATGTTTATACATGTTATGCATGTCCTATCTTGAAGGATCATCCAATACTGTAACCATTTAAAAAGCAAGTTCTATTATGAACTTGGTAACTACAAATCCATATATTTTCTTTTGGTACGGATTGATAGACTAGATACAATGGTTGAAATGAAAATAAAACAATTACATGTGTATGAAATTAAATATTACAGATATTAATTTGTCCTGCTTCTGCAAGATAAATTGCACCTTGATAATCATTGTATTCATTTGCTAAACATTCATTCTGGGCGCTGGAAGAAATAGGCATCCTATTGAATAGAAAATGAACATGTAATTTTCACAATGCAGTCAGCAACTAGGGCTGCAATACATTTATTCACAGAAATTTGATTTAGAAATGTCCTCACATAATGGTTTCCTAACACAGGGCCGGTAAAGGGATGGACAAGATACAAAGATTATTGAAATTAAATTCATCCATCATTAGTGTAGAAAGCAACAACTTCTTCTGGACGTTCTAAAGCAGAAATAAATCTGTTTAGGACAGGAAGTGATGCGAGTACATCAGTAAACAATGCCAGCTGAAACTGCAGAGGGAACACAATTACTGAAAATCATATAATGGCTTCCTTAGCTATGACATTTTTACCAAAAGGTCTTGGGTTAGGTCTCTCCTGTAATCCAAAATTCAAATTCTCTCTCAAAACTGAGAGAAGGGTTTCTACCACAATTTTAATGGCAAAAAAAATCTCAGCCTAAGTATTTCCACCACAGCACACATTTTTTTTTCCAAATAAACGCAAAAGAATTTCTACACTTAATTTCAAATGTGAAGTTGCTGTAGTGAAATGGTTTTAATATTAGTCTCAGAAGTTAAGCACTAACATTTTTACTCTTTCTTAAAATGTCTATTGCAAACTTTAAAAATTGGCTCTAAAATCTGTATTAGCACATGAGAACAGTTCACCAAAAAAATTCTTTTTAGTTTATAAACAATGAAAAAACCCTAATGTTTCAAACTGTCAATAATCTGACACCAGCATGCATTTTGAAGCCACTCAGGGGAGCACTTGGTTTCTTTCAGCAATGACGTTGTGTTTACACAACATGGCTCTAGTCATCACACACACACTTGGATCTAAACAGCTTTTTTCAGCTTGCATTTTCTGCACAATTATATGTGTACTGATGTCATTCATCTAGGTGATCTGAAGAACTTGTATCAAGCGCCATCATTTGATACAACATATGGCAACCTAAACAGGCTTAAATGAAGCACATAAAGAGAGACTGATTAAATCCTGATGCATTTTCTATCAATAGACTTATGATAAAAATCTGATTCTGAACTCTCAAAATCAATTGATCTCAACTGTTGACTAAACTAGATACCGAATGCAATTTATTTTAAATTCTACTTACGTGACAGCTAGCTCTGGCTCCATTTTATGATAAAGAACAATGTGAAGCAATACTTTGTTTGCGTGAGTTGGCAATTTTTCTATCTGTTTTCAATTTTTTCTTTACAACTAGGATAGTGTAAGATGATGAACCCCAAAGCATGTTGTTAATATTTTGTGGGGGATGAATTAATATTTCAGTGGGCTGATGCTAATTATTAGATTAAAAATTGTCAGGTCAAGATGACATCATTTTACGCAGTAGTTGACAAGGTTTTCAAAATATACTGCACAGTACTGACTTTGCAAAAGCTCTCGAAAAGCTTAGCTGTCAAAAGGAATCAGGAAAGAACTTAGCTGTAAGTCACTACATACAATCAACATACAGTAATGTAGTTTTATCAAATATGACATCATTTACCAGTGATAATATAAATACTCAGAAAAACCGAAGGAAGTAAAATATTTAAACATTAAAAAAACTAACAGTATTAACTCTCATAATGCTGACAAACTTAAAAAATAGCATGGCACTATTAATCCAGCAGTGGAGTGCAAGCCTTGAATTAATTCATTTCATTGTATGACTCCATACTATCAGACTTGACTAAGCACTGGAACAGATTGGTTAAGGACTGGAATAGGTGGCCTGAAGAGGTTGTAGATTCCCCATGCTCAGAGATTCTCTAATCTCAGCTGGACAAGGCCCTGCACCGCCTCATCCAGCTTTGAAGTTAACCCTGTTTTGAGCAGGAGGTTGAATTAGGCAGCCTCCAAAGATCCCGTCCAACTTAAATCATACTCCGGTTTAGGTACTGTGTTCTGTAGGCTGGCTCCCTACAGTTATCCTGCACTTAAGTCAGTCTACAGACCAAAGTAAAGTAAGCCCACAGTAAGGACAGCAAATAATTAATTTTAAGTGATTCCAATTGTAAAAGAAAGTATGGGTAAGAGACTGCTACATGATACAACTTTTTAGTGCAACTTACTATGTACAAGTCTCTGTAAAACAGACGCTTCTCACAGTAGAAAAATAAATAATTTCCCCACATTTTTGCTCTAAAAATGCTAAATTAATAACAAAACAGACTAACACTCCTAAAAGCAAGCAAACAGATTTGTAGGGCACCTACATAATTTCTTGTGGAAACTAACAGGTATATAACAGATGATGATGCTGGAACGGCTTTGTAATTAATATAGTAGACTGAGTACCAGAAGATCTGTATTGTCTCTCCACTCCTTTTGTGCACACATGCGCGTCTGTGTATACGAGTAAAAAAACCATTTACATCAACCTTTTCAGATATGACTGTTAACTTAGAATTATTACTGGGGTTCCTACTTTGATATTTAGGATCCGTAGCAAATAAGTGTGCTAGTCTAGCTGATCTAAACTTGAAAAGAAAGACTAAACCCCATTTTTTTAAGCTGAGCATCCGGTCATCAGTGTAACCTTTGCAATTTTTTGCAAACTATCTTTAAATGCAATTAACATACCAGCCTTTTTCACAGGCC
The DNA here is from genome assembly GCA_013398295.1 of Chionis minor. Classification (NCBI taxonomy): domain Eukaryota; kingdom Metazoa; phylum Chordata; class Aves; order Charadriiformes; family Chionidae; genus Chionis; species Chionis minor. The sequence goes on from VZSF01004389.1 coordinate 821,329, forward strand.
ATTGTTTTTTTTATAGCTGCATTGATTCATGCTAGTGTGATGAACACCAATCTATATGCAGTGCAGCATACAGAGCATCCACATCACCGAAGGTAAAAAGGAAGGTAACAATCTCACTTGAAAAACATCCTGTTTATCCTGTACACTGAAGGAGGTGTGGATCTGATCACAAAGATTGTTTTCAGTCCATGTGTAAATAGAACAGGGCAGACCTAAATTCACATGAAGGTCAATGGCTTGGGACCTGCACAGTATTGCCACCTAAGTTCTGTTATCAACTGCTGGATGATCCCTTTTCAGCTAGACCATGGTAACCATGGTTAGGATATCATGCATGATTAGCAAGAAGCAGCAGTATTCTTATTTATGATAGCAATAGTTGCTATTGATGCACGTTGTTGTCTTGGCTGGTCACAGAATGAAACCTGCAGCTGTTACTACAAATTACTTTTCCCGATGCTGAATCTAAGCCTCAGCACAAAACTCTGCTCTTAATGCAATTTCATTTGCATGACCTCTCCTAATTTTCTACAGTCAGTAAGAAATGAGTTCTACAAGCAAATATTATGTGAAATGAACTTTAGATGGCAGGGTCCTTGCTGAAAATAGCATGTAAAGAAGGAGCTTCCTCTTAGTGCTCTTCCACCACAAATACGTGCCTTCCCAAAAAGCAGGCATTTGGCATGGCCTGATCTGTAGTTCTGTTTGGATTCACTCAAAGCACACAAAACAAAATTTGCTCTACGCTCTGTTGCTCTCAATTCTCCCGACATCAAATGTATCTGAATCATTAGAATGAACCCTTTTTGCATGTCATCTTTCATAATGCCAGCTCTTGTTCAAAGGCAAGCCAGACATCTCTAGCTGAGGCAATCTGCAGGTAGATGTGTGGTTCATTTTCAAGCCCTTGATAATTGTACTGAGCAACAAATTACATCTTTCTTCTGTACTCTTACATCTTGAGGGAGATGAGTAACTGACAGAAGCAGTAGCCTGCATCTAATGACTTAGCTACCGAGAGATACATGACGTTTCTCCACAGAGTTGCATAAGAAATTTTAAGACACCAATAGAATTTCAGGAACTCTTTTTAGGTTCTATTCCTGGTTTTATCATAAGAATGTGAGTTCATTATGAGAGATAAGGCCTGAGAATTAGCATTCCTAGTTCAAGGAACAAGTATGATAGCTTGGTGTATAGGAGACCCCCATGGGAGACTTACAGAGAAAGGCAAAGTCAGCCTATAGCGTCTATGTTTTTAAAATGAAAGGGGTCTTAGATATTGGGGAGTCCTGTCCTACTCTCCTCTGCCATACACACTTTGTAAGAAGCTAATTCATGTATCCCATACTCCCAGTTTAAAAGTTAAGAGACTGATGCAGAAGAGTCATAAGAACATTTGGAAAATGCAAAGCATTTTAGGCATACCAGTAGTTTATTCTGGAGGAGAAAAACATTAAATACATCTATCCTTTCAGAGTTAGTGTTCAGAATCAGATTAAAGCGCCCTTGTCAGTAGGAAGAAAAAAAACTGTATTAAAATAAAAGGTGAAAATGCAAAGCATTTAAATCTCTAAGCAACATTTAATCTTGACAAGTAATTGAATAATTAATTGAAACACAACTGAAATCCAGTGCACAGATATAGATGTCAACAAAACCTACATTTCATAAAAAGCCATTACACAAACCCATGTGTTTTATGAATAAAGACAAATAGTAATGGTTTCCTGATACTCAGTAGAGCACCCTGATATTTTCATCTAGAAATAATTATAATAAGAGTTCTTATTGTAGCCTGTCTCGGGGACATCTAGTTTTCAAATGAAGAATGAACCATAGGCAGAAGAGTAATTAAACTGTCCCTTTCTTCTGATTTGTGAATTTTCCATTCTTGGTTCAAATAAATGAAGGCAAGGTTCAAATTACTCATGAGACAGTGATATCGTCACAATACTCCAGCTGTAATTAAAGCAGCACCACTGAATTTCCTGTCCTTTCACAGATGACAATTGTCTTTCAAAACATACTAGCTAAGGTCAGGTCAATTCTAATACAATGAATGTGCATAGTTATACAATACAAGCATGTGACTTTTTTTTAATAAACCCTGGTGATTTCTATAGTTATATGACATGCCTGTCATTCTACCAAGATAGCATTGATACAGAGAACACGGAGGGACTCATTATAGTTGGAGGACATCTGAGTTTTATGACCAAATTAAGCACTTCTACTTAGAGTAATGGAAGGGACTAACCACTAGACCACAAAACTTTTGAAAAAAGAATGTAGACAAGCTCCTATTGCACTCAAGCCAAGCAACTTCCACCTTTCGTAATATCACACACAAACACTTGTAATGTTTCACACAGTGAAACCCATCTTCCACCCAGACATTCTCTCCCAGGATGCTGCTGTTACTAAACTATGATTTCTTTTTTCCTGTCAATAATAAACAGGAAATTAATAATTTGTTCTTCTTCCACAAATCAAGTACATCTGAGGTATAACTCCCCAAAATTATTTCATCCAACTTTTCACAGAATGAATTTTCCTCATTTTGGGAGAGAGTGGGTGAAAGCAGCAGACAGCTCTAGCAAGCTACTCAGTGTCTTAGCCCTGAGCTATGGGAGAGAAACTAAGCAGTTTCCATACACATCCAAAACTATTCTTTTTCCACACACCATACACAAGTATACCATAAGTGTTAATTCCTGAAGTACAACATGGAGATTTAAGCACTACTAATTTTACTGAAACAAACCACTAATTTCCCATATGCCAGTGGCTAGCATTCTTGTGATAGATAACACTTCCAGCTCTCAAATGGGGTTTCAGTTATATATTTGAATAAATGACATCATGAAGGAAATCCTCCAGACCTGAAAACTACTCCTTAATGCCTTGCAGATATTAATGCCAGAGTCTGAAAGATATCACGTTCTCACTTTTGTGGAGGAGGGCCAGCATGTTCAGTCTCCCAGGCTGTGGCTGTGCACCCCCAACAACAACAAATGTCATCCATTTGAGCGTGACTGAGAGTCATTTCACGCACTGCAGCCTGTGTGAGAAAACTCCTGAGCAACCAAACAGGCTCTCCAGGCTACTCTCAACCTCATGACAAATACAATTCGACGGCAGTCATTTTATTTACAGGCCAGTTGTGTAGGGTGGCTATATACAGGGGAAACGGGACACTTATTTGCTGCCCAGTTGGTTGAATTCTTTTTAGATCTAGTGTATACAGCTTAAATGACTACGATTAACTGGCAAGTCACCAGTGGCTCACTTCACACATAGAAAGGCATACGTACAAAGGACTAGCCTACGGAGTTGCAACTACATGAAGCCCTGAGAGCAGAAAGCTTTGGTGTAGAAAACTTCAACTTTCCACTGACCTTTGCCTCAGTCTCACACAGTCCAACTTTGAGATAGAGAACGGCTTTAGCAAGGTGGGGTACCTTAGCAAGGTACACTGCACAACTATGCCAAAGACAGGAATTTGTGTTTGTGGGAAAAGAGAGAAGCAAGTTCCTTTTTCATGTTCCCATGAATCGGGAGTGGCGACTGCCCAGAGGTGGTGGCAGGAGCAGGAGATTGCACTCTAGGCCACCATCTGATCACCTTACTTCCTCTTCTATATATGCCTCAACTCTGCAGAAAGGCAATTGCTGGGCTTTTTCCTTTTACTGTTGGCATCAGCCAAATGCATGCATTACACTTTTTGGGGATGAGCATCAGCATTTGCCATAGAAGCTGGTACCAGGTATCTCAGCAGACAAGTACCACTAGCATCCAGGAAGGCCACGTCACCAGAGCAAACACAGCAGCTCTGAAACAGGCATATCTGTGTTAAAGAAATACTGCTCATCTGACTTCAGGGAAACTAAAAAGACCAGGAGTCTTTAAAGCCCAGGAGGTTAGCAGCAGACCCTCAAGGAAACAGAGGAAAAAAACCCCTACATTTGGCTCTAAAACACCCTAATTATGTAGCTGGAATGAAATATTCTAAATTAATCTATGCCTCTCAGAAGGTGACATGGAAAAGACTATTTACAAGCCTGTTCTCAATCTGTACAAAATTACCTGAGGCTTACTAAAGTGCATTACTGCCCATGCTGATAGCCTATTGTAGAAGTTAATGTTGCTGTTAACTAGGAGAAACATAGAAAAAAGGATATGAAAATTCCTCTGTAGTCTCTTCCCATTACTTGGGTCAGTATTAGTCTGGGAGGACTGCACCTCAGTCCAGGAAAGGACAGCCAGAGATACAGTGGCTCTGTTCGTCAGCTCCTGTTTCACTTCCTCTGCCAATCCAATTCCCCCTCTTTTTCTCATGTGCCATAGGATAATTATTCAGCCCTACTAACCAGCCCTACAGTTAGTCTTAAATCATGATCAGGATTTGTCTATATTCCAAGTCGGCCAGGGAGTTTACACATGCCTTCAAGGACTTCTGTATTCCTGCAAGTAAAGTTTTCCTATGTAGTCTCATCTGACATATTCCTTACTGTACTAGTTGCCTTGTACCAGCTTCCAAAATCCTGCTACCGGTGTCCCAGAAAGTGGGTAGCACGTATTAGAAATACTTGCTGGACTACCCACATGGCTTCTATGCTGTGTCTGAGAATTACACAAGTGTGCAAGAGTGCCTCTACACATGCCAGAAATAAGTATTCAGAATCAGATTTATTTGGAAATAAATATCATAGGCAGGTGGATAGGGTGAGTTGCTCAGTTGAACAGGTATGAAACTTCTCCCAATTTTATGTCACCTAACTCCAGCTGCAATAGATTATGTCTTTTTCTTTCCCTGAAAGTAGTCTGGTCGTAGGCCCTGAATCTAATTCCTGGCTGTTTAGCTTTCATGGAACTACACTAGACTTTGTGGTTCTTATTCCAGGGTTTTAATAAATTAGAGAAGTGAAATGTGGCTACCCACAGAGACTATTATTTGGAGGAAGTACTAGACTGGTTCAAAGGTTCAAATTTGGGGATTTCGACAGTCAAGGTAAATGAGAGTCCCTTTATTAAAGAGCTCAGAACACTCCCCAACACATGAAGCAATAGGATGATCTCTGTGCTAACACCAGAGACAGGCAGGAGATAAGTGTGCCAAGAAAGCACCCCAGCAGCACACTTGGGGATTTGGCCTTACCTGGTAACAGCAGCAGGCTGTGACAGACAGAGTGCATTTTTATGCCTGCTACTGAGGTAGGACTGGGCTCCAGGGATGCAAATAGCATCTCCATCAGGGGATTGGCCTAACTTGAAAGGTAGAACAGGTTGAATCATGTAATTTTAGGTCTATGCGCTCTCCTCATACAGAAATCTGTCAGTATCAGATTAACCCTTCTTTGCAATGTTCCTCCAGGATCAGGACATACTTTTTAGACAGCTCTTTCCAAGAATAAACAGTGCCACAGTTCAGAGAATTCACGTTCTCTAAGATTTTACGGAGGATGAACACATATATCATCATGTCTGTATTCATCCTCTGAACAGGGCACATAGGGAGGCAACATGTGAGCTGGCACCTACATGTACCATCACCACTGACACTTGGGTGGACACGCCTTTCTCTGCCCATCTTCACCTTTTCCTACCCTTATACAAACTTGTCTGTCGAGAGCACTTATCAGTGAAGTGTTCAATGCACCATGTGTAGCTCCTGGAGCACAGACAAAACTGCGATGCGATGTGGGAGCAGGAGGAGACTGACAGTATGTTTCTATTCTACATGCTGGCAGGTAGGCCATGAAAGTAAATGGCTTGATAAAAGCTAAATTTCCAGAATCAGAGTTGCTTTACATTTGGAGCTATATAAAGTAAATAATCAAAGGCCCTTCCTCACATAAGTATTGCTAACAAATTATTACACAGATTCATCTTTCTTTGATCTAAGATACAGGTTTTTGCCTTATGGTTTTAGTTCTGAGTGTTCAGGTTGCCACGGGTGGATGAATTAGGCTTGCCAGGGCAACTCTTTCTGGCTTCATACATTTGAATTAAATGCATACCATCATGGAGAACCTGAAAAAAAACTTCTTCTCATATCTGTAGCCAAAGAGAGACCAAAAACCCCTTGCACATTACAGATTAAAAAGAGGTAAAAAGAATTTTCCTGTCATTCTCAACACTGTAAAATCCCCTCATTGTAAAAAAGCTGAAAATCCATCTTGATCTAATTGCTACCATAGGACAATGTTACTTCAGTCTGATCACTAGGTACAATGAACACCTTTCCCAACACTGTAACAAATAAAAATTGCTCTGGGACCATCTTCCCCTTTCTTTTGCTGAGAAGCTATATGGCAGTATCTAACAGGCTAACTTTGGAAGACTGTGACCTTTCTTGCTATAGGTAGAATCTTGGTGCTATAAAACTATGGCTAAAGTCCAGTCATACATACATTACTGATTAAATATACAACAATTCTTTCATTTGAAAAGCATTCTTTTTCCACCTCTCCTCCCAAAAGAGCTATTTGAAATGCTTACTGTTTTTCTTGCTTCCAGGGGCATCGTTCCCTGACCAGGGACCACATACTGGCAGCTCACATGACTCACAATTTATTCCCATTGGTTTCCAGTCACACAGCCTCATCTCATTTTTTTCTTCTGAAAAGTCATCAGCTTTCATCAGAGGAACTCCAAGTTCATCTCCCACATGAAAAGGCTTCATGCCTCTTTCTGGGTCTCCACTGCTTTCTGCGGGAAAGGCAAGTCACCTTGAATATCCATTCTTTTCTCTAGGAAACAAAAAACACTGTTTCCTTGTCTACTACTTGCTCACCTGGATGCACAGCTCTCAGGCTGACAGAGTACTTGGAAACCTTAATCCATCGTGTCTGCCCACAATCACCGCTTCATTCTGTTTTGTTTTGATTCACTATCTCAAAATGGAAATCATTAAAAAGACTGTTGTAATAAAATAATCTCAGTATCCTTAGAAATTTAATTTACTTTATAGTCTGGAAGTAGTCATTAAGATATTAAGGCTTAGGAAAAAATTACATGTAGCACTTTAATTATGAGGGGTTTAAGATGGTAGTGTCGGAATCAATAAAATTTAGGAGCTATTAGTCTTCTCTGTTTTCCCGTGCAGATGAATGGTGTGTTTAACTGATGTGGTGGGCTGTTCACAAAAGAAAACTGACTTTTAAAAGCAGCAAGTATAAAACATTCTGGCATTACTCGTTTCCAGTAAACCAACTAACACCAGTTTGGCATTTTAATCTAACAACTTTGGAACTAATGTATTGACCTCAAAATTTGTCTCTACAAACTGAAAGTGCCAATCACATTACGTTCTTTAAAAAAGTAGCAGCCCAGATGTGCTGAATTACCTAACATGGTAACAACAAGCAGTTAAATAATTTAAAAACAGATCATGCCATAAACATACACAAAAGCAGAGAAACTTCAAGTTAGTGTTTTTAATCTGTAGTTTTTGACCAATGTTCACAATCTCTCTGAACAGCATATCCTGCTCATTGTGCTAAGCCTGACCATAAAACACATGCCGAAGGATTCGCCATTTAAAAGAATTTATAAACAAAATGCGATGATATCATACAGCTCAATAGCTACTCAGCCACAGTAGTACAACTGTATAGCAGTATCACTGCAGATGGTCTGATGGAACAACAAGAAATACTGTTCACTCTTCTGACCAACCTAAGGCGCACAGCTACTCTCCTTGCGCAAGTCTCCTACGTGTTTTGTGGGAAGACAGCACATATGGGCTCCCACCATGACTTAAAAAAAGAGAAGGGGCAAAAACTATTGTACAATTTCCTTTCCACCCGTCTTCACTGGGGATGGTATGGGTCCCAGAAAAGATTTCACTCGGATCACTGTTTCCCTGTTGTGGTAGGTGGACCCTGGCTGGGCACCAGGTGCCCACCAAAGCCGCTCTATCACTCCCCCTCCTCAGCTGGACAAGGGAGAGAAAATACAATGAAAACCTTGTGGGTCAAGATAAGGACAGGGAGAGACCAATTACTGCCCCGGGCAAAACAGCCTCAACTTGGGGAAATTAGTTTAATTTATTACCAATCAAATCAGAGCAGTGTAATGAGAAATAAAAACTAAATCTTAAAACACCTTACCCCCACCCCTCCCTTCTTCCCAGGCTTAACTTCACTCCTGATTTACTCTGCTTCCTCCTCCCAGGTAGTGCAGGGGGGTGGGGAATGGGGGTTGTGGTCAGTTCATCACACATTGGTTCTGCTGCTCCATGGAGAGATTCCTCACACTCTTCCCCTGCTCCAGTGTGTGGTCCCTCCCATGGGAGACAGTTCTCCATGAACTTCTCTAATTTAAGTTCTTCCTACAGGCTGCAGTTCTTCACAAACTGCTCTAGCATGGGTCCCTTCCATGGGGTACAGTCCTTCAGGAACAGACTGCTTCAGCGTGGGTCCCCCACAGGGTTATAAGTCCTGCTAGCAAACCTGCTCCAGCATGGGCTCCTCTCCCCACAGGTCCATAAGTCCTGCCAGGAGCCTGCTCCAATGAGGGCTTCTCATATGGTCACAGCTTCCTTTGGGTGCATCCATCTGCTCTGGTATGGGGTCTTCCACAAGCTGCAGGTGGATATCTGCTCCGCNAGCTGCTTCAGGCGGAGGAAGTTCCGGCAGTGCGCGGAGTTCTGCTCGCAGCTGCTGGAGAGGCCGCCCGGCGAGCAGGTAGCGGGGGCCGGGCCGGGAGGCCGGGGCCGCCGGCTGGCCGGGGCGGGAAGCGGCAGCGGTTGTGGTGGTGTCGGTCGGCANAGGGCTTCTCATATGGTCACAGCTTCCTTTGGGTGCATCCATCTGCTCTGGTATGGGGTCTTCCACAAGCTGCAGGTGGATATCTGCTCCGCCATTAACCTCCATGGGCTGCAGCGGGACAGCCTGCCTCGCCATGGTCTTCACTGCAGGCAAATCTCTGCTCCGGTGCCTGGAGCACCTCCTTCTTCACTGAGCTTGGTGTCTGCAGAGTAGTTGGTATCACAAATTCTCACTCCTTTCTCTGGTTGCTGTTGCATACCAGTTTTTTTCCCCCTTCTTAAATATGTTATCACAGAGATGCTACTGCTGTCACTGATGGGCTTGGCCTTGGCCAACAGNCGGGCCGCGGCCCCGCTTCCTCAGCGGCCCGGCCGCCCCGGAGGGCGAAGAGGGCAGGGCTCCGTCTCTACCTGTTGCAGCCGGTGGGGAGGCCCGGTGTGACCCCCGTTAGTGGGCCGGGGAGGGCCGGGCCGCGCCCTGCTCTGGGGGGAGGAGGAGGAGGAGGANATGCACCTGTGCACAATCCATGGGACAACCAAAACCCAGCTGTCTATAGCTGCTACTTCAATTCAAGCCACTTACTCCTATATGAGAATAAGCCATAGTCCTGGGACTGCTGTTTCTCCATCTTTCCACCTGACATTGATCTTAGTAGCCTGGGTATCCACTTCATGGATCTTGGACAAACTGATAGCTTATGTGAGACAGAAGCAATAAAACCTGAATGATACATTAAAATGCTAATGACATGATTTTATCTATCATGTTAGTGTTCATCCATCAGGTATTTTTGACATCAAAAACTTACTTATTTCTCCAGGTATCCCTAGAGATTTTTTCTTCCTTTTACTTGGACAGATAGTTGCAATCAGCTTCTCCCAACACATACAAAGTAAGAGCACTTGTATTCCAGCTTTCTTCATCTCTAAATATCTCAGGCTTATCATTTGTCTGCAAGAAGTAATGAGCTAAAGGAACTAATGGAGTCTGCAAGACTGAAGACAGTGCTGTCCACCACAACCTGTACTTTTCTTGGCCAGACCTGCCGTGGCTCTAAGGGACATCTTACCCAAATGAAGATTAAAGGACTGTATTCTTCTTGTTTAGGCATACATCCCAATTCGAAATGGCTCTTGAAAGCAGGACAGCAGACAACAGGACACAGTTAAAAACAGTGGTGTTATTTGATACCGACCGCTCTCAGTATGACACACCAAACCCCGCTTTCAGCCACCAGTGTATCAGTCCAGGAGCGGCTCTTGCAGCAGGGCGGGCTCGGCCCGAGAGCGGGGCCGCCGTTCCCTTCCCAGAGCCGCACCGCGGCCTGCCGGGACCGGCCGCCGGAGCCCGCGGAGCCGCCCAGAGCTGCCGCCCGCCCGCCTCCCCCGGGGCCCCGCGGCNGGCCGCCGGCTGGCCGGGGCGGGAAGCGGCAGCGGTTGTGGTGGTGTCGGTCGGCAGCGGGCCGCGGCCCCGCTTCCTCAGCGGCCCGGCCGCCCCGGAGGGCGAAGAGGGCAGGGCTCCGTCTCTACCTGTTGCAGCCGGTGGGGAGGCCCGGTGTGACCCCCGTTAGTGGGCCGGGGAGGGCCGGGCCGCGCCCTGCTCTGGGGGGAGGAGGAGGAGGAGGAGGAGGAGGGGGGCGGTGTCCGGGCAGCGCCTTCTCCCCGAGCTCCCCCAATGTCTCCTGCAAGCGGAGGCGCTGGGTGCGGCCTCAGAGACGCCCCGGTTCTGTCCCCCCCTCCCGCCCCAGCCGGGGAGGGCGAGGGGGGCCGCGCCGCGGGTAGGCGGTAGGGCCGGGCCGGGAGCCGTGGCGGGGGCCGGGCTCCAGCACTCTGTATAGCAGCGGGGCGCCCGGCTCCCTCCAGATTTTGTGGAGTTAAAAGTAAGAAAAGCTGAGGCTCCACATCAGGTCTGCTTAAGGATGTTACTGATGATTTTACACAGGTGTTCAGGTATCACAGCTGCTGCACGAACCAAACCTCACAAGGTTAAAAGACACCCGTTTTAGCTCACTTCACATGCAAATATTACCATGGGGCAGAGCACGTTTCCCTTTTCTTTGCTCTTTTCCAGCTGCAAAGTCTCTGGAAACATCGGGTGTGTTGTTCAATACCTGCGTATTTTCGCATCCTTCTGTAAGAAGGAAGAATTTGAGAATGTTGTTTCTGGATTAATAGTTGTATTTATGTAAATGCTTTTCCTGACATATTTGGAAAACAGTAATTGAATGGACTTTATCTTCAATATAAATACAGTAAATTAATAAGTCTCTCAAAGCATCGTATTTTAAGAATCTTGAAGGCAGTTCTTATCACAAAGGTAAAGTCTTTAATGAAAGCTACACAGTCATGCAATTGTGTAAATGTAAAGCACAGTAATTGTTTAAACTGGTTTAGGATAGATATTTAAAAGATGCCTTTATGTAATAAGTAAGGTACCAACAAGAAGCCATCAGCAGAAAAATTTCTAGCAGAGAAGGCATTCCAAGAGAATTGGTCCTGAATACTAGATGGGATTGAGTATTAGTTTTGTGCAAGTCCTGTATCATTTATGTGTATTTACTTTTTGGGGTCTTGATACATGTAATCTTTGCAAATGGAAGTACAGCACTTGATTCATGACTATCATGACTTGAGACAGTGCAGCTAGTAACAGTAAATAAGAGTTGTAAGGTCATAGTGCTTCTGTTGCTATTAATTTATAATTCTTTTAATTAGCAAAACATTTTCCAATCTATGATATCAACATGCAAATACAAAGACGACTGCATTTCTATTGTGTGCTGAAGCTCAAGTATAAAATTGCTTTGTTGCACCTGGCAACTCCAAACTTTTGCTGGGCTGTTTCCAGTAGCACTGGGGAACTTGTTGGAGACATGTGCAACTGGCAGAAGCGGAGTAAGGAATAGAAGGTGCATGAGGCTGGGAGAAATGTTTAGGAGGAAAATAAAATCAATGAGAAGATGTGGATCCCTTTTGGTTTTCCTTCTTTCTTCTGAATATTGATCACACATTCTGCAAACATTTAAGTATATAAATTAAATTTTCTTGAAGTTACACATTCTCCATAGTGAAGCAAGATCTTGCATACCAGCAATATGAGAGGTTTTCCAAATACTATTTAAAGTTGGGGCAAGCAACTGATTACTTAATTTAATCTTTGAAATGATCACACCAGCCTATAAGCTTCATCTTCTGTAAGAATGAAAGAATGAAAACATTAAAGACAGTTGTGCTTTGAGAAACAGTGGAGGATGGGGATATGAATGGTGTCTATACTACATCAAATCACAGGCTCTTAAAAGAGGTCCTATATGAAGTCTCTGAATTTTAAGATCAAGTTTCATCAGTGTTTTGAAAAGACTTCCAGGTCATGGTTGCCTGCAAAGGACTGTACTTTATAACTTCAGCGTGTTCGTTTCAGAACTATACTTCCATTTACAGTTTCATGTGGAAAAGGTGCTCTTCAGCAGCAGCATATTTCAAACCTACCTGAAAATTTAGATGGAAGGGAAACATCTTGGCTTTCTGTATAGGCAAACTTGAAATATGGTCAATTCGTCTCTTGCCCCATATAATCTTCTGAGGAATCCTTATTAAGAGCTCTTTTTAAGCAGGAATTAATGACTTCTAAAAATATTTAAAAATATATCTACTTTTGTTTGGAAAATACCAGTCTTCCTGTTTAACATTTTAAAAGTGCATGGAACAATGCACTTTTCTCTGAATCTCTTTTTCTCTGAAAAGAGATTTCATAGACCAATGTTTGAGTAAAGCACATCACAAGTTTGCAGACACCAGCAAGTGGATTTTACTCTACTTTATGTACTTTATGTAAGTGGAATAACAGTTTAGAGACTTTTTAAAAAATAAAATAAATAATGGTCATTAAGTGACAATTCAGCATGTTTTTTCAGAAGGATCATGGAGTATATGGTACTTCATGGTGTATAACATAATGGCTGCACAGCTTTCTTCCATCGTTCCTCTCAGTCCAGATGAAGAGCACAGCTCCTGATGGGAGAAGAGGTAGCATTATTTATACCACCTGTTTATTTTGGTACAGCAGGTTGGAGAAACCAGAATATTGGTTAAATAACATTCAGGAGTATAACTTGAACCAAACTCAAACCAACTCAACATACAAAGTCTTACACTTGAAATCTCTTCAAGTAAAATATTTTCTAATTATGTATTTAAAATATAGCTTTAACATTCATAGCAGACTTAACATGGAATGGCATTTCATTTCTTCAGTCAACTGTGCTCACGATGTTTTAGATTTTACACTTTTTATTGTAATCAACACAAAATCTTAGCATTTACTTGTTATCTGTCCAAGTAAGCCTGTATTTTATTATTCTTCTCTTTTGTAAAGCCTTGCAGGTCTTTTCCCTAGCTATTTTGTTGCACTTTCAGCTCATTACTTTCTAACACTTGCTGCTTTCAGGTATCAATCTGTCACCTTTGCCCTGCTCGACTTCAGGCATAGAGTAAAGGAAATAATATCGTGCCTCAAGAATGTGTTTTATATGTAGTTGAAACCTTAAAAACTGTTTTTAACCTATTTAATACAACAGAATGAAAAAACAAATCATGTTTGTGCATTGCAGCATGTATACTTTGCATTTAGTAGAACCACTATTTTTATTAAACATTTGAAAGATACTAATCTCATAGGCTGAACACACTGAAGTAATTAGAACTCAAATAAGTGACATACATTACTTAATTTTCCTGGCTTGCCTAGTCGAATGCTATTTTACATTATTCTGTATTTAATGGTAGCGTACCAGTTAAGTTGCTGTAGTTGTGAATACTAGAAAAGTGATCTAAGATGTTTTTGGGTTTTTTTAAAGTTAATTAAGGATCCAAGACCGTTCTCACGCATAATGGCTGTTGATTTCTAAAGTCTGTGTTACTTTTGAGGGTTGCACATTAATGAAATCAGTAGTTCCTAAATATTTTGATCCAACTTTATTTGTGTATTCTTCAGCTGCCTACCAGAAAATGGTGCTGTCTTCCTTCTGTGTGAATTACATTAATAGTATTTTATTATAACCTGGAGAAATACTTAAAATTAAGTATGTAACATTTTTGGTACCTAACCCGATACGTGTGGTTTATTATACATAAAACCCACATAGCAATTCTAAAACTCTTAATGGTCCAACCCTTAATGGGAGCACTTCTGCAAATCAGGCCCGAGTTACGTCACGTTGGGCACCAGGAAAGCAAACAGGCAAATGACAACACTTACGGAAAGTTTGGATTAAGTGAGCTGCTGTGCGGCACAAGGGACTACTCAACTGCTGTAATCACCGTGCCATCTGTTCTCATCCTGTTGTCCAATATCCTGCTAACCATGTGCCTCCCAACCTCTGCAACCAGGGAAAGAAGGATCTTATAAGAACAGTAGCCTCAGTCGCTGTTCAGGGATTCACTTCTTGAACAGTATGCATTAGGACGGGATACAAACTGAGCCACGGGAGAAGATGGCCTTTCAAGAGATGCTCAGGAACGGTTGAGTTAAACTGTGACTGTTACAGGTCAGAACTTTTTCATGCTCAGGCAACTAGCCTTCTCCCTCCTAAGATGTAATGTAACAGTAAGTAAGTAAAGGAAGAGAGTAGCTGCATAATCTGAGACCGTTTTCATGCCTGAAAGAGAAGACCTTGCTTGTCTGAAAGCCTGTTCATTTTTCCTGTCTGTGAGCTGGTCTGCTAAATGATAGCACTACTACTCTGTTGCATCTGCAACACCCTCACAAAACTGTGAGCAGCTGAAATCCCCTTTCTACAATAGCCTTGGAAGTAGGCATTTTTGCCAGTCACACTTATAAATGTAATAAGAAATTTTTTTGAAATAGTACTCTTGATATATCTCTTAATTTACCACTCCCTGTACATATAGTTTATCATTCAGAATGTTTTCATCACAAGTATAATGATGTTAAAGGAGTTCTCCTTTAAGAACATGGTAAAAGATGATTTGAAGGTCTCAAAAATAAGTTTACTAATGATCCAATTAATAGTTACATGTACACACATTTAATACATCTAGAAACTATCTTAATTGGTGTAGAACTCTCTTTGAACTCTGTCACCAGATGCGGTAAGCCCTAGGGGGTTTCTAAGGTACAGTATTGACCTTTTAGCTGACTGGGCATGAATCACGAATTTTCTTATGTAGCAGTATCAATTGCTATGCCATTATAAACTCAAATTCTTAAAGAACACATCAATTAAATCAAAACATTTAAAAATCAATTATGTTTTCCTGAAGAGTTCTTAATGAATAAAATGTGCTGAACGTTTTGATAGAAGAATTAGCTGCTACAGACTTAGATTTTATGGAAGACTGAAATACTTTTTTCTATAAAATATCCTGTGCATTTCTTCGTTTAAGAATTAGGAATATGAATTTTATTGATGGAATTTACTTCTATGCTGACAATTGTATCTCAGGATAGATAAAAGCTATATTTTCTATGACTAGCATTTGAGCATACAAACACATAAAGCACTGAATGTTCAGTTTAATTATTTCCTATTGTAAGCAAACAAGCGTTGTCTTCTGTGTTTATAGTAATAGCATGACCTAGTGGAATTACAATCCAGGGCTGTCTCTGTTGATCATCCTGATTAGTTACCTAATCTGATTACTCTTCTTTGTGTTCCATATGTCAGATTCAAGGCAATAACCAGCACCGATGTATGAGGCCTGCTGCAGTTTAACAACAAACCCCCCCACATTATTGCCTAATGTAATTAATAGACATACAGTGGATGTCCTGCCTTTAACTTAATTAATTGTCTACTGTGAGGATTTGCTTTTGTTCATTTGTCCTTTCTTCTCCCACTGTGAACTTTTGGCTACTATTACTTGCATACTGGTTTTTGTAAGGTCATAATAAAGTTATCAGAGGTATGTTTATCTAGATGGAACTTGATTTGAAAAAGCTTCTTCAACTGAAATCACTTACTGGTTCAAGAGACTTGTCATTAATAAGTTTATGCGTAAAAGTTAGTGATACATATGGGGAGGTCATTGTTCCTGGGTAATGTTTTTTCTGTGTTTCTGCTCTTAATCATTTGAAGAACATTTTCAGAATATACTAATTTTAATATTCACCATGTATTAAATCATACTCACCTATAATTAATTGGAGAGTGATGCTTTATTAGAATATAAGGTATGTGATCTTGGTTCATTCCCTCTTCAAGGCTATAAGCATCAGAAGACCTGATTTTTCTAAATATTTTTTGGTCTTCAAATAAACTGACTTTGCACATTAACTTGAATTTTAAAATGCCCTCAGTGGATTTAGAGATCTGGGTTAAATCCTTCCTTCATTGCTTTTACAATCTTATTAATTTCAAAGGAGCTTTATATGTGTAAATGAAGAATAAATTTGACCTTTTGTTTTGAGATACAAGCTTACAGGGCAACGCTATTTGTTAATCCTCTCAAAGAAATCTTTATTTGGAATCTGGTTCCAGTGGATTACTTGCATGAGTAGCAACTGCTGGATCCACCCGTGTTAAAATATATTATATTTTACTGTTAGTTTTTGTTGTTCCAGACTTGTGTTTAGTGGGAGGGTTCTATTTCCTGCTTGAGGGTTATTCAGAATCTTAAGTTACTTCTTGTCAAAAACTGAAACAATACATTAGGGTGTATGAACAATGCATGCTATCACCCACCATTATGAGAGCAATGTTTTTAGTAAGCATCATTGGTCAACTCTACTTTTTCTCCAAAGTGATGAGGGATGTAATTTCTGAATTTTTTTAGTAATATGAATGCTCCTACATAAGCATAATAAGCAACATAAGCAAAATAAATTTAAAAATTTATTTTAAAAATATTTTTTAAACTAATGAATAGCGCCTAAACTAAGATACACATCTGTAACATCAAGGGTTTTTGAGTTAGTGTTGATGTAGTATTCCTAACGTTGTCCTCATTAGTTACTGTAGCACATGTGGTATGGAGGATCACCTACTGCTCTTAAACCATTTTCTACTGCACCATATGTGCTGTAACACTCGGACACAATGGGGTGAATAAAATGCAAGCTGAAATATCTCGATGTCTTTTTCTTTATTGCTTAGAAATCTAGAACAGTTTATTTTTTGGAAGGTGAATACTATAGATAAAACAACATATTGAAAGGCCTTGGATTTTATTCAATCCTATATCTAAAATATAAGGGCGGTTTCAGTGCCTTAGTCAAGCCCAGGTACATCACAGGCAGCTGAGAGTAATCCCTCAATTAACATTTAGTTCCATAGAATACTCAATTTATAAGCCGTGTTATGCATTCTAACACAGGTTAACAAGTTTGTGATTCCAAATATGATCCTTAGAAGGCCACAGAAATTCCAGTACACTATGGAAAGTAGACGTGAGAGCATCACCAGTCTCCAGGTCCCTGCTGTCATGGAATTTACAGAGTGAAAATGCTCAAATTGAAAGAAGTAGACCATGTCTTGTCTTGCCCTTGTCTTGGTGAAACAGGAGCCAGCAGTGTGCCCTGGCTGCAAGGGGAGCTGGCAGCATGCAGCTAGCAGTGCTTCAGCTTGGAGAAGACATTGGTGGGATCCAGTAGCAGCCTTCTAATACATATGAGGAGGTTATCAAGAAGATGGAGATAGACCGAGTGAGACAGCGAACATAAATTGAAATGAAGGAGGCTTTGGCTTGATATAAGGAAAAACATTTCTCCCGAGGACAGGCAGGCAGTGGAACAGGTTGCATAGGGGCGTTGTGCTGTCTCCATCCTTGGAAGTTTTCAAGACTCAGGTGGACAAAGCTCTGAGCAACTTCAGCTGACCTTGCTTTGAACAGGCCTTTGGACTAGAGGCATCCTGAAGTTCCTTTCTCATCTGCATTACTCTAAGGTTCTGTAGTCAATCTAATATAGCTGGCTTAACTCTGATAGACTTGCACACGGCCAGATACGTAAGAAATTTTCCACTGCCTTTAGAAGCAGAAAGGATCTGACTCTGCAAAAGACGTGAGCAGCAGAAGCCCTGAAGGATAGATTAAATACTGTATAAACATGATAATTACACTGTAAATTATGATGATAAACTTGCATTCCCTGTTGTTGGTATTTACTCTCTTTTACCTCACATTTTCAAGCAGATCCAAGTTCCTGCTTTTTGTCCTGTAGTAAACTTCATCTGGTAGTTTTCTTTTTGTTTATCGGGTGGTGCAATAAGCCATCAGTGTGGTGTTTATCCCACTTACAGCATTACTGTCCAGAATATAATAAAAACATCATTTCCGTCATAGAAGTACAAAAAAAAAATTCCATATGTGCAGAAATTTTCTTTTATGTACTTCAGTGATATCAGTGTGATTGCTACCAGCAGCTAATGGAAATGCACAAAGATGGATTTTATTACATTGGCATTTTAAAGATGATGGACTAATAATCTGGTTACCTTTTGAGAGATTTGATTACATCTTCCAAGTTGGTGTTTTGGTTTTTTTTTTAAATATACCATTTTCCAGTTTAATAATTCTGTAATGTTAATCTAAGATTTGGCCAACATGATCAGGCAGAAGCAAGAAAGTAAATTGTATCTGGAAAATATATTTACTGCAAATCTGCTTTCATTGTGTAAAACATCAATTAGCTCCATAATGTGTGTAAGTTGAGATAATGTAATAAAATGGAAATTTGGATATATGTGTCAGAGAGAAAATGTTTGTGCAAAATGAGATGGTCACAGAGTATAATTTCATTTGTTGTTGTTCTTTTTATTTTCTGGGATTTCCATTCCTCAGTTTCTGTTTCCTCTCTTTTCAGGAGCCTGATTCTGAATACACCGTGTTTCAGGTAAAATTATTTTCATAAATACAATTATGAGATACAGTCATTGGGAGGAATTTCTGATACACTGAATAATACTTGGTTTTTTGTTAAATACTTAATGTCATAAATTAGTTTTTCATCATTGGCACAGTGGTACATTTGATAAGGAGTATTTTAAAGAGGCAGCTTTAATAATCAATAGAAGTTTATTTCTCACATATATTTCCTGTACGTTTATTCAGCAGGTCAGTAGCTTAGTGCCTTCTGAAAGCTAAACTGAATCTATCTTGAACTGAATGACCTTCATCTGCTGATGGGATTAGGAAAAAGCCAAGTGTATTTCACAGACAGAACATCGTTTGTGCTCTTAGGGATCCCTTTTGTGTCTCATTTAGTGGGGTGTAACGGTGGGCTGTTACCCTCCCTGCTCCCACAGCTCCTTCTCACTGCCTCTACCTTGCGTAGTCTGGTAGTCTTGAAGCTGCATGATGATGCTTTGCATAAGCGGTGGAAGACGGAGAGCAACTGATGAGTTTTCACTCTGTCCACGTTACCGCTAGATTACTGCGATGGGAAGAATAGTAACGCGCAGGTGGTGGCAGCTTTTGGCTGTAGCCCACAGCCAGAAGAGATTAAATGTGATGTGAAATTGCATCTTTGAATACAGCTCAATAATGTATTTTACAAGTCTCTGATTACATTCCAATGAAGTCATGCAAGCTGTTTGCATACAAAATGGTTTCAGTGAAATACTGCCAGATGTCTTCTTGACTTTAAAGATTACGCTTCACAAGGTAGATGATGTGTTCTGGGGTTTTCATTGTGTGTGGAATGAAATTTATGATAATAGAAAGGATTATTGGAGAATGAAAACTCTTAGAAATGTGCATTACCAGATTCAGAAAATACATTTAGATTTTTTTTATTTATTTATTTTTAATTTTGGTGTTTGTACCTTTCAGAAACAAGAGGAAAATATGCAGTTCAATGACAAATCAGTTCTCAGGAACTAAGTGAAAAACACTTTGTCACTTTTCTTTCTGGATTTTAGACTTCTTAAGAAATACTATATCATATTTCCGTACTTACGGTACTTAAGATATTCATTCACTCTTTAATTACTATTAGTTACTGTAAAATTCTGTTCTGGGTTAAGCAAGCTAAATCTGTTCCTATGTTGTGAATATGTGGGTTGTCTGAAATGAGCTGTGCCTTTCTTGTTCCTACTGTTTAAGTGCCCTTTTCATATAAATGCAAGTCGTCTTCATAAATGCCAGACATGTTGCTTGTCAGAAAACAAAGTTATTGATCCTGCCAATAGAGAGCAGATAATATAAATGGAATCTGAGACGACAGTTTGAGTGGAAAATCTTGTGCTAAGTCAAGACATAAGTAATATTGTCATGTGGTTAGTCAGAAATGTGTGCATTTGTGCTTTTTGTGATTATAAGTGAGCCTTCCTCTCACTTTTGACAGTGTGGTTCTTCCAGTTTTGTGATCCTCTTATTCATTTTTATTGAAGTTTTTCAGCTGAAGTTCCTGTGTGTTAGTTTCAGATTAAACCCTTACAGGTTTTCACTGAGCGAAAAATCTGTGCATTGTACTGTAGTAAATGACTAAAACTGTGTACTTTCTTATGAACAGAATCGTTAAACTTTTTCTGCATAACTAAAAACTGCAACACAGAAACTAGGCTTCACACAAGGATAAAGTAGCTATAGGAAATACCAGGACTACTGGTACAAGTTCTATATAGAAAGTCAGCAAAAGTTGACATTACTGAGCTGTTAAGAAAATCTTTAAACCTTGCGTGAGTTTTACATCTCATGTGATAAAAGACACCTGTACTTTATGAAAAATAATAATCAGAATTTCTTGGGGAGGGTCTGTTTTACCAGAGAAATGTACATCTTTCAGGTTTTCTTTCAAAAAGTAAGACAATAGCCATATGCTGCAGTTCTAATAAAGTCCTATGTGACTTTTTATGAGTAAGTAGAACATTTTTTGAGTTAAAAGGGTGTCAGAAATTTCATGTAATTCTTTTGAAAAAAAAGCTGTTTTTCCTACATCTCCCTTTGTATTTGTGTATTAATATACATTTCTCATTCCCATGCCTTGATTTTTCACATATTCCTCATAACTGTGCATGCCTAGAAATGATACTTTTGTTTCATATGGGTCTTGTAACTAGTAGTTAGGAATTTTGAATTCTCTTCTTGTCTCCCAAGGTAAAGATCATCTTTCTAAAGTTTGAGTGACAAATTTGACATTTTTCTCTCTCTTGCTGTTTTGATCAGAAGTCCTGTAACAAACATTGCTGTAGGCAATACTCTAATCTACAGACTGATGTTTAATTAAGGAATGATATGTCATATTTGAATTTTTTGTTGGCTGTGAAGCCTCAGACTAGAAGCTTAAGACCGGAAGAGCAGCCCAAGGAGTTGATTTTTTTATGACAGATATTTGCGCAGTAATGACGAAGAGTCATGTTGCTCTTAAAAGCAAATTAACTCATGTTTGTTATTGGAAAAATCACAATGATATGTCTATGTTAGGAACTGGCCCTAGTTTTAGCAATTAGCATAGAGAAGTTGCTAATTTCAATTCTCAGGAAAGTATTACTATGCAGCTTTTCTTATCTTTACTAGTAAATTAGCCTGTGTGTTTGGCTATACTGAGAGCTCTAATTTCAGCATATTCCCAATGTACTGGTTATGTTGACTTCAGACATGTATGTCTTTGAAAAAAGCAGTGTACCATCAAGGTGTTAAAAATTCAACAAACTAAATACTTCTGTAGAATAGTGAAAAACAGTTACGGGTGTTGAACATCTAACTTCAAATCTCAATGCTAATTAAGGGTTGTCGCCCTAATACATAAGAAGAAACTAAAAGATAATAAAGCAGATCTGGATTATGTCTGTCTGGCCTAGATTCAAATCATCCTGTCCTGTTCCTTTCTCTTCATACTTGAACAAAGGTTTCTAATTCTGGTTGAACTGGCTGGCTAAATCCCTCCTTTACTTCTGCTTGGAAGAAAGCACTTTTTAAAAGGAGAGTTAAATATTTCAACATTTTTAGATATACTTTCTTTTTGATAGACAGTTATAAAGTTGCATAGAAATATGAGTGAAGTGTAGAGGAAGTGATGATCCGACACAAGATGAATGAGAAGTGTCCCGTTAAATTATTACTTAAATTATTAAATAAGCCTGAGGTCCAGATCTTCCTCCAGATCTACCTCTTATTTAAAGAACAAATATTTCCACGTTTGACCTTTAGTTCAATTAAGATAGCATCAATCTGTTTCTATTTTGCAATGTCTCCTTAGCAAATATTAAACACGCTTTTCCACTAGACTGCTATACCCCGTGTCAGAAAAGAAATAAATCTAATTGTTTTGGCAGTGATTTTGCTCTGGAAAATTTATGATGTATCTGTTCAATATCAGAAGGAAGATCAAGGATTGGTCTTGTGGCTCCCTTTATCATGCCAGCTCTATGAGTACATTACAGGCATACTAAGTTATCGGAGTGGTTGGATCTGCGCTTATTTTCTTGGTACTTCTGTATAGCTGACATTGTTTTTTCTTTTCCCCATTGATTTGGTGTCTTTACAGTCTTCACAAAGCTTGTCACATAGGCTAGAATTACGCTTGCCTTTCCACACTGCTCATATAATCCTCCAAGATATTTAGTATAGTAATACCAGCAAGAACTCCAATAATCTCACAATCTGAGATGCTTAATGTACACATTTATGCATTTTTTTACAACTGATGCTTTGAAAAAAGGAGTTTTAGACTATCTTTCTGCAGACTGTCACTTGTGGATAGTAAAGTCCAGACGCCTGGGAAAAACGTTACTTTGCCTTACAGTGGTTTACTTACCTTCCTCTCCCATCCCAGTTTAAATACGGTGTCTGCTAGCGGTGGGTTTTGAATGGCACTGGTAGCTGTGGATTTTTTCAAAAGGACAAAATTGCAGAGAGATGCCTGTAACCTAAATTAGTCATCACTTTTCATGAAACTCTGTCCTCCAAACTCAATAACTACTGCTGTTCCACTCCAAAAGAGTTGCCTATGGTCTTGGTCCCCTTTCCATCTCCATCAGGAAACTGATGGATATACCCTGCTGTTTAAGTCAATACCTTACTAAAGCCTATTAAAACTGTGAAATGTAAAAATTACTGATTAGATTATTTACTTGGTGTCTTGAAGATATTTTACTTTTTACTTTATCCTTATTCAGGCTGCCTGGAGCCTAAAAACACGAGCTTTGACGGAAATGGTGTATGTAGATGAAATCGATATGGATCAAGAAGGAATCGCAGAGATGGTGCTAGATGAAAATGCCATTGCTCAAGTCGCACGTAAGAATGACTTTCACTTAAATATGTTGAAGCAGCAGGAGCTCTTTTGGTCAGGATTGTCATCTAGCATAAAATAGTACATACTGAGGTGATTTGATATGGGTTTTAGCTATTACTACGAGAAGAGTTTTTGATTCTTTTATGGTTGGATGGCAATGTTGAGATACACCACATGATCTTGAGGTAGTGCTTAGGCCTGTCAGGTGGGGATTCAGACAAATAGTGTTTTGTTAGCTTTACCTCTACATCTCTGACTCGCTAGCGTTTTTCCATCAGCGTGCTTATTTCTTTTACTCATTTCTGGCTTCTTTAGGCACTGTGGGAAACTAGAGAAAAATATATGTCCTTGATGTACGGTGAATCTCATCCATATGCCTGTACTGTAGGCAACAGTCCAGCCAAATCTGACATCACCTTTTTCTATCATTTCCCACAAACATTTTCTGAACTGATTTTCTCTCTTCTGCTTTTCTCTACTTTTTCCTCTCTTCCTCCCAGGGCAGTTCTTTGTTTCTTGTATGCAGCTCTTTTCAGCTTCATCAGTTACTGCCTAAGTGGGCAGTAATTATTAGTCTTCCGCTACTTTTTGGCATTATTTCTGTTTTTCTCTGTTTCTTTAGTACAATCCACATGGGAACTTTTATGCATCTTATTAGATGTGGCTCTCAACCAGCTACCATGTCAAGGAATTCAAGGGAAGAGCTGGATCTAGGCCAGAACTAGTATTTGAAGCATTAAAAGCTTTTCTCAGCTGGGTAAAAGTAGGCAATTGCATATCTATGTGATTACATTTTAAAAAATTGTCATTACATTCTTGGTCACATACAAACAGTCAATCAGTACTCAAGTTGTGTTTATGCATTATGATAATCTAATTATATGTATCTGTCTTACAACAGCATAATAATATAATTTAGACTTTTATTTGATTTTACGTCCCCTGCAGTAGAGACCATCTGCTAAGAAAAATAATTTGAGGAATGTTATTGAGAAATAAGGCATTCTGGAAAAATACGTTCATACTGTATTTAAACTGAAAAAAGGTGACTTTCTGGTAAGTGTGTCACAGATTTCAAAGCCAAAGAAAATCATTACGGCAGCGTAGCCTGCATTCCTGAATCATTGAGATAAGACTGTACTATTTGTGCTTCAAATCCATTAGATGTGCCTGAGCTAGTATATAGTTTTTCAGAAAGCGTAAGAACTTTCCAGAGAGAAAGAACCCCCTGCAACCTTTAGTAAATTATTAAATCTGCTAGCTTTTATCAGTGTATGCCATATCTTCAGTGGGGATTATCAACTAGTGCTCCAGTTGTTGCTCCTTTGTGTACATTTTATGCCTGATATAAAGTCTTTATTTTCAAAGATATATTTCCAAAGTAAATAGTTAAAACTGTCATTAAGTCATCTAGTGATGTTTTCTTTGATAAGCTAAACAATCTTCTCATTCTGAGGTGTATCTTTTAATTTTTGAGTTGAGTCTTGAAACTCCTCTTAACCCCTTTCCAGTTAATCTGCATGCTTTTTCAGTTGGAGTCACCAAACCAAACAACGGTCCACTGACATATTCTATTTTTCTTCTCCAGCTTGATTTTACTTTCTTTATACATCTAAAGTGTTTTTCTGTTACACTTACATAAAAGGTAAGCACAGATGTCACTAGGGAGGATTCAAAGAGGATGGAGCCAGTCTTTGCAGTGGTGCCCAGTGATGGGACCAGAGCACAAACTGAAACACGAGACTTTGAACATAAGGATACACCTTTTTTTTTTTACTGTGAGGGTGACTGAGCACTGGCACAAGTTGCCCAAAGAGGTTGTGGAGTCTGCCTCCTTAGAAATATTCAGAAACCATCTAGACAGGGTCCTGGGGAACTGGCTTTAGGTGACCTCGCTTGAGCCTGGTTGGACCAGTTGGCCTCCAGAGCTCCCTTTCAGCCTCAACCATTCTGTGATCACTTCCACATTTACACATGATTTAATAAAAATGGGTGCTTGCTGACTGTGGACTTTTTCTTTTGCTGTTGAAGTTCGTTAACCATAGTTGGTCTTGACTCAGGGTATTTTACTGTGGCAAATCTTCCAGGATATCCTCCCCCACTATAATTATAGCTTACAAACTTAAAAATGTGTAGTCATGCCTCCCATATTACAACCGGTACTGTCTGTACTTCACTTACTAAGCAGTTAAAATCCTTCTACATCAGTTACATGTCCATTTAAATTTTGCATCTGTCCTTATCTTAGTTTCCAGATCAAACTATCTTAATAATGATTTTGCTCTCAGTCTTCCATTATTAAACAATTGCTAAATTGTATTGAGTCCACTGGAAACAACTACTTTTCTGTGGTTTCTCTTCACACATATATGACATCTATCTTCCACCAGTGTTAAAATTTTTATAATGTTGCTGTGTTAATTTTCCATCAGTCTTGTTTATTAATAAAAATGTCCTATAGCATCATTTTACAGAAAATTCCCAATATGGTACCTTTGGACTCTTAACACCATTAATTTTATCAGCTAAGGTTGTAATCTTGTTTAAAAGTGTTACCTTGACAACATATTTTTCAGAAACTCATACTAATTGGCATTATGGATAATCACAGCTGTTTAATTAACTGAGGCGTTAAAGGAGTCATCTGCAGTCTTCCCTAACTGCTGAAATTACGCTCCTAAATTCTGTTGCTGTTAGTGGCCACATGCAGTGCTGTGGCCTCTTGGTGCCTATTCATAGCTAGTTCAGTTGGGATTCTCAAAATAAGGACTGAGTTGCTTCGGGTGATATCAAGGGAACTAAATCTTGCAAGCATTCTCTCAGAACACCAGAAGCAAAAAAACAACCTTAGTTATAAAAAAACCCCATTTCTGGAAAAGGGAATTTAATGCCCTACCTTTTTATATCATTGCAATAGTTTAGAAAAAGGCTCAGGAAGTGGAAGTCTGCTAGCCTGAAAACTTGAAGGCCACTTTCTCCGTTTCTTGGAGGAGTGCCCTAGTTACCATATTAGGAACTCTACTGGGTGGATTGTCCACCCTTTCTGTTGTGAAGTAAAAAATTCAAGATTCACAGGAATATAAAGAGCAAGTAAGGACCAGGGGCCCTAAGTGTGGCCAGCCAGAAGAGAGAGAATCCTGAGTTTTGGTCCTGATTTTAAAATCGCTTATGTATTTAGTTGGTTTTACCAAGGAGATCATGGTTAATAGCTTTTTTGTATTACTTAATTTTAAATACAGCTGTAGCCAGGTGGATACTGTAACACTGGAGTCAGAGGTGCTTGGTGTGCGCATGGATTAAAAAAGATAGAAGGTATTTAAATTGAGTTAGAAGGTATCAATTTGGACAAGTTTACTAAGCTTGCTTAAACAATGGACTGGTAGTAGCTCAAAGGTAGTTACAGCTTGAGGGCGGAAGAGAGAGAGGACTGAAAAACGGCAAACTTGGGGTTTATCTTGCAGAAAAAAAGAAGGAAGGAAGCTATCTACCTGTTGGTTTAAGTTCAGTTCTTGGAAACATTTGGAATAAAAGCAATTCCTAAGTATCTAGAAGGTAAATAGATGAGTAACTGATTTGTCAAGAACTGGCTGTGTCAGCTTAAATCTTATTTCTTTCTGTACATGGTAACAAGCAGTGAACAGACCAGAAGGTATAGATGTCATCTTGCTTTTAACCAAGTTTTTAAAAACATCTCTTAGACATTCATTTAGGAGGTCAGAAAAACTGACTTTAATCAAATGTCAGTGAAGGTGACAGAAGATCTACATGCTGGAATTAGTAATTCTTAATGATCCACTGTCAAAACAGAAATACGTGAGAAGGGGGACCCTTCATCTGTTCACCTGGGCTCAAGCCAATTCAGTATTTTCATTGATGACCTTTGGATATGGATGAGTTTGAACTTTACTGTGCCCTAAATTGTGGGTGGGTGTCCAAATGAGTCTAATGACGAGAGACATCATTCTCCATCTGCTCTGTAGCTGAAAGTTTTGGTTTACTTACTCAAGTCTGGGTGCTATTTCAGTCTCAGACAGAAAATATACCATTTAAAATTAGCATGATCTCATTGTTCCAGTAGCCTTTGTTACTTTAATGCGATCTGTTGCTCCTAAGACATTCTTGAGAATTGTTGTCGGTTAACCCTGGTAGACAGCTAAGCCTCACACAGCCGCTCGCTCTCTTCCCCAAGGTGAGATGTGAGGGAGAATGGAAAGGGTAAAATTGAAAAAACCACGTTCATTGTGGCAGGTTGCTTGCAGTAATCTGACAAAATATCAGTAGTACAGGGCAGTATTTGTTTTTTGTCTTCTCTGTCTAGTGCTGCATTGCCTCAGTTTGAACAAAGTAATTTCCAGTTTATTGTAAGACACAGTAATTCTTTAAAGTCCCCTGGACAAGGGTGTAGTATCTCAATGTGAACTGAGAAATGCTCTTATTTTATAGGACCAGGAACGTCTTTAAAACTCCCTGGAACTAGCCAAGGTGGAGGCCCCAGCCCAGCTGTTAGGTATGTGATGTTTGATTTTTTAAAACAAATGAGCAAATCCTAAATTTAGCTTCTGAAAACAAAATGCTTTGGGTCTAAGTGTTTAAATTCTCTATCAATAAATACCACTCACCATAAGGATAATGTGCTTAACATCTTCAGACCAGTAACTCAGTCAGGAAGACCTATAACAGGATTTGTGAGACCCAGCACACAAAGTGGACGGCCAAGTACTATGGAACAGGCTATAAAAACACCTCGAACAGCTCTCACAGCTCGTCCAATTACTAGTGCTTCGGGGGGATATGTCCGGCTAGGAACGGTAGGTTTGACTCTGTTCTTGGAACAATGGCTTTTGTGGTCATAGTATCTGATACAGTGACATTGTAGTTGTCTTAAAAGCTGCATCTAACCTCATGTTTGAAGGAGGTAAGCATTTTTACATTTTTTTTCTTTAATTGTTTTCAAAGTAGACTTTGAAAATGTTACTTGTTAGTTTGCTAGTCCGTTTATATAAAAAATGTACATAAGTTCACAAATTCACAAGTTCTGTGAGATTCATTTTTATTCACTGAAGGCCATGAAAAGACTATGACATGATTTCACCGTAAGTATGTTGAAACGTTCTCCAGGTTTTTTGGTTTACTACAAAACAATTACTAATCTCTTAGTGTCTGTCAGTTCAGAAGATAAGGAAAATAAACTACTAGTTTTATCTGGTTCTATTGGCAAAATTAATAAACTGCAACCGGCACGAATATGTAATACAATACAGATTAACATCACATCAATGGCAGAATGTGGTATCTTTTCACTGTCCTCAATATCGCATGTATGAACTGATCTTCCTAATTCTTTATTGAAGATTTTTTTGTTGTGTATCCCAATTACCTTCAGTCCATCTAACAGTTAGTCCAAGCTACGTGCTTAGACACGTTATGGAAATAGTAGAGAGAGGGAAGAAAAAGGTAGTTCCAGAAGGTAATTCATTTAACCTCTTTCAGGGGCTATGTGGGAGTAGGGCAAATTCCTGGCTTTCAGAAAAGATGAAATTCAGTAAGAGTAATCTGTATGGCACAGCATCTACAAATGCTTTGTTTGGTTTTATGTTTTTTGTATACTACTAGTATTTTGAATTTTTCAGGAAAAGTGTAGGGGATCTTCCCACTTAAAAACTTCTTTCTCCACTTCAGGCTTCAATGCTAACAAATCCAGATGGCCCTTTCATAAATCTGTCTCGACTGAATTTAGCAAAATATGCTCAAAAACCCAAACTGGCAAAGGTATGTAACTATTTTGGTTAATGTTGTGATAACTTTTTGTTATTTTCTGGCATCATTCTAATGTAGCTTTACATGGAATTGGAGAAGCAAACAATGATGAACTGTGTTGTGGATGTAAAATTTAGAAAAATAGTGGGTTACTTATCTTTTGACAGTGATTACCAGACTTGAAATTGAAACCGTGTCTGAAGAGGTTATGCTGAAAGTATAACCTATGAAAAACATTTGTACAGAATAAAATATTCCATTGGTAAATAACTTTGAACTATGCGTGTAGGAGTGATGAAGGGCAGCTAAAAAAAAACCAGGTGGAAAAAACCCTAGCAGAACCCTCCTTAGTGTCTAGAAATGCGGTTCTGTGTGCAAATAGATGGAAATTATGGCCTAAAAATGTTCAGATTTTTCCATTTGATTTTATGGCATGAGTTTTATATAGAAAGATTTCATCTTTTTGTTCAGAATTCTTCTTCATTTTAAGTTAAGATCTTATGATTGACAGCCATTGAAATTGAGACTATCTGCCAATGGAACAGCTTTATCCAGGTTATATGCCCAACTTACGGGCTTCGGCTCTGAGTGGAAGGGACCTTAAAGTCATGTAATGATTTATCACTCTGTGACCTTTCAGTTGAATCTTTCCCCAACACAACCAGTTAGTTGTATAGATGAAGATGTCTTCTGTGCCTGCTTTGTTGACAAAAAAACAACTGTTGAGCTGAGACCAACAACTCATTTTGCAGAAGACATCAAACAACTATGGCCACACTCTCAGGAGCTATTTGGCTAGCAACCTGGAGTTGAAAGAACCCATATGGATTCAGTCTATTTTGAGAAACGTAGTGGTGAGCATTGTTAGAAGACTAGCAGTGAATGATAATCTGCTGGTGGAAATTGGCTCCTCCAGTCCAAAACTTTAGCTAATAAATTTTCATAAACGATTACCAAATTCATTTGCTTTTTAAAATCTGATCTAGACTGATGTAGAGCATTGCTTTTCAATGTGGTTTTCAAAGGAAATAAATTCTGGGTGATCGCACTGTGTTCTTCACCTGCTCCTTACATCTGTGTCTCTTGGCCTCTTAACCAAACTAGGCAAAAGGACAGATATTCAATATAGGAAGTACTGGTCTGGTAAGAAAATGAAAGACTTCCAAACTATCATCTGAGGGCAGTTATGAGTCAGTTCTTTATCAGTTTTGAAAAAACTGCAAGCCTTTTGTCCGATTATGTCCTTGCCAGCAATCAGCCAGCACACACATTATTGTAAATTCATCACAGTCTGTAAAATAGGGAGAATGTAAGAAATCTGGGAAGGATTAAGAAACGGAAAGCACATCGGTAAGAAACTAGGCTTAGTTTTTCTCCTTGAAGACAGCTAGCTTTTAATTGTGTTTCATTAGATTTCAGATGAAGTATTTATTCTCAGCAGCAGCTCTTGTGAATGAGAAACATATATATTTTTAACATTTTTTTTACTTAGAATATTCTGGGACAATGTCTTCCTTCAGTTTCGTATGAAAAGAGGCTTGTGCCAGAAAATGTAAAGCAACAGTCATAGAAACATCCATAGGCAGCAAGTGTACTTGTCAGTATTATGAAGCTAATACATTATGACATTAACAGTTCCCACAGAATGTAACATCTAATTTTAAATTTGGAGCTACATGGTTTTATAACTTTTTTTTAAAGAAGACAGCATTAAGGCTAAAGCCAAACAAAACAGGAGGTGAGACTGCAGACTGCACTGTGTTAAGAATCATTGATTAAAGTTTTAAAACTCTTTGAGATGTCACCTCTCCCAGGTGCAAAAAGATGATAAATCTTGCAACTACTAAATTCACATAATTAGCCCATGTTGGTATATACTCCTCCTATGTACTTCTTCCTTTTGTGTTCACAAAGTGTACTCGCTGCATCTTTTTTTAAGTTAGATTATCTATTTTATTGCATGACTAGGTCTTCCGATGAAGTATACAAGAATGTGGCTTCTCTCTGACTGGCATCAGCCATGTTAAGCACTGTCGCAGGAAACTCCATGGTAGACATATGAGGTATCACCTCTCTCCAGAGGGAGCCTCTGGTGAATCTCCGTTAGCAACTGGTTTATGGCATGAAACAGGAAGTTTTATCTTTTTTTAGCTTTTGGATTTTTAATAGAGTTATTAAGATAACTCTAGATATTTTTATCCAAGTGAATGTTCACTCGCTTAAATCCTTTTGAAGGTCAGGGCCTATAGATAACAGCAGTAAATTCCTCATGCCAGCCATGTGAGAAAACTTTTTTTTTAATCACTTCAGATTTACTCACTTTTACTGAATGCTTCCCTATTATTGAACTACAGGAGGAAATGTTCTGCTACTTCTTTATTTTCTATCCTTTTGTCATCCACCTGTTCTCCCTATAAATGTGTTTTTACTTATAATTCTTTTAGTCATCTGTTCAGAGTCTTTTCTGACCAAAAGTACAGCTGATGAATGTAACTTCTTTAAGCTTTGGTATTATGGTGGTGTGTTAGAATTTCAGAAGCACAGTATTGTTAGCACTTATCATTTACAAATAAAAAAGCTTTTCCTTTACAGATCCTAAAAGTCTGTAGGGTTTAGAATTTTTTTTCCCTAAGGCAAAATTTGCTCAACTTACATCCTTAATAAACCTAATGTTTAATTTAAGTAGATTTTGCACAACATAAGCACACTATGCATTGTAAAAAGTCTTTGTTAGATCACTTGTTGATTTTAAAGTTAAAAAGTAATGAAAATGGTGCGAGGTTTTCAAATCTTTCACTTTCAAATTGTAGCTGCGACTTTTTTTTTTTTAAATGACTATGAGGACCAAATATAAAAGGCAATTCCACTAATTTCTTGCAACAAATTAAGAATAAAAATTGATTTCCTGTAATGACAATGTAGCACATCTATAGCTTTTGTCTGTTCAAGTCTTAATTAAAGGTAAATGTCAGCAATTTTGATGTGTGAATGTGATTGCTTTCACAAAGAATTAATTTCTACCTAACATCATCAAGATTCTGTATTCCTCTAAAATAATATCACCAATTTTTATCTTCAAATATGACAATGTTTTAAATATTCTTCTGACAGGCTTTGTTCGAATATATTTTTCACCATGAAAATGACGTAAAAAATGTGAGTAATTCATATGTTCCATTTTCATTTTTTACTAAGTTTCATTCAGTTATTTCTGTCAGTATTCTGCTAAACTAAGGATCCAGGTAGTACATCACATCTGAGTACACAAGTGAAGCTTTAAAAGTTGTTTAAGAGAGCGAAATCCTTTCTTAGGGGATGGTAATCAGGGATGATAATTTGCAAATACCAAGATACGTGCTTTCTCTTTTGAGAAGCAATACATTCTAATGCTTAAAACTAGGTCCCTCATCTATTAGCATGGTAAGATCCCTGTATCTAATGATTTCATGTTAACAGAATTTACTGGAGCCTGAGCAGTAGCTGAAACTACATGTCAGGTAGCTGAACTGCCTAGAAAGTTCACAGTTCCTGAGACCTGAGAGAAAGCAATAAGTTACAGAATACTGTCTGTTATCAGAAGAAGGTGAAAATATATGACAAAATAGTTCGTGATTGAATTGAACATCATTTGAAATTTTTAACAGCTGAGGTGGTTGTTTATTCATTTGGGCGAATAGGAAGGAAAGGTGTTTGGTGAAACTGGAAAAAGTGAATATCAGTAGCACATTGGATACTTTTTCTGGAAATTTAATTCCATAGTGCTGAGGTGTTTTGTGGCCTCAAGAGAAAGATTATGTTGTCCATATGATTGTCTATAACATTTATTCTCCAAAAGTTTTCCTAATTATACTGGTTCCCTCTGACCCCATCCAAAATTTTTCTTCTGTGGTTCTTCATGTGTTACTGCACTGAATGGGTAAGATCAAGTTTGTGTACATATTGTTTAAACTTTCGCAAATAGATAAAGATTGCAGAAATTTTTTGGCAGTTCACCCAGGGAAATACTTTATTCAATGAATAAAGTGTCAAAATATTTCATTACTGTGTTAGATACATGCCCACAGTTGAAACAGAATCAAAATTTCTGCTTGAAGTTTGTTCATAAGAACTGTTTATGTCAATAATGCATAACTGACCTAACAGTTACTGAATTTTCTGCAATACTACTAACTGGCATGTGATTAGATCTGAAGTGAAACTCTCCAGTTAATCAGCAACACAAAAAAAATTTTGTTGTGGTTGACATAGATCAGAACCATTTCCAAATGTAGTGCTATGTGAAGCTTTTTAATCTAGTATCAGATTATTATAGTTGTACACTGTCAGTTTATTGCATAGCTTTCTTTTAAGAGGATTGAATTGCAGTGCTCTGTTAATCCAAAATGTGGCTGAAACAGTAAGTACAAGTGTCAGAAATGTCAGAGAGAAATAGAAATTAATATTTACATATTCTGATACTGAATGTGAAGAAAGTGCCTAGGTTTTATGCCACTAATAATTAAAATTTATGTTGTTTGTTACTGAGTACTCTGTTCACTAAAAATAAAAGGGTGACTTGATAAGATGCCACACGTGCCTGTGACCTACACTTTAAGGAAGTGCAGGATCTCTACACTAGACAGATAACTTCATATAATGCAAGGAATTTTCCAAGCACTCCAGAAAAAATTTGTAAGATGTTTTTACACTGTACTGCATGTATTTTGAAATCCTTGCTGAGAATCCCGAATTACTTTCTTGCAGGAAAAGTTTTGCCTGTGGTTTTTTATGCACCCTGGCCATTTGACTAAATATCCATAAGCAAAGAAGTGTCAGCTTAGTCACCACTGTTTATTGTGTAATGCGAGGGAGATCAACATGTTTGGTTAATGATAGCTTCTTGTAGGAAAAAAAATTTTGTCACACTTTACAGTACAAAGTGCCTTTAAAATGAAATATCTATTTCTGAAGAGTTTTCAATTTGCTTTCGTTTGCTTTCGTTCTCTTTTCTTCCTTGGTTTCTACACTATTTTCAATGTAATTCTATTCTCCAAAATGTCCTCCCTTCCTTTTGAACCTCATCTGCATTATTTTTTCTGAAACAAAAAAAGAAGTACTTTAACTTCTGCTTAAACTTGACT
This sequence comes from Chionis minor, assembly GCA_013398295.1. Taxonomy (NCBI): domain Eukaryota; kingdom Metazoa; phylum Chordata; class Aves; order Charadriiformes; family Chionidae; genus Chionis; species Chionis minor. The sequence goes on from VZSF01004389.1 coordinate 855,176, forward strand.
GCATCAATGTTTATTCACTTCTCTTACCAATGGCATTTCACTAATTAATTTTTTTTACTACTCCCTGAGTAGAATTTGGTCGTTTAGGATTCAGCAGTGAAACAGCATGTATGTTAACTGTTTAGAAGTCGATCTGGGTCTTGCTATCATCCATTAGAACATTCACTGACATCTCTTGCATCTTTGTATTACCTGCTACTGTGTGATGTTGCACATTCTTTAAAAAACCAAATCAAATCACTTTTCTACATGAGATGAAATGAAAGATCTTGGAAGGCTTGGAAGCCTGGGAATTTGGCTGAAGTTTGTTACTGTGTAGACTGAAAAGCAGTTTTGCAAATAAAACGCAAAAGGAGTAGTGGCGATATCCTTCCTTTGTCACTGTGCTCATCTGGAACAGTCTGTACTGTTCTCAACTGCATTATTATGTAAGAAGCAAAAGCAGTTTTATTATTTATCTTCCGTTTAGTATTCAGCCAGTATATATATAAAAAAAAGCCTCAGTACTGAAATTTCTCAATTTCAGTTGAGAAATATCATTAATCAATGTGCATTCAGCTGGACAAGTAATGCTAGGAGCTTGGTTCAAATTAAAAGTAAATACATCTGTAATCTATCAGTTATCAGATGCAAGAAAAAGAGAGAAACACTGAGCTTTTTCAGCACTTGAAAAAGTGTTCAAAAGTCTTCCATCTTATTCAACGAAAAATTAGACACTTTTCTGAAGAAGGTACTATTACCCTATCCATTATTGTTCTTGACTTGTTTCCCTTTGAACACATATGCTTAATAACTGACCTTCTGTACCCCTTGAGCTATTTCTAAAAGCCATTTTATGGGCTAAATGCTCTAAGAGCATGGCAATTTAAAAGACTTGTCCAGAAAGAGTTCAGTTGCTACTTTTTTTCAGTAGTAGACTGTGGCATCGTATTCTGCCATTATTTACAGGTGGGTAATGATGACTAGACACTTTGTCCTGAGAAAGAAAAATGAGCATGCAATATATAGTTGGGGCCAGAAGTCATGACCTCTGTTACTTCCTTAGTTCTTCCTAATACTCTGACGTTTATATTGTCTGATAGAAATCTATTTATAATGGAATTATGTTAGATTCACAAACTATAAGACACTTACCAAAAGAAATTGTGCTAAATTGACTGTGGCTAAGTCATTTACTCAGCTATCTTGTATCCTATCCTGTGTTGATGTGTTTACAAATAAGACTTTAGTCAACAACTGTTGCTGTAAGAATTACTGCCATTCAACTGCATTTGAAAGAAGCAGCAAACACTTGCTATCGTTTCCATCTATGTAATTTCTTGGTGCATATAATACTATGTATTAAATTACTAAATTTCAAACAGATGTACATTTAACAATTTAATTTTGCAATACAATAGTAAATTACCAAAACCCTACAAGCTGTTTTATAGTGAGTTACAGCTGATAGACAATTTTCAAGTCTTAGTTATAATACAGTTTAGCTAAGGAAAGAAATGGTAAAAAAAAAAAGAATCTCAGAATCATGCTAAATACAGTTACAATTAAAGAATCCAAATTCTTTTTCATTTAAAAATAGCTTTGATACATTCTCTAAGAAAAACTTTTTCTTTTTTTTTTTTTTTAACAAAACCCACTAAGTATTAGGGGGTTTTATTAATTTTATTTGCACAAGTGTAAGCACTGAGAGTAAAATAAATTTGTTCTGAAAGACTTCCCAGGGCTAATACTGTTACTGAAATGGGCTCATGCATACATGACTAACTATGCTAAGTGCTCTATGGAGTAACAATTTCAGCTTACCAGCATTTCTAGATCATGAGTTATATCCTAAAGTTTAACAGTCAGTGGGGTTCTTTTCCTGATATGTGCATTACAAGAAAAACATCCTTAAAAAGACGTACCAGTATCTGCCAATCTGCAATGCGTGCTGGTTTTCCCTTTTAGTTATTAATATGACTGCACACACTTTCAGCAATGCACAGGAGTGCAGGACATAACACTTACTACTGCTATTATAGATCGGTTTTAAATTAACATGCTTTGCAGATTGAGCATTGATTTGTACCTAAACTGTGCAATTAAAAAACCCCAAACTAAGTAGCAAACTGAAATTGAAATATGCTAGCAGTTTGTACTGACATGGCAAGGTGAAGGTGAAGTAATTTGACTTTTAAAAGTCTATTTTAATCAATTTACTAACATTTCAAAGGCCTCATTGTCAAAAGATTTTGTTGTAACATCAGCAGAAAGTCTAACTACTAGCATGCAAAAAGCTGGTATTGATATGCACAAAGCCTTTTCACTCACTTTCTAAAATGTTGGTAACGTTTTTAGTGGTTTTGGATTAGCTTTGTGATCGCTCGTGAAGTGTCAGAAACAGTTTTCCTATTCCTTTCCTACTTCCTTAATAGGAAATAAAAACATGATTTAATTTCAGAAACTAACTTCAAAACAACATCATGCTTTGTTTGTTGATGTTAGTAATAAGATCCCAGTAAGAGTTCAGGAGCTGAACCAACAGACAAACCGCTGATGTTAGTCTCTACTAAGCCTGAAGCAGTCTTAGTTCCCGTTTTCCAACAGCAGCCAGAATTGTGAGCCTTGCATAAAATAGTTATCAGAAGTAATTAGGGTACCAGAAAGAAAGCTGAATGTGTAGCTACAGAAGGGATCACTTTTTGAAATTCAGTCCTTCTTGAATACTTGTCATCAGAGCACTCTAAGGAGAGCTCTTTGAAGCGCATGATTTGCGGTATGATCCGTACTCATTTTAAGTGGCTGCTTATGCTGCATTAGAAGCAGGTACAGTATTTGACAGACACGCGCGTTGTTTATACATTTGTAAATGCAACGCAAGTAACCGGTGTTTTAACATCAACTACTTTCCCAAATTTTCCCAGTACTGGGACGAAATTTCTTATATATCTTCAGATGAAAGAATTTGTCTGGAAGGGAAAGCGGTAATTTCTGTCTTGAAGCAAGCTTCTTCCCGGTTATAGCTGTAGCTATAGGTCCAGAGGCCCTGTTGTGCAATTTGCAAAGTCTTAAGAAACAAAGGGCAACCAAGACAAGAGCTGCCGTCTGAGGTCTTCAAGGATTCCACCTACCTGGAAGAAGTAGTGACTTCGGAGGTGTAAGCTTCCCTCAGTTTTCTCTCTCCTGTCACAGAGGCGGGGAATGACAACTGTGTCTTTGACGACAGCATCAGTGCAACTCCTTAGCCTGAATTGCTACAGAAAACAAATTCTTTCTCACAGAGCCAAAAGAGAGCAACTTGTCTGTGCAGCTTTGCTGTGCTATGTCAAATCTACACCCACCGATTACCTTCAGCCTCATTTTGCTAGCAGGGGGAACAGCAAGCAAACCCAGAGGTAGATGTCACTAAATTAGACTCTTTTTTGTATTTCAAGTATCCAGATTACTTTTTTTTTCCTGGAGATTACTGGTCCCTCTGCTACTGAGTGGCCAGTGCACAGAACTTTTCCATGTTGTTCCTAATAGATAGCTAAGTTTCTGATTTCTGTGGTCTGCAAAATGTTTATGAAAGCAAAAAAGAAAGGTCAGTTCTCTGTTATAAAAATACCGCATTAAAGCTTTTTAGACTATTTCTGATTATATTCCTAAAATATAAGTAGGAAAGGTAGCATGACTTTGCTAAGGTCTGGGACAAAATGGAATTTAAAAAAAAGGAACACTAATAATTGCTTCTTTGGTAGGTTTTGGTACAGAACACACATCCATTTGTTTTAACAGAAATGTTGAAATTAAAGCTAAAAGCCCTAGATTCTGTCTGTGATGGCTGATGGTAGCACATTGGTTAGCATACCTACTTTTCCAATATACCAGATAAAAGACATTTTAGACCTCCACCAGCTTCAATAGCTGTGTACTTCTTAGAATATTTATCTATTTTTCCTATCTGTTATAAAATAATTATTGACATCATAGACTTTTTAAAGGAAGAAGTATTTCTTACTGTACACATTTGAGAGTTCCCAGAAGTGGAGGCAGCCTGATACTAGCAATGAGATGACAATTTCTACAGTAGTTCACACTGGATGAACTAATTTCTTTATTTTAGTATATTTTTGCTTGTATTTACCATCTTTTGTTCAACAAGAATGGGAAGCTTAGGAAAAGTATGTTGGCTTACACAAATATTCTGTATGTTCTGAAGCAGCATTTCAGGAGTCTGATCAAATTAGTTTTATATTTTCACTTTGAATTACTAGAAACTGTTTGGATTACATGTTCTTATAGGGATAAATTATCCTTTCAGCTACTTTATGCACTAAGCTATAAAAATAGTAAACATAAAGCAGTGCCTCCACCTCAAGTTTACCAGGACTTTTTCTTCAAAATTTTCTCTTTACAAAAATCTTAACATTGTTCACTTCGTGTTCTTTTTCTTTGTGTAAACATTGAAGGTATTAATATTAAGATGATGGGTTTGTTTTGGAAGGCTCTAGATTTGGCAGCCCTTGCCACTGAGCATGCACAATTCAAGGACTGGTGGTGGAAAGTCCAAATTGGGAAGTGCTACTATAGGTAAGCCGTTGTTCATTTCTTCTGTGATCAGTGAGTATGAGTGCAGGACCTGAACTGCTGGGTGTATTGTGCAATGCTCAAAACTGGGAAATAGTTCAGTAAGTATTTAGTTGGAGAGCACTGTGCTTACAGTTAAATCTCCTTTAATATACAGGGAGATTATGTTCAACTGCTTGCGGTAAAGGCGTCAACATTGAATACCTTTAAGGAAGTGAATAAATTGCACCTTCACCTTTGTTAATGTGCTTCAAAGTCATTGTTTGAAAAGTCAGTAAATGAATGTCAAGGACTATTGTTAAAACAGACTGCACAAAATTAATATTACAGTATTAGCTTGAGAAATTAACTGCCAATGAGGGCTTCAGATTGATGAAATAATAAAAAATTAAATACTCACATTAGACTCTCTCTGCCAGAGGTACATTGCCCAAGAAGTACCAGTTCCAAAGATGCCAAGGCATCATGGCTTGCACCCCATACGCAAATGACTTAGGAGTACCGCGGCACTGTGCAGCACTGTGCCTCTCTGAGGAAAGAGTGGCAACAGCAGTGAGGAGAGCTTGTTGCAAGCGGTTTGGAGTGGTTGCTGAGGATCTAGCTAGGATTCTGTCACCCAGTTCTGCCAAATCAGGGGGAACGTCTGATACAACCCTGCTTCCCATAGTTCAAACAGGTACTGAGGCAGCTCCCCTCTTCGTTCTTTACAATGTGTTTATCCCATGAATGTAAAACGTATGGATACCATATTGGTTGTTTAAAAAACTGAAGCATCGTTTGCAGTCCTCACACTTCTGTAAGCAATTCTTGTATGAATAGGCTGATAATACAAAATGGTTAGCCCTTTAAAATTTCATGTTGTATCTCGGCTTGAAACTATTGTTTATTTTTAGATGCCCAAACTAATGGAAGTCTTCACTATCCTTAACCTTTATTTGACATTCTTTAGAAGATTAGACTGATTTTTTTTTTTTCAGCTTAGAGGTCATTCATCACTTTCAGGATTTTCATGAGTAGTGTTATAGTGATTAAAGCATCCAAGCAGGCACATGTACTTCTGGTATCCAGAATTACCTTATTGGTAGTTTTGGCTGTGTTTCTTGGATTTGGCTGGCTTGTTCTGTCTGTGTTTTGTGTTTCTTCACCAACTATATGTGCTCTTTGGCTGAAGGAAAGAAAAGGCAATTTGCATATGAGAAAGTGTACCTTTTTGCTGTTGTTGAAATGGTACAATCCTCTTAATTTTTTAGTCTATATAGCATTTATAGATTACTGCATAAAAAATACTTTTTAGATGAAACAGACTTCTGTGAGGTTCACATGCCATATACTGCCCCTCCCAAGTCATCTTCTACTTGGACAGTCTTGAGCTGTGGTGCCGTTTACAATATCGCATGTTTTCAACAGACAGTTAAAAGATTTTTAATATCAGCGACAGAAGTTTGACCATTTCCTACATGAAGCTAGGAGAACGTGTTTTGTAGATGATTAAGCATTCCCTAAATTTTACAGTGGAAAGTATCTACGTGATCTTCACCATGAGTGAGGAAATTCTGCTCTAAAACCACATGGGGAGAAGTTGACGCATGATGTTAATTACTCCTTTTTTACTGTCCAGTCTGTTCAAAGAGCAGGAAGGAGTCCTATGAAAAGAAGTACATCATTATTCAGTTAGCACCAGAAGGCTGCGTATACGAAAGGGGGCCAAATTTCATGAATTTGCTGTTTTCATGGTTTTGAATGGTTGACTTTGTAACCTTCATATATTTAACAGCATGGTTTTTGTTAACATGCACACAAATATATGACCTTAAAGTATGCTTTTGGGCAGTTCATGTTTGCTTTAATGGGCACTGCTGTGTTATTTAATAAGCCTTTTTTTAATTAAAACCCATAAACAAATACCTTCTATATCTACCTGTTGTCTCTTTAGGTTAGGATTATATCGTGAAGCTGAAAAACAATTTAAGTCAGCTCTCAAGCAACAGGATATGGTTGACACAATCTTGTATTTGGCAAAAGTAAGTAATATGTTTGCTTGTTTAAGAATTAAGTGAAATTCTAGACTTACCGTTGAGAAGTTCATACACCAGAAGAGCTGAGTGTTGAGCTTGATAGACCGTTAAGTTTATTAGCATGTGATATCCATATAGACCTGAGACAATACATGCTAACAATTGGAATTGAAGTCTATAGTTTACAGAAGGGTCTAGGAGCTTCCAGATTTCACCAAAAAAACCCAAAACAAAAAAAAAAAAGAAAAACCAAACCCCCTACCTCTTACGTCACTGTGTTCTTTGCCCTGAACTCCAATGAGGGTTATATAGCTAAAGAATTATTGGAGTTCCAGTGTGAAGAACAATGTAGCTATATATGGTCTCCTAGGAAACTAATGCTATAAATCAGTAAGTGAAGAGTGAAGCTCAAAATCCTGGTTTCACAAGCAAAATCAAAACAAAGTGAGCTTAAAGGAAGCAAACGGAGACCTTGAAACAGAGAATGTTCTGTCAAAATGAAGGCATGAAAAGCTTTAAAAGAACAAGTGGCACAACTAAACCTCAGAATTACTTGTTTACCAGGGTACACATCAGATCCTAAACGTTTCCCAAGACGTGCAAGAAAAGGTGGCCTGTGAGAAACTAAAACTGCATTTTTCTTCCTCTTGTCCTAGAAAGAGATGCAATCAGTTGCTGCTCTTTATCAGCTACCTTTAAGCCAGCTGTCATAGGCCTATCCAAAAGTCATCACTACTAGTAGATATTCAGATATTCATATTATACGATACTTGCTTTATCTTTACATTTATTGAGCAATTATATTTTGTATTTAAGTGATCATTATTGCTCTCTGGGGACGTGTCTTCAATACAGCAGTTGGAGTTAGTTTACCTAATTGAGCTTAGTAATTTTAAATTTCTGTCACTACCAGGAGTCATTCTGCAAAACACATGAGCTACGCAAAGTGATTAAATTGGCAGAGTAATTGGATTAACAAACAGTGATTTGTTATGGGAGATATGCATCCCCCCACATCATTACTAGCTCAAGTAGGAGCTGCATTTGAAGTTCCACCTCCCACTCCATGGACTGGCTCGCTCAAGTATAAAGCATCGCACAACATGATTTAGTGATTGTGGGTGGACAGGCAAGAGAGTAGGGCACTGAAATATAACTCAGTCTGACAGCACTGAAAAGATAAGGCTTGAATTAAGCAGCCATTAAAGAAAAATAGGATTGCATCGAGTTGTGTGTATACAGACCAATACTACAGTGCCAATTAGTTTTCTATTTATATTCATGACTACAACAGCTATCTGGGGTTTTAAAAAATATTTTCCTTAAGGATGACTCTCTTGAAATGTAATTATGAAATGATAAAAGACCAAAAAAAACCTAAAAAAATAGAGTAGAGAATCTTTAAAGAAGTTGGGGATGCTGAAAAGTTACAACGTTATTTCATGACTTGGAAGAGCTGGAAATGAGTGATTTTTACCAGAGATAAGAGAGACACCAAAAAAGAAAATGGAGCCATTCTGTGTTTAGCATCTAAAATTTAATGACTATAGCTGTCATTAAGGCCAGGTCTCCCCACAGCAGCTGTGAGAAGGTGGAAGTTGTTCCTCCTATCTTTTGATTTCTTTTGCCGCTCATCTGGACAGCAGGTCTACAGTCTGCAGAGATGTTGAACAGTGTGACAGGCCACTGGATATGGGAATTACACAGCAGAGTACTGGGGCTGCGTTGCCTTAGCATAATATTTGCATGCAGGATCTGCAAGTGCATCTTTGGAGTGCACTTCCAGATGAAGCAATAGAGCAGACTTGAGTCATAATGCTCAGAAAACATACTTCATAAACAAACATAAAAAGATCAGTTCTAGAGGAGTTCCCTGTCCTCCAGTTTTTTTCGTTTTTTGCCCTAAGAATATGGAGATGGTTGTGCTTCGTAGCTAGACCAGGTCAAAAAACAAATAAAACAAAAAAACAGCTAATTAAAGTTCAAACAAAGAAAATATTAAATTATTTGCAGGTATGGCAGTGTGCACTGGCTTACTACACATATTTAGGATAAATTGTGCAAGTCAGTCACATAGGTGATACTTAGAAGTAAAACAACCAGCCAAGGTTCTTAATTAAGACGTCATACCCAGCTATCGTGTATTCTCTTTCGTCTGTGTACTTTCCACAGGAACTCTTTACAGAGCCATTTAGTTGTAGAAAACTGTTGCTAGAAGGAAATAAGGAGCATGACAGTCACAATGGAGACAATTATTTAAAATTTAATGCAGACAGACTTAAAATTTATCAGAAAGTAGTGCATGGTCTATAAAAGAAAAAATATAGCAAATTACTTGAAAGCTGATTCAGATACAGCAACGTGCCTAGATAGAGTGCGTTAAGAATACCTTGTTGATTTAAAGCATATTCATTGATGGTGTCGTTGGTGCAGTTCTAGTCTTTCAAGTACCATGTCCCCAAAAAACCCCAAACCCCTCACTCTTTCATTGTTTTTCACAAGAAGGAATTAGTTCTCTAGCTTAATACAGGAAACACAAGTGACATTAGCAAAATGACTGGAAAAAATTGCCTGTTGTTTATTTTTCTTTTTGCTGGTGATTGACTTGAAGTGGCAGTCCCATTACTAGGAAGGCACTCACAGTCAACACCTCTTTGACAACTGAGAATGTTACTTGAGTCGTCATAGGAAAGAATTATTTGCAGATATGTACAGCAGTGTATAGCTATAGGAATGCAAACAAAGAACTTAGGACTTTAACTAGTATTTTGACTGTTGGCATTCAAAAGTCCATGAAGCTCAAGAGCAGAAGCAGAAAACGTGTTTAGAGGTTTCTCAGGTGTTCAGTTAACATTGGTATTTTCCTTACATAGCATCACAAAAAGTTTGTGTCAGGATACCAGTTGCAGTTTCTTTCCCTGATTTAGTCATTAAATAGTATTAGCGCTGTTTAATGTAATATTTCTCCAACAGGAGCACTCAAAACACTTTTCCACTCAGTGGGAGATAGATTAATCGCTCTAGCCATCTAGTTTCCCAAAGTAGGTGTGTGGCATTTTTTCCTTTGGCGTAGCTGTATTTACCATAACCTACAACAGGATAGCTTTACGGTTGTACTCTGACAGCTGCAGAGGTGGTCTCTATCAACATGTGGATGTCCTCTGTCCAATTCTCACACAGTGTTATCCACATCACACATTGTCATAATCAACATAAAAGCCAAAATCACAGAGATCGAACTGCCCTCTTTCTGTTACAGGATTTTATTGTTTGTGACGGCCTAGGTTGGCAGAGCAGTAAGGAAATTGGAAAGTGTCACTGCTCTGTACAATGCAGTCTTATTTGACTAAGTAAAATATTTTGTATTCCAGCACTATCAACCTGAAGATCCAGTTCTCTCAAGCCTAAACTTAAGTTTTTTAAAATGTATTAAACAGGAAAATACTGAAGGTGGTACCTTCACCTTGGTGTCAAAGTGTATTATTTTGATATGATAATAAATAATAAGATACTTTTTTGTTTATTAGTACTGTCCAGATGAATTAGTAATGTGTAGATGATATGCATTAAAATTTAAATATCTTAATTAGCCTATTTTATCTTCATTACAGAGATTTATTCAGTATTTACCCCATTATTTTCCCAGTATTATTCACCATATCAGCTAATGGTTTGCTGCATAAAGGGAGGTGTCATCCCTTTTATTTATCTCCCTTGTTAATCAGCAGTACAGGTCTAGAAGTCAGACATTTGACATTTATGTACACTTTTTATTTGCTTAGGTGTATTTGCGCTTGGATCAGCCTGTAACGGCTTTGAACCTTTTCAAGCAAGGTTTAGATCGATTTCCTGGAGAAGTGAGTCTTATTTGTGGAATTGCCAGAATCTATGAGGTACGGACCTGCTATGCAATTATTATCGTGGCCAAGGTTAGCTGCCTAAGCAAGAAAAAGAGCCTATAGTTGAATATAAGGTCATAAAAAATGAACAGCACTGAGTTTCAGTATCACTAAAGCAAAACAGGTAACATTGTGCAAAGATACAAAAGTAATGTCAGGGAAGCCTTTACAGGCTTATTTGTTTCAATGGTTAATCGTACTAGTGGGATCCTATGTACCCTTGAAGCAAGTCCGCGTTTAGTCAACTGGTCCAGATGTTGTCCGCATAGCTAGGTCTGGTTTAGATATGTTTCATTGTACTAAAACCGCTCAAATAGTCGTCAGCCTGCTAGCAGGATTAAACAGCAAATTAGTCTACTCATCAATGTTGTCTTTGTTAGCACTATGTGTTGCTGCTAGTTTCTTAAGCCGGTGAGAACAGTTGGAATGTGAATCTTCCTTAGTTTAGGAAGTAGATGTTATTTTAAGTAGTGTTAGTTTTAAAGTGATTTCATTTTAGCTTGTTAACCGCGTATTTTGTATTTTAAAAGTGTGTAATTTTATGTCAAACAATGGACTTAATATTGGTTTTCACTGAATGTTATTCCAGAACAAATGTTTTAAACAAAGTCATGAATATTTTTTTTTTGGTCTACATTCATACTTGGCATTCTTTCCTGTTCTCATCATTCTCATCTAACCCCTAAGCATTAATCCATATTAAATCCTTTTTGTCCTTCAGCAAGGAAGAAAACAGCTGCATAATTTTTGGAGGCTTTTCTTTCTGAATTGTTAAAGAGTTTTTAATATGGATATTATTTTGCAGAACCGTACATAGCATTGCATAACCGTTTAAGGAATTATTAAAGAGCAGCATATAGTTGACAGAGTCTAGTTTTGCACTGACACCTGAGTGCAGGATTACAGCTTCATTAGCAAAGATTTGTACTGCAGCATAATGCTGTTCTCATTACATAGACTCACAAGTGGAATATATGCTTCAGGCATCTTAATGGGAGCTTTTCTTCTTTGTCACTATCTTTTGACAGTAGGAAGAGCTGAATACCTTTTTTAGATTTTAAAAAACCCATTATTTTTAAAGGGACTTCTTTAGTACTGTTTCCTTTAATCACAGGAAATATATTTTTTCATAGCTAGATACACTGCTGAGGTTAAGGAAAAGCTTATTCTTTAGTCATGTTGAGAATATGGTGTACCTACAGCACACAGGTGGAAATTACCCCTTTCTAAACACACAAGTTTGGTTTGATCTTTTAATTTATTTTCTTCTGGTATGGGGTAGAGTTCTCCGGTGACTTCTGCTCCTCAGAAACAGTGTGACATTGTTTACAGCAATGAGTTCATCCTAATTCATTTTCCCAGTAGTGTACATCTAAACATATATTTTTATACAACATAATTCTCTTAACTGGCATATCCTAGCTAGTACAAGTTTTGGTAATAAACGTGATTCCTGTTTTCAAAGGCACGTAATAATTCTTCATGTGCAATTATATTCTTGTTTGTGTTCAGAGCAATTAATGAGTTGACTTACAAAGCATTGAAAATAATTGAGGCATTGACTGGGGAAACAAATCTACTGTATATTAGCGTACTGGGAAAACAGCTGCACAGTACTGTGTATCACAGGCATTATGCAAAAAGTAGCCAATGCCTATTGCACATGCTAAGCTTCTGACCAATCTCTAAAAAATAAAAAAGAAATAAATCTCTCTTTGTAGCTGTGGCATAGAGTTAATGACAGGTACAGCTAGCACTGATAAATTAATATGCATTCTTCTCGTGAATGTGTGTGTTGCTTGTGCAGATGCCAATCGGTGATGTCGCAGTGTATGATCAGAGAACTATAAGAGCATACATAATTAATCTCAGTTAAGTACTGTACAGGGCATAGATAAAGCACTCACTAGATTGACATTTTAATAAGTTTTATGAGAAAAATCAGTGATAAAAACTAGAATTAATCTGAATTTTTCCAATTATGTAGGAAATGAACAATATCTCCTCAGCTGCAGAGTACTATAAAGACGTCTTAAAACAAGACAATACTCATGTGGAAGCTATTGCATGCATTGGCAGTAACCATTTTTATTCAGACCAGCCCGAAATAGCTCTGCGGTTTTATAGGTATCTACGCTTGTGGGGAGGGAGGGGGAACTGAACGCGTGGGAGCGTAATATAAAGGGTTGATTTTTTGTAATGCTGATAGCAAAAAAAGAACGTAAATTTATTGGCATGGGAGGATGATTGAGCATTTGGATAAATAACAGCATAAAGTCAGCATACCAATTTACATATCTTCTCGGCCAGTGATAGTTACATCTTTCTTTTAAACCCTTGTCATCATTAAATTTAGAATATATATGTGTCAAAAAATATTGTCGAAACAGTTATTATTTGATTAATAACCAAGAAATGATCTTTCAGATCAGCTTGAGACAGCTTGAGAACACTGAACCTTACTGTCAACTTCAGTTGCATTCAGAGGGCACATGGACTTCCTGTTTAGCCCTTGGAAAAGGGGTAATCTTTGAAAAACTCCACCTGAAGTCACGAGCAATTGTGACCATAAAAGGCCTTACTTGAACATGGGCTGGGGTTTCCCCGTGTTTTACTGAAAGCAATAAAAAGATAGTGTTAAACAATGCTGCTTGCTTTTTATTTCAATACAGCAGAGTGCAAAGGAGCCTGACTCAGTGTTCTTAAGTCTAAGAGCAGACTAAGTCAATATAAGCACTACCATCTCACTTCTGTTGGACCTGAGCTATTTTATGCTTTAGGTTCAGAAACTCACAGTCATGCCGCAGGCAGCGGCCCTCTATGTCCCTGGCCCTCTTAGCGTATGTTTTTCCTATAAATAGTAATCAACAGGATTTTTATAAAACATCTCCATTCTAAAAGACACATTAAACAACATCCGTTTGAATCGAAGTCTGAGTTATGCTTCAAATGTAAGATTAATGTAGATTTCACAGACTAGATGTACTAGTACTGATTAGAGCAGTGCTGAAGGACAGGAATCAAGCAAAAAATGGAAGTCTGAAGGGTTATAAAATGTAACTGCAACAAATTACTGCTTGACTGAGGTTGAGGGGTTGGAAAGAGGAAACAGAGAAAGTCTGCGTGCAGCTCTGTCTTACAGGAAAATTGGATCATATGGCACAGTCAAAAGGACAGAAGTTCTCTAATTTACACAAAGACTGTTTTGCACAGCTTTGATTCTACTAATCAAAAATGCCCTGCACTGCCCTCCATGAAACCTTTCCCAAGTGTAAGACTGTAATACTTGGTTATTACACCCTTTCAGAACAGGGAGAAAGGAGGAGAGAACTTTAGAATAGAACTCTTATTTGAAATTCATCTAAAAAAATGAATATTTTCTTTCAATCTAGACGGCTCCTGCAGATGGGTGTTTATAACTGCCAACTTTTTAACAATCTGGGCCTCTGTTGCTTCTATGCCCAGCAATATGATATGACACTATCTTCATTTGAACGTGCATTGTTTTTGGCTGAAAATGAGGAGGAGACAGCAGATGTGTGGTACAACTTGGGACACGTGGCTGTGGTATGAAAAATATTAACAACTTTTGTGAATAAAAATAATTTTACAAAAACTGGAAAAAGAATAACTAGGAAGGAGTCATTGCCCTGCTTTGAAATATGAAACCCAATGGTGTGTGGGATAAAGTGTAGTACAGATTAAAGGTTTGTTTGCACTTCAGTGGAGAGGAAGAGGCAAAAGAAAAAAGTTCTGCACATCTTCACAGAATGTGGCTTACTCCTGCTAAAAGATGCTCCCTCCCCACTGTCCTTAACCTTCACTTCTTTCTAAAAAAATTGCAAGAAGTACCAGCCCTTGAAGGGTTTTGCTGCAATGCAGAGTAATTTGAGAAAAAAATTGAATTAAAGATATTTTTCTCTGTGCTGTTATTTGTGTTACATGGAGTATTAGACCGATTCTGTTGTCATAAAAATATGCATTCAGCAGCATGTAGCAGACACTAAAGCACTATGTACGTCATAGTTGAGAGGGCGTGTTCTTCTGTCTTCTAGGCAGCTGTAGAAATATTGTGTAATTGTGTGATAAAGATTGTTAAATGTCTACACTAATTTGCATTCATTGCCCATTTTTGCAGATGGTCTTCCAGAAGTTGTGTTAGATTTCTGATTAGCTGTGTGCTCAGAATAAGGTTACTGAATAAAGTTTTTGATAACTTTCTAATACAAGTTGTCTTCAAATGCCAATTGTGATTTAAATTAAGTTGAAGAGAAACTCAACTGTTCATCTTGATTGTATTGCAAATATGATAAACATATGAACTTATACTGGGTAAAACATTGATAATTGAACTTATGTGCTTATATTTTTCAGCATTTTTGACTTTTAATGTTTAACCTGATGCTGTGTAAGTGTTGGTCATAACACAAGAACATTGAAGAGTAGCCAGCTGCTCCATGCAAATTCAACTCCCTTAACTTTTATTTTCTTAAAACTAGGCATCTATGTGATTTTTTTTTTTCAATCTGTGTAGAGACAGACAAGATGATTTCCCCTCTAGAGACATCTCTTGTTTTTCTTACTCTGCTATAGAGGGCAGCACATGGTGTAGTCTTTATTTGATACTTTAGTCATCTAAAAGTTAAATTAGATGAAGTGAATATCACTTGGAGCATAGAAGTTTGTGCTGGAGAGAAACCGTTCTGTCTGGAGGAAGAATAAGAAGCAAATGAGAGAGTCTGGGAAGAAAGCACATATGGT
The DNA here is from genome assembly GCA_013398295.1 of Chionis minor. Lineage (NCBI taxonomy): Eukaryota > Metazoa > Chordata > Aves > Charadriiformes > Chionidae > Chionis > Chionis minor. Next base: position 870,399 of record VZSF01004389.1, read on the forward strand.
TCTAATCAAAAATGTGGTTTTATTGTAATTTTTATTCCATGTTAGTACATATGGGTGAAAAGATACTCCAGACAACAAAACAGATGCATGCTGTTTCCAATCTTTTCAGAAATTAAAATACAGTCTTCCTTTTAGGGGATAGGAGACCTGAATCTGGCTTACCAGTGTTTCAAGCTAACATTAGTCAACAATAACGACTATGCGGAAGCTTACAACAACTTGGCTGTGCTGGAAATGCGAAAAGGTCACGTTGAACAGGTCGGTGTTGAATCTCAGCCTGAGCAGAATGCGTCCTTTGGCCCTTTTGTACTTAAGAAACATGTCATTTCCCTGAGGTGGAGGCCTCATGTAAACATCTAGCTCACTATTACAGGCAGAAAACATGGATAACTTTTATGCATGTTTCAGTGTAACCTCCACATCGTCATGCTATGTCTCATTAAACTGCTCATTCTTAGGCATATCCAAATGGTTCATCAATGACAAGCAAGGTTTGCAGTGGCTTTGCAGTTGTTGAGGTCTTTTTTCTAAATTGATACCCAAAACAAAATCTATCACTCTGTAATTGTCCCTTAAATGTAGGTAATAAACTTTTGTTGGGTGGCAGAATCGGATCAGCTCCTAAAAGATTTTTTTCAACAAGGAGATTCCTTTAGAGTTTTATCCCAGGGCATCAGATTCTTGATAAATGCTTCCGCATCAGTAAGCTTGGTGGTTTGTCTTGCCTAATATGAGTATACTAGTTATATTGTGCTTTAGATGTATAATTGACATGCACGGTGGATTAAATGCATTCATTTTTATACACATGTAGGCAAAATTAATAAGCGTTTGTTGGACAGTTTGAACTACTGTGGGCTTGTTTTAATCCTTATAGGAACAAGCCTATTTTAATGGATTCATATATACATCGGAACTACAGTACGATAGAAAGACTTGTAAATAAGTGCAAATTCTCAAAGTTAACTTTATTTGGATAACCTAGCAATTAAGATGGAAACACTGAAATGAAACCAGCACTGGATGTCTCCAGTGACAAATAAACTTTGGGTTTAGTTTTAGTTTCATAATCACTAAATTTAGAGACATTTAATTCCCAGGTGGAACTTAGTCCAGTTCTGGAGGTTGTGATAGCTAATAATTAGCACTGCTGAGCCTTTCCATTACAACCAATTGTTCGCTGTCTATTTTAAATTTTAGCTTTTAGCTTAAAATTGTCTGGGTTTTGTATCACATTTATAATTAAAAATCGCAATCATCATGGCAATAAAATTATGCACAGAAGAATAAAAAATGTGAAGATATTTTGCTTATCTTGGATTTTATTTTATTTCACAATGGTCTTTGATAAGTGCTGTTGCATGTACCCAGAGCTGTCAGATTTAGGGAGTTTTAATAAGTTCTTAACTCTGCCTTCCCAAACAGTTTACAGATACTTAAGTTTTTAAAATATCAGGGTTTTTCACCCAACATTCTCCATTTTTTAGTAAAAGCATTCGCAAGTGAATTTTGTATTGGATTCACAGCATGAAAATGCACACTCTAATACTTAATTTTTCATTAGTTTTTAATGCTACTATTTTGCTAGTCAGAAAAGAGTTAATTTTATGAAAAATTTTAAGTAAGAATACATTTTTATGATAAAATTTAGGTTTTCAGGGATGCTTAAGACAGCACTGTCAGAGACAACAGATCAATACAGTGCGGTGTGAATTTAAATACTTTTAAAAAAATTAATATGTTCTGTTCAGTGTTTAGAACTGAATTGCTTAATTGAGTAAGTCCCAACATGTTTTTTTCTGACTCGACCAAGAGTCTTATTAATTTCAGTGCTATTAAACTGTATTATACCTGAATGTACTATTGGTATAACTCATACAGAGTTGAATATGGCTTTCTTAGTAAAGGCCTAGTAAAGAAAACACAGGATGATTTCTTTTAAGAATGATGAAAATTGTATTAGATTCTTGTCACCCTCCCTCCCTCACATATTTCACTTTTTTTTTCTTTCTCTATGTAGGCAAGAGCTTTGCTGCAAACTGCTTCATCTTTAGCACCTCATATGTATGAGCCCCAGTTCAATTTTGCCATACTCTCAGAGAAGGTAATGCACTATCCTATTCTTGTAATCTCAAAATTGAGCCTTGGTGGGGAAGTTGGGTTTTTATTGTTATTACTGAGAATTCAAAATAGGTAAAAGAATACCAAGTGCATAAACTCAAGGAAAACTAAAATTATATTTCCATTTTAATACCCAGATGCTTTGTGTGTAAAAGTAGTCATTCAAATGTTTGCTGTGAGAGTGAGGCCAACTAGCTACAAAGTAACTTTGTAATTTTCCAAATGCCAGGAAGATGAACAATCCATTAACAATTCCATCTACAGTCTTTACAGTCTTTGGCTTTTTCAGAACGTGAAGTGAAATAGTATCCATATGATTTATCAGTAGTTATAGAGAGAATATCATTTATTCATCCCATGATCTTAGTGATCTCGAAAGGGAAGTCTTTTCTTTAGCTTTACAGCTTTACAACCTTCTACTTTTGTATGTTAATAATTTCTTTTATACAGAGTGTCTTAGACACTGAATTAACAGTGTGTCCAACATTCCTCTTAATAAGGAGAAATTTGGACAATTCCTTACATTTTTCACAAGAAAAAATTGCTCCTTTGCTTGTGCCTACACCTCCGAGATTCTGTTATGAGTCTGTGTTGCGTGGGCAGCCCAACTCCTACAGATACTAAAGTACATTGCGTCAAGGAGAGAACAAGCCATTAATTTGTAAGTGTATTCTCTCCATTGTGAAACATAAGATGGTTTGGAATAATTGCATTCTGTACTTACTGATTAAGGAGTAAATCCTGGTCTGCAAACGTCTTGTTACGTAGCTTTTGCACAGAGAATCTGCACAGGTTGTGGGAGAAGACAGACGGCCAGATCAGCTGGCTGCCGGTGCAGGGTGCTAATGCAATCCCTAGATTCAATGTAAGTCCATGGCTTACAAAATACAACTTCTCTGGCCAGGACCCTGGTTTCTTCCCCTTACGAAAATTCTTGCTGCACTGAAGCTCTAGGTTGACTGATGCACAGGCAGCACAGGCCTCCTGCTGACGCTTCGCATAGCTTCTTTCTTTCCACCCACGAGCTATCACTTTTCCTAGATATGTACCCAAACATTTGGGTTCCTTTTTGCTGAATCCGCTTTCTGAGATGCTCTGCTTATGTACACTTCCTCCCTTCAAAAAATGATGGCTATTTAGGAAAAAATAAAGTTCCCTAAGTAGGGAGCAATGTGGAAACATGCTTCTAAAAGCAGCAGAGGAGCAACATCGCCTCTCCAACACTGTTGTGACTCTCTGTGAGGAAGCAGGAAATCACATGGAGTTGTGGCTTTTACAGAGGCCTGATTGGTTGTGTTTTGCCTGTATATACAGCAGCACTTCTGTGGAGCTTTAAAGCAAATCATCTATTTTTTATTCCTCCTTACTTCAAGCACTGGGCATGGTGTACGTTGTTGTCTATTCTCCAAGAAGTCAGGTGGAATGGGATATAAAGTTACCGTCGTGAAGCATCCCTCCCATTAAAATCACATTTCTGTCTTTTTCTTCTCATCCCTTGATGTAAGAGGGATATAACCTTGAGTTCAAAAGCCTCCGTACTGACTTGTTTATTTGTGCACTCTCAGTACCAGCTATGTTTAAACATTTGCGAACATCAGAGATGTACTGCACAGAATACATGATGCAAATACTGCACCGCTTGGATTTACAGAGTCAGTTTGTGTGTTTCTTACAGGTTGGAGATCTTCAGAGGAGTTACACAGCTGCTCAGAAGTCAGAGGAGGCATTTCCAGGCCATGTTGATACACAACAGCTCATCAAACAGTTAAAAGAGCACTTTGCTATGCTCTGATGAGCATATTTTTTATTATGTTAAAACAGTTAGCCAAAGCGAACATCCCATACAGCTTTTGAAAATACAAGCTCAAAGGAGATAAACTATACTTAAAGCATTCCTGTGGCAAAGCCTGTGTTACTTTGAGTAGCAGGAAAGGTTTAAAAGTCCTAATTAGTTTTTGTCATCTTAAAAAATATCACTTATTAAAACGCAGCTAGAACACATTGCAACTACATACATAAGAGATTACAGGGAAGGCAGGATACTGTCAGTATGACAGCTCTGAAATAGTTGTCTGGTATATGAGCAAGTAAGTCTCCGTATAATATTAATGAACATTTTAAAGGATTTTTTTTTTACTTTTCTGCAGAAGTGTCACAGTCTATCGAGTAACGCAGAGTAAAAGTACTTTCTAACTGGTCTTCAATCTTGGCTTTTGATAGCATACTTTCATACTGTATATTAATTTTTAAAAATAAAATACCTAAAAAGAATTTAAAATACATATGTAAAACAGAAGTTCTTACATTCCTTGTTGTACTGTATGAATTAAATAAATTCCAGTTTGTATGGTTTGTCTCGCTTGTTTATGTAAGTTAAAATTACATCCTTACTGCCGTGAAAATTAGAGTCTGTGATCTTAACGTATTTTGAAAGACTCCACAGAACTGGTACAAAATGGCATAAATATGTGTGTTTGTCTCTACCCAGGGGAGAGTTTATTCTTGATCTCAGTGAGGGAAAAGGATATTTAGAAGCTTGCACAGTTAAGTACCAATAATTGAGAACAAGGCATTGACTGGGTGGTTACCTGTGCTTCCACATAAGCACTGTTGCTGAATAAATATTTGGATCATCCTAACTATAAGAATACTATGAATAGCAACAAAGACAGACTTTCTGTCATATATCTTTGTGTTCTAACTAAAAGGGATAAATTTGCATGTTTTCCCAACTTGACCTTTTTTTGAAAGACCTTTAAGAAATGTGGGATGCTAAGGCATTCTGAAATGGCTCATCCTAAAACAGGCCTTTAAAATCTTTTCATGTTTCTCTGATATATTAAGGGATTAGCTTGTCTCAGGGAGCAACCCTAAACATGCTTGTGACTATAATGTCTTCCTTTTTACTGTTTGTTACTTCCCCACCCTCATCTTTGCCTTTGACTGTTGTAGCTGGTGAAGGCAGATGCTGGGGGGCTTAGAGGAATGTACCCACAGGCAAAGAATAAGAAAAAAAGAGCAGTCTGTTGGTGACACTTAGAAACACTGTCATTAAGTGGTGTCACATCACATTGTGAAATGCAGAAGCATTATGGGATGAATAGATGCAGCATCTTTAATGGAAATTTTGGTTTTTCCATGTTGATCTTTATATCGTCGGAAATTTGTCACAAACTAATTAAGAGAGAACCTTAGTTATCAGTAATTTTCATTACCTGAATAAGATTTTACTTTCTGCTGAAAAGGAAGAATTTATAGGGAAGCTACATCCTTTGATCTACTGTACTTAAGTCTTTCCAGTTGACAGTGCTAAACTTTGGAAGCTACCAGAAAAGAAAATGTTTGTCTTAACAGTTTAAACACAACTGTTGAGAATTTTTGTATGTCATATTATTAACCCAAAGTATTTTTAAAAATGCATAGTAAATAAGATTATTTCTACATGGACTGGAACGGAAACTAGTAATGCAACTTCAATTTTTAATCCAGTGTGGCAGCTCAATAGTTCCTTATAAGTGCTTATAAGATCCCACTTACTGTGATCACTGCTCAAGTTAATGAGATGAATAGCTCTTCCTTTTAGCAAACACTAGTCCTTAGAACATACATCTGACATGATTATTCTTTTAAAATTGGGGGGGAGGGTGGAGATTGAAAAGGAAAAGGCTCATGTATGGTAAAGAATCCTTCACACAAGGTGCTTGTGCAAATTAATTATAAAAAACCCAAAAAACCAACATTCCCCACACAAACACAGAAAGTTCTAAATAAGGATTAAAACCTTTATAGCTCCCTAATGTGCAGCATCTGCAAGCCATTCCAAATTTATCTTACACGGTGTATTTTGATTGCCCCAAAAGGCAGCAGCTGCTTTGTTGACCTTCCGTGCCCCGAAGCAAGGGTACGGCAGTGTTGTTTTCACGACTAGCACACGTACAAATTAAACCGAATGTGGTAATGAGCGCGGCACCCCGATGAACCAACAGATGAATGAGCAGGCTGTTTGTCGTGGAAGACTCTTTCGATTTTGTTGTCTGCTAACTCGGCGCGAGCTCCAGCGAACAGATGAATCGGCAGGCCCTGGGGCAAACCGCCCTCAGTTAATTGAGGACGACACAGCACAACACAGTGCATCAGAATCTGTATTTATCTCTGCGGTAGGATCATGTTAGGATGGTGTGACCTTAATATTGCAGGCAGCATTTCTGTAACATAAAAATCATTTTGCCTCTAACCTGTAGCACAGCTCCAGCTATGTCCAGCCGGCGTTTATAAAGTCCTTGGGAGGAGAAAGTAAAATCCAATGAAAAAAAAACCCAACACAAACAATTTTTTAATCTACAGAGGAGGTGCTGTCCACAACGATGCTGCCTGGAAGGAAGCTCAAAGCAGATTACTCGGAGGTCTTGAAGTTTCTATGTCCCTGCAGGAAAGGTCCCTACAGGTTATGGCTGTTTCCACCAATTCCCGTCAGTCTTTTGACCAACCCTCTTGCTGGGGTCTTTCTGATGGAGGGACCCATTTAAAAATTGATGATGAAGGGTTAGGTTATTAATGGCTTGTGATTGCTTTGCGAGGTGTTATGAATTGAAATTAGAATTCGTAGTTAAGGGTTGCGGACCATTTTGGCTGCAAAAAGCATCCTCGGAGGTCGTTGGGCAGGACAGGAGCGGTTTGCCATTACGAGCCATTTCAGTCACTGTAAGACTTTGGATAATGATCCCATTTTGTTGTTGCTGGTGGTTGCAGGTTTTTTAATTTGATTGCTTTCTATCTTTCTAGGCTGGAGGGAGAGAGTTTGGGGTCACTCAGTCTGATCTCTGATGCGACACAGGCCAGACTTTTTAAGCTTGAGCTCTTTTTAATGACCGTGGTTTGTGCTTGACTAGCAATTACCTGCCAGAGCAGCAGCAAGTTTTGGTACAAAAAGGTGCAGCATCTTCTGGGAAAGATTTTCCATTTAGTCATTCTCGCCACTGTACGTTTGTCTTCTTTCTGGTGGATGATTTCAAGCTGAGTCATGTGTACTCCCCCTTCATCGCCCCTCCCCAACCCGGGGTACTCAGTGTGCCCCAGCAGCAGCAGCTGAGCCATCATTAGGATCTGCCACAGCTGAGTAGGACCGTGGCCATTTTACCTCCTTTAGGCAATACCTACTTTACCTCTGCCACCAGAGCTGCCACTGGCATCTGTGACGGTTATTTTTGACCAAATACACTGTTTCCCTGCCGTAGAGAGCACGAAATAGAGAGTTTAGAAGAACCCTTTGCAGCAACCCGCTTGTCCAAACCAAGACGTGCCAGTTCACTCCAAACAGCGAGATGCAGTTGCTGTGAAAACTTTCCGGCAGGTCTCAGCTTCAGCAAGGACAGAGCTGGGCAGTCTGAAATGCAGGTCAAAAATCAGTTTAAGGTAAGCGCAGGGGAAAAGCAGCCGCCTACAAGGAAGCTAAATAAGCAGAAGGCCTTGTGGGATCCCACCCTGGTCCTCACCTACTCCAGAGGAAGTCTCAGAATTGCCATTTTAGCGTATTTCCAGATAAGAAACATTTTCTGTTGCACACAGCAATGCAAAACGTGGGGCGCGAAGCCACCGTGGAATCAGACCCAAAGGAAGGGTGAGCTTTCATCAGAGGGCCAGGCGCAGGGACAGCTCACACAACTTTCTCCGCTTGTTGGAATTTATTTGCGGTCTAGGCTCTGCTGCAGACTTCCCCTTCCCGGCAGACGCCTGTGTGCGCGTACGTTGTAATTTTGCACCGCCAAGCTCTGCGGGCCAGAGAGTAGTATTTCACTGGCATCCCAGCCATCAGCGGGAGCGAGCGAGCAGATGGTGGATGCAGAATGCAAAACGCCCCTTTCTCTATAAATAAAAACCAAGCTAAGTTTCTCTTTGTGCCTTAGAAGATGAATTAAGTAGAAGCCAAGAAACCCTGATATTCAAGACATAGACAAACGTGCCTCTCCAGTCACTCTCCCGTAGCATCTGAATTCCCATGCTGGTAAGACAGTCGTGTTACTAATTTCCCTAGTCAATTTTTCAGAGTTTAGGAGTGCTCAGGAGCTGCAAATGCTGAGAAGCATCTGTAAGCAGGTTAAATCTGGGTGATATGTCGTGAGAGAAAGCAGTTTTTATTGCAAAACTATCAAGTAAATACACCCTGAATTACACTGAATAACTGAATGATCTGTACAAGCACTGTATTTACCTTCTCCTTTCTGTTGGTTATTTACAGCAATTGCCTAGTGCACAGCCTTCTCCCTTCTTATGTTTAGTTTACAAAAGGGTCGTAAAGGTTTAGCTGAAAAAGACCTCCTAATTAGATACTAGAGCTGTACAGAATACGTTAAAAAAAAAAAGACATTAAATCAATGAGTTTATAGTAAAAAGCTCTCCTCCCAACACATAATGCATCATGTTTAATTGTGTATGTGAATATATCAACACATACAATTGTGGCATTTTCCTGTGTGCATTGTGACAGGTATTGCCAGTGAAGCCGATTATATTGCTTCAAAGATAAGCCTTGAAGCCATTGGAAATGAGAAGCAAGGAGAAACAGCAGGATGCAAACCTTGCTCAGCACTCGGGAAAGGGCAAACTCATTAAGAGCCAGTAAACTTGGTTCCTGCAAGTAGATCACCCCAGCAATTTCATCTCACTTTCAGCTTACTCAGTTTACATAGCCACACAGTAATTACCAAGATTTTCCAGTTTAGATTTGGTATTATTTTATACTACTACCTTTTCCACATTTTGCCAAGTCTATATCCTATAATAATGCCAAGCACCTTTGAAGCTGTTACACATGTTGACTAATTAATACAATAAATTTAGATCATCCTAACCAAGGGTCCTAAAACCTTCGATCAAGACACTCTGGTCTATTTGTACATGAGATACCACACAAAAGCTATTGTAGGAGCATAATCCTAGACTATTTTTATTCCTGTGAATTACCATAAGCCAACAGTTCAGGCTTCAGATAAAACCACAATCTTCTACAATATATGGTCGTTGATTTTTTTTAATTGGTAGAAGAAAAGCAGATGCATGTATCTGTCCTAGCTTTTAAGGATGTAATTGTTGGTTCTTCCAGAGATAACGGTGTGGGAGGCCCCATAGAAAAAAAATTAAAAGCTTTTGGCTTCTGCCTGCAGTGTCTGAGGGATAGGCTTAAAATGCTGTGTCATTACCATGCATTTATTTATTATGGAATTAAATGGTAGCTACTTGGATGAATGCAAGATTTGAAATTCAACATAAATCCTGGGAAGGCAGGCTAATAAGCAGAGGACCACAAGCCATGCCACGGTCATATACCAAAAATCTCTGCAGTATAATACAGGGATATCACTGTGCAAGACATCCACAAACAGCCTATATCTTCAAATCAAGCAGTAGCTTTAGACAGTGAAGGAAATAACTCCAAGAATTCCTTAGACAGCAGTCTAACTGAACACTGGGAGAGGTGGGTGAAATGGGAGACCCTGTTTTGCAGGGGTATATGTATGTTTGCAAAATATAGAAAATTAATGGTAAATAAACATAATGTGGCTACCTATAAATGGCTGAGGTAATTTATACTTTGCAGCCACATCTATGATAATCTTTATTATCTTTATTAGCAGATGTGCATGTATTTATCAAACAGAATCATTTTTAATCAACTACAAGCAAAGCTCAGAAACTTTCAAACCCCTGGCACAGCGTAACAAGTCTCATACAGTCTACCTGAATACAACATTGTCTTTAAATAAAAAGCTAGATGTGCTCAGCAGTCTCAGAAAATGGTTCTAATTCAGCTGAACCTTCAGATGCTTTTAAAAACAAAAACTCAACACCACCAGAACAGATACCTTCCCTGTAAGCTCAAAACTTAAAGAAACTTGAAACAAAGCCTGTGTAATGACAGATACTTGATTTTGAAGGGGAGAGGGGGTTGTTTCTTGTGGTAGCCCATGACTCATGCCACGTCATCACCTGTAACTTCATATTATGTTGTATTGGTGGACCATACTGGGCGGAAACATAAGCCAATGACACAATGTAAAGTAACACGTCTTGTGAGCAAAGTCCTTTCTGGCTAAATACCCGTCATGTCTGGGCAGACAAGGTAATTCAGGCACCAATCTCTTGAGTGAGGAAGAGTAAAGGAAAACCTACAAAGTTTTTATATTATTTGCTTGGGAAACAATAGTCTTAGTTATACTAAGAGGCACCTCTGAGTCTCTTGGAGATTTTCACCCAGCAACATAATCAACTTTTCCAAGATTAAGTTCTGTTGCAGCACGATAACATAACCACATCCAGACAGGCAAATGTTACCTGCACAAGTCTATTCAAGCATCCTGAAGTAAAATAAACACTTTTCTTACATGGGTCTCTAAGATGTACAAGCTATAAATAAATTCTCCTTCCCCCCCTGGAAGTCCCACTTTAGTTCAGGTTTAAAACAGCACAGCAGGTAGTTTATCAGACCTCCAATAGTTTGTGTTTTACCATAAATCTGTTGGTCCTTAAGGGGTCCACAGAGGTCAGGGGAATGTCATCCTGCCACACTCCTGGGAGCAGTGCCATCCTTGTCGTTGTGACCGTGCATGTTTGAAAGTCAGTGCCAGGCATGGTCATAACATTTTTCTGCCCCTTCAGGAGTTCGTATCACCAGACATGCTGAGTGTACCAATTTTTTTTTAACAATAGCAAAGGAGCTAGATACAAGAAAGATGAGTGCTTCTTTTGTGCTCTTTTCTCCACACATATCCACAGCAGGTAGTCAGTGGTGTGCACCCCATTGGTTGGTTAGACCTGTAGTAGAGCAGCTATTTGTCATTCAATCCCGATTTCAGGGTTTCGTACCAATGTTTTCATCTCTACATAGGTGATGAAACTGCTTACAGCAGAGAAACAGGAGACATGGTAGCCCCTCATAGCTGCTGAGAAATGAGAGCACTCTCAGGCTGATCACATCTCACCGGGCAAGAAGAAACCAAGCGCCCTGTGGTGCTCCCAACCATGGTCAGAGCTGCTCTCGTGCATGGATAAGCTTCAGTACGAATATAGCATCTCCAGTCAGGTTTTGATTAAGCTTTAAGCAGCTAAAAATACGTTTGATGAAAACCTCCACAGACAGCCCAGGACTTTATTTTAAGGCTTGTCTTACCTTTAAAAGAAAGTTGTTGAGAAGACGTGGGTGCCCCAGGGCTTTGCATAGCTCCCAAAGGCTCAGGAGGTTGATTGTCACTTCTCTTGGCTGGCACACTGCGACCAGTGAGATAAGGGAAGGGAGATACAACCCTTTCCTGGGAGTTACGGCCTGGCTGTGTGGCTGGAGCTGGCTGGCACGTGACAGCTGGTCTACAAAATACCTTTAGTTTCTGGAATAAGACTTGCAAAATTTAAGGTTTTATCTTAAAAGTGAGCTGAAAACAGGAATCATTCTCATCACTGTGAAATCCATCTCTGGATTAGACACTTGATCTGAGCTACCAAGCAACCTAGGAATCACTAACGAATAATAAGTGTGGTTTCTCCTTTTTTTCTCAGCTTTTATGACCTAGTTTCATCTTTTCTCTCAGGATACGTTCATCCTGCCACTCTGCACTTGCACTCACCACGACTTCATGTTCTGTTTCCAGGCAGTTTGGTCTGTATGACCCCAAAAGCACTCCTTTCCTCCTCCAGCTGCTGACAGCGTAAGCCCGGATTTTCCCAAAGAAATGCATTCCTCAGACAAGCTTCAGCTCCATCCACTCGAGCTGTGACCAGGTCAGGCCAGCTACACAGCCACCAATAACGCTGGAAGTGGTTCATATTTGCAATTTGCTTGAAGAGAAATGCAGAACAGTCTGTTTTGGTTGGGTTTGTCAGCTGGATCTTTTGGGTTTGTCTGTTTTGGTTGCGTTTGTCAGCTGGATCTTTTGCGTTTGTCCCGTGCACACATTTGGAAAGCAAATTAAATTTCATTTAATGGATCATGCTGACTAACAGGAATTTCATCCTTTTCCAGCCTGATAACTTGTATTTAGTCTGAGGACCTTTTCCTATGTTCTGGAAATTCAGAAGAAGATTGCAGCTATAGACATGAGCAGTATTTACTTTTATCTACTTCCACTGCCTCCTGCGCTAACACACTGCAAACTCCAGACCATTTTAAATCTCCGCGGTTTCTAAAATGTCCGGTGACAATAGAGATTGCTTAAAATACTTTTACCCAGGATGTTCACAGCAGCCCTGTCACATGGCCCCTGCTCAGCATGGGACGTGATGTTTGGACACCTTCCAGAGCCATCTCCTCTGCAGCGGGTGCTCGCTGTGCATTTACAGTGCTGTACCATGGCTTTCTGGTTTTTGACCTTTCATGTCACAAACAGAAAGTCGGATACGTCGGTGGCCAGCCTGCCAGCTTCGGATGGCACGGGAGGTCCCTGAGCAAGCGCAGGGCTGTGTGTCTGTACCCTACAGGGGTTGCCCGAGGGTATCTCGTGCGCCCATGCATGAGCTCACACCACCATTGTGGGCTCTGCCGTGGTGGACCTGGCACGAAGGGACACAGATAAGGTGAAAGGTCTGCACCAGTAACAAGAAATTTCTTTATGTAGCCCTGCATGACAGGAGCCAGGGAATGTGTCAAACCAACAAGCAGCTACGAACCATGGAGGAAGCGATGCTGGGGAGAAGGGACCTCAACGGGGCACCATGCTGCAGCGGTGCTGGGGGACAACGATCATAACCAGTATCAGAAAGAGAATAAGGAAAGAAAAGGATTGTACTGAAAACAGGACATAGGACTGCCAAGTTCACAGACAGTGTCTTGATAACCCTGTTAGGAGTCATCCCCAGGACACATTTCCATGTTCAATAAAATACTCATTTGACTAAAGGAAGTTGCAGACACACAGACAGGTACTTTGGGTTCCTGCTGGAGCAATGGGACCTGCTGGAGGCCATGTGGTGATGAGTTCCCTCTAGTAGGAGGGACTGGGATGGAGCGTAAAAGGGATGGAGTGCAAAAGGGACGGAGCACGGTTGGAGCAATTACACATGTGCCACGTTCTCAGCATAGGGTCAGCACAGGGCAGGTGGGAAGAAACTGTGGTGGCTAAACTGGTGGGTAACGCTGGAGGAAGGTGAAATAGCAGGCAGATCTGAATAGAATTCAGTTGATAACAACATCACTCCACCAAATATCTCCTGGATCAGAGAGAAGACCTGAAAGCTTCTTTCTGATTTCAAATATTGAAGAACGTGTGCTAAATAGCACTGAAATGGTGCTCATTTAGGTACTTTGATCTGCCAGAAATGCGGCCCTTGAGAGCAATAATGAGGACACAGTAAACAGAAGAGCCCTTCCAGATCTACCAAAAAATCTGCACCCTCACCTCCCCATCACCTGTACATGCCTCTTAGCTGGCAAAAAGCAAAGGGGAATAGGAAGCCCTGAAGAGACTATTGAAAACAGGTTGTCGTGGCAAAGATTGCCGATTTACCCATTTTCTCTCCTGCCACACACGCACACTCCCTCTGGCTGCTGCAGTTAGCCCTTTCCCCAGCAGCAGCAGCTTCCCCCGGCACGGGGCAGGGTGGGAGGACTGATGGAGCAGCTGCCTGCCCAGGGAGCCCCGGCAACCCGCACGAGACCTGGACACCGGAGCTTCAACCTGTCGCTCAGCTTTTACAGCCATGGGGTAGCGTTTTTCACAGAGCATATATGTAGGTATCAGTTAAATAAAAACATAGGGTTTTCCAGGCTTCTTCCACGGCTGGTGAAGCCACAGCCTCCATTCCACTTTCTGTTCCACATGTCATGTCTCCTTGCATTGTGCCCACCAAGGAGCGTGGATTTGTCTGAGCTCATTATCATGGTGATCCTGGTGAGTGCTTAGTGTCAGCCGAGAAAAGCCGAGAGCCTCTGCTCCCGCTGAGGGCAACAGATGCTGAAGATGCTCCGCGCTTTTTTTGCTACTTTTAGCACCTTCGACCTTAAAATAACTAGCATCTTTCAGTATCCAACGTTTCCTATCATCACACAGTGGCGTGGCATGTTGTCTCTATGATTTTGTCCTTTTCCTCTCCTTTCTCTCTAGGCTTGGACTGTCCGAAAGGAATGGGAGCTAAAACATTGGTACAGAGTGCAGTTAGTGTGGGAGCCTTCAAACTTGTTAACGGGATGTAAAAAAGGGCTTGGATGAGCTAGATCATGCAAACACAGCTGCTGAGCTGCCAGTTGAGGAACATTCATCCAAACTACCCGGTGCTCCTCAAGAGGCGGCGCAAGTATGACTGAGGGTCAGGGAGGATTCCTGAAGCTCAAAAAGCTGGGTGAGGCCCTCCTGACAAGTTATAGTCAGGCTTAATAAAGAATATCAGGTGGCAAATGTGTGTTGGGATCATACAATTTGGTCTCGTCATTAGAAGACAGACCTGGAAAGGGGACACCCTGCATCCCTGCCCCAGCTGGTTCTCCCAGCTTCACCACATTGTGCTTTTCTATGCCTCCATTTCCATATGTGTAAAATAAGGCTAATGGGTCTGTCGCTGCTATTATTATTATAAATTAACGCATTTTTTGTCAGCTGACCCCCTTTTTCAGTGCTTGCACCCAGGGAGCACTGAGTTTTTTGCGTGAATAGTCCTCTTTAAGTGATGATGAGAGGCAGTGTGCGGGGGGGGAGACAGAACTGAATTCTTAAAGGATTTTGTCTCTGATTTCCCTCAGTAACACTCACAAGCACTGGGAGAATAAAAGCCGTGCAGGAAGCCGAAGCACTGCGGGCGTGCTGGGCTCATGGCGCTTCTCCTCCTCTTGGACAAAGGCAGCATCTTCCTTCGCCTGCCGTCACCTTCCATTAATGTCAGTAAAGTTCACTTGCTGCAGCTTTTGCAAGTGAAAAGCTAATATGTTCATGAGGAGGGAGAAGAGGCCATTTGTTTGTCTAAGTAAGATAATGCTAACACCACAAATGGCAAGTCTGGATTCAGAAAATAGCGTTTCATTTTAAATCTTGCAGGAGGTCCTCTTCATTTTATTTATTCACAGGACCTGAATCAACAGCTGCCCAGACAAAGATATTTAGAGAGAGCAAACAAAAAGGAGGCTCTTCACCCTGGGCTCCAGACACAAATAGCGAAAAAAGAAGAAAATGTCAAATCTGCATAAACCCTGGATGGCTCCCTAATGGATACAAAAATACCTCTTTTGAATATTGTCTTGTAACTACAAAAAAGTTGAGGTAACCTTTTCTTATTTTCAGCAAATATTTCCCTTTTAATCCTAATGTCATTTTTCACTTGGTAAAAATGCAGTCAAATCCCAAGCCCATTCAACATTCTGCTGTTCAGATCTTACGTCCATTCTGTTTATTCACAAAAACATAAAGGTTTTCTTGCCATGCCTTTATTACAAAATGTGTAATATACAGTCTATTGTTCACTCTGGAAATGTTTAAGGCAGAATGGCAAAATAATTGCTGGTAGAGTCAGAAAACTCTGTTTCTGCTTATTAACGATGAATTCTGATAGAGTAAATAAGATTATTGCTAGAAAATGAGAAGTGAAGATAAGAAAAAAGCATACTGCCCCAGAGGCAAATTGCACTGCCTCAGGAACTTCTGCTTTCATAGGGATACAAGATTTTTGTCAAGATACAAAATAGTTTTGTGTCAAATAAATTATTCATATGGCCATTACTCGTCACAGATTTCCTTTCTTCACGGTCTTCCGCATACACATAGAGATAGGAGTCAACTGTTTGCCAGATCGTTGAGAGTATCGCAGTATTCATTAAATCTTCACATAGCCCATTTCATGGGCAGTTTTTGTAGCATATTTAACCCCTAAGTCAGTAGAAGGCTACAGGACAAGAGCTAACATAATATTTTATATGAAAAAGATGATGCTTGAGAAAGGAAGCGGTCTATTTAGTGCAGCTAAAACTCACGGTCACAAAATACACAAACCCTCGTGAGAACCAGAGTTCATCCATCAGCAGCTGGAGTCCTGACAGCCTTTCTACTGCTATCCGAATAGTAAATCACCTGTTTTCACCATCTGGATCTCACCTCCTGAAGGAAGCCTGAAGGCCCCAGGAGAAGGTGGGCGTTCATCATGATCGTCCTCTTCCCTGACATTTCCTGGGCCCTTCACAGCCCAATGCCGGAGGTAACTTCCACGCATCTCTTGCCCAATACAGGCACAACAAGCCCCTGGGACAGCTTAAATAAAAGTGAAATAAGGAAGATGCAACAGTAATTTGCCAGGATCTTTATTTTCAGAGATGTGAAATGGAACAGGTCTGTCCTACCTCTCTCTTTATCAAGAAATACCACCAACACTTTCTGGGGAAGTGTTTTAAATGCATTTAAATGTCATTGCCTCTTTGAAACACGACTGGATAATAAACACAGTTTTAGGAGGGGGGAAAAAGATACACATTTAAAGTACAGAACCAAAAATAGCATTTTCTGCCCCCAGGAGCTCACTGCTGCTCCCCGCGTGACGCAGTGAGCAGGTGCAGAAGGTACCGATGGCAGCGTACCTTCATCAGGGCAAGGATGACAATGTAAGGAAATATTTGGATGTGTTGTTTCACAGAAAGATTGCCAGTGCCTGGTAAGGAACACAGTCGTACGATACCACACATACAGTGCGATTGACCCAATTGCGAATGAGAAATAAAATAAGTCTGAAAGCTGGGAAAAAGAAACATCTGCCATTTGGAAACCCAAGCAGCGCAGGGGAAGGGAGGGCGAATCACACTCTCCTGCATTTGTGGGGCTCAGATTCTCCAGCCATGCCGTTTCCCGAAATACTGCTTCCCACAGCACTCTCTGCAACGCAGGCTACAAAAGTGGAAGTAATCTGGGCTGCACAGTTGACTTCAGCTCTGACAAAATACCCGGTTGTGTTATGCGTAATGTTCATGTTGTCAGTATGCCAGTAAATGTCATTGCTTTTTTTTTTTTGGAATATACCATCTTAGAAAATCATTTGGGGTAGGATTTTAATTTTCTCATTGGTCTCAGCAGCAGACGAATGCTTTCCTCGCTGCACGTCAGCAGTTTGGACAAGTACTGCCTTGCTGCCTCCCATCAGCACGTGGCACAACAGCTTCCAGCCTCGGCAGTCGCAGCTCCCCCATCCATGAGTTCAATCAGCATTTGTGCATTGTGGTCTTTTTTTTTTTCCCCTCTTCTGTGCAGCGTTACAATTTTTCAGGCTTCAACAACAGTGACAGGAGCCCTCAGCGCCCTGTCACAGCGTTGCACTGTGAGACATCTTTTTGGCAACTCCAGGTTGCGGGATGATGGTTTGAACAGCCCACGGAGATATGGGGGATACTGGGGTCAGTGCCTCAGCAGGCACATCTGAAGACCCTATTGGGCCAGACTCCAGCCAAATCCAGGACAGACAGACAGACAGACGGTCACAACTTCATGAACCCAAAACCTGGAAAACCAACCGGGATGCCTGCCCACCTTGCTTACCTGGTACAGTACCCTTTGGAAAAACTCGCTGGTGTTATTCAACGAGGGTCTACATGACTTTAAACACTTCACTTCTCAATGTCTCAGCTCTTTGCTCATAAAAACAACGTGGCATAGTTCCTTCACCTACATGGAGTTGTGCAATTAATTATAAATGGCTTTGAGTTCATTATCTGAGAGGAGCTAGAGAAGTGTGACTGTTATTTTTAATAATAAATAAGTAATAATTTATTTAACATTTCTCTGTATTCCTCATCAGGTTCCTGAACCTGACTGCATTTTCCTGCTCTGTCTGCAAGTTCTTTCATGAAAGCTGACAATAAGGTGCAAACTTTTTTGTTGGGGTTTGGGTTTTTTTTAGGATAATGAGATACTGTGTCTCAGTCATTAGAGTTCTGTTAAAAATAGGGTATCAAGTTTAAATGGAAGAGGATATGACAAGAAATGAAAAGAATCAAACCGCCGCTTTGTAAACGTAATCTGTTAAATCCAGTAACTAGAATTAGTCTTATTTCTCCGCAGTGAATTTATGAAGTGGTGTAACAGGTTCATTTCAAGGCCATGGTGTTTGGATGGAGCTAAACAGACAGAATGCTGTGTGCTTGCACTGTCTGGAGAATGAACTTGTGTTTCAAAATGACACAAAAAGACAGCAACTGTTTATTTAGATGACATTGAACTATACAAAAGGAAAATATTTTTCCAGGTAGATCAGAAACAAGTAACACTGTGTCCTATCTATAACCTATCATTGCAGGGATACATGTCTGGAGTGAAGCAGACAAATACTCAGAGGCTGAGGCATAAGGTAAAAGCTGGTGGTCTTTGCCAAGTCACATGCAGAAAGTCCTGAGTCAGCCTCACCTGCAAACTCAAGCAACTGTAAATATAAAGCAGTTTGGATCTATGTTATTCTAGATATTCTGGGGCTTTCTGTCTGTTCTGTAACAGCAAGAAACATCCCATGGGTTTGGTTTCACATGAAATCTGAGCTTGTTCTCTCATTGAGGGCAAACGGCAGCTCCAGGGGAAAACCAAGATACCATTGGGCCTGGGGGCACTATGGCTCGCTGTGCCTGGCAGAAGAAGAGGCGACAAACCTGGGTAAGGGGAAGCATGTGTGTCCTTCCTCAGGTTCAGCCTTCCTCACCAAGATGCGCTCGCACAGGGCACCCCTGGAACAAACGTTGCGGCGTGCTTGTTGCTATTGCCCTTTCTCCACCCAGGCCACTCAACAGAGGCAACTCAGACAACCTCATGAGTCGCTGAGCCTTTTCACTGCTATTTCCACGGAGCAATGAGGCCAGCTCTTCTTCCTCAGCAATGCTGTAGGTGTATCTAGAAAAAAGGGGTATCAAGGCATCAACACTGGGCACCATCTGAAGGGGGTGGCAAACTCAGCCCGGCTCTGCAGCCTGGTGCAGCTCCAGGGGTGCCGGCTGATGGCAATGGGAGGGAGGCGATGGCCAAGGGGCCTGTTTGTCTCCCCATGGCTTCTGCCCAGCAGCACCTACAACAGCTAAGAAGCAATGGGTTTGAAGGGAACACAGTGCCAGAGTCCAAGAAAGAAGGAACTAAAAAAGGTTTCTGTTATTGGAAGACATGTACGCAGACTGATGCTTGCAGGAAGGATATATGTTGAAGAGGAAGAAACCACAAGCTCCGTCTCACTCTCAGTTTGGTCTACATCAAAGACTTGGATGCAGGGAGGCACCTTACCTGGGCTTCAGCCTCCCCATGAATGCACTGGTTAAACAGGGAGAAGGAACAGGGATAGGAGGATAAAGGGGCACAGCAAAACTTCAGAAGTTTGTTCAAGATGGCGTGAGGATTTGTTCAAACAAATCACTTATGATTAAACCCAAACCAAAATAAAACTACTAGAGAAAAAAGCTGTCCAGTTCTTATTTCCTAAATGAGACAGGTGGAGATAAGGAAAGTAATGGCTGACGGGTGGTAAAGAAGCCACCTGACTAGGCACAGGCTACCAGTCTCAAAGAACTGAAAAAAATTATGACAGGTGACTATAACATATACAGTACGCACATACACACACGTGCTATACATACATATATAATGTGCATATATAGACACATATGCCACATGAACCATACACCCTTCCCAGGTTCCCACGACTCCTAGGACATGTGGCCCATGGGTTGGTCAGCTCTTATTAACAGAGGCCATGGAATTGAGCACTCTGGTATAAGTAACCCGCAAAATACTTCCTCTTAGAGAGCAGACTGCCCCCTCATTTGTTGAATGCTCATTTGTCTTCTGCTGAGATTACTCACTTGACAACATCAGTGACAGAGAGAGATCTCCCATCTTTTCCAGATCCCAACAGTAGCTCATACTGAGAGCAGCGCCCTCCAAGCCAGCCGCAGCTCGTCTCCCACTCCAAGATGTTGCCCACCAGCACAGCTGGTTTGACTGGGGGGAGGCAAATCAGGCACATGAGCTGGCAGAGTGGTGGAGACCTCACGGCAGCATGCGTGAGCCCAGCTGCATGGACAGCAGAGACCGGGGCCAAAGGAGCAAAGCTCATGCCAAAGATGTGAGACATGACATTTCTCTACAGAACTGACCTCTCAGGCTGAGGGATTTGTTTCCGTGTAAAGAACCATCCAGTGAAACCCAGCTTCTGAATGCGCTTAGAGAAGTCATTACCAGTTATCTTATGCATCTAAACTTACCTTCACTAGCTGATTTCCCTTGGAAGAATGAATCTATTGCCTTTTTGCCGTTTAACCAACCCTCCTGCAGTATGACTACGCCCAGTGCAACATCTTTTAGAGCACACCATCTATTCCTTAGCTATTTTTCGCTAAAATAACATGGACCTCCTAAAAGGGCAGAAGAAGTGGTGGAATATATAGTTACGAGCTGGAATTGAGAAGGAAGTAGAGGCTGACATAATAAGGTAGCAGGAACTGAAAACTATTGTATTCCAAATACATTATGTGAAAGGATAACACTTTTGAAATGTTTTCTAAGCAAGGCTTTGAAGTTTACAAATTGTTTAGAGCGCAACTGTGGTGGGATAATGATGTGCTGAGAAAGTGAAGCACTGATGAGAGCACTGAAGGCTGCCCTGGAGCTCATTGGAAATTCACTTTTTTTTATTTACTAGTAGGAAAAAAGCAATGACCAGTATCCTCTGCAGGTTTTGACTGGAGAGGGATTTTTCTTCTGCTGTCTGGAACCAGGGAAGGCACCATTTCTTTCACTAAGTCTCCAGTTTAGACTTGTGGACTTGCTGCTTCTCCTCCTGTCCACTCTGCCAAAAGGACTGCAGCCTCTCCTCTCTCTTTCTCTGCTCTTCCTTGCCTTCACCCACAACAGGGATTTCTTATGCAGCTTAGGGAGCATTAGGCTGTATTACTACAAGGGATGTAGCTTTTCACAGATGGCTCCTAAGCAGCAAGCTAAAGACAAATAAGAGAAAAAAAAAAAAAAGCCACACATCAAAGAAGAGGAAAAACAGCCCAGAAAACAAATGCAAACAAGAAAAAAATGACAGACGCTGCCTTAAGAGTATTTTTCTCCCATGTAAATGTAATCAGAGCTGCAACACGGTGTTCCCTGGCAGTCTGCAGCCCCTGGTAACTGAACCCAGGCGTATAACCCTGCCATTGTTTCTGCCAGGGGATGGCAGAGGGCTAAGCAAGGGTCAAAAGTTTATGAGAGGCTCTGGCTCTGCCGACACGTGGAGGGGAGCATGTTTCTGCGGCACACACGGCACTACACGCGCTGGAAAGGTCACCGCAGCCGGCAGGCTGAGCGCCAGTCCGGGGGGAAAAAGGGGCTGAGCGGGAGCTGCGCCGGGAAAGGGAGAGTGATGGGCAGAGAGACCGGCTGGAGCTTGTGTGGCAAAAGGAGCTGGTGGGAGAGAGGCTGGTGCAGAGAAGAGGAATGGAGAGAGCAGGAGGCATTGCTGGCAGAGGAGCATCACGGGCTGGGGTGACGAGAGACTGGTCTCACGCAGGCAGATGTTGCGTGTGGCAGGGCTGAGCCTGCTCGGCCTCCCAGGACTGGGAAAAGGTCAGTAGCGCAGACATCACCCTGCCAACAGTATTGCTTAAGTAATTGCTTTCTGTCTATAGTTATTCTGGAAAGGAAGGAAGGGGGAGTGGCGCAGGGAAGCACGCTGCGCAGTAGCCGCTGTGCTGCGAGGAGGGAAGCACTGCTCTCGGCTGTATCTGTCTCCAGAGAGAAACACCCCACACCAAACAGAGTAGCTGTTTCAAAGCTCAGAAAAAACCCAGCAGTTGGGCCTAGGCTGTCCCCAGCAGCCCACAGGCTGTGACCTTCAGGAGGCATCCCCAGCTCTGCTGCCTGCAACGGCGGCTGCTGATGCCGCTCCTGCAGCCAGACACGCTCTTTGCACGTAAAAACTTGACAACGAAAGCCTTTGACACCAGTGACCGCGATGGTGGGATGAAGACAAGATGCTTTTGGGAATGCAAGCCCCTCTCCTGCATGTCTCCCTAAGGAGAGAACAGAGAAATGCCTGGTTTTCTTCCACCCTTGGTTTTTACACTCCCTTACCTTCAAGTAGATGAGGCGCAAGCTAGAACTGCCAGCCCATGACATTCTTTCTTTGTGCTTTAAGTCTCCAGTATGAGATACTTCAAGAAGAATCAAAGTCTCCACTATTTTGGAAGGAGTTTCACTCTCACCTTTGGCTTTTTCATTTCCTGCAGTAATAAATAATTCTTCTTACGATTACCTGAGGGGTAATTGAAGGCAGAATCTCCATTAGCTGTATCTCAGAGAAGAAAAGGAAGATTAGTGATCGACCTGATTGATCTGAGTATTGTTGTTTCATAGCAAGCAGGCTCCATCAGTGCATAATTGCCTTTGCTGTGGAAGAGCCCTTGACTCAGCTGAGACTGGTACTCACTGTGCTAGGTACAGACATCTATCAAGAGGCAGTCCTTGTCCCCGTGAGTCATCTAAGTGGATAAAACATTTCAGGGAGGCAGGGAACAAGCAGATCCCTGAGCACCAGAACTAGGCAGACCTGATTTCCCCAAGATATTTTTTCTGAGGCGACTGTTTCTGTGTAGAAGAAGGCATAAATTCTTGAGTTTTACCTATGATTGGCATATATAAAGACTTTACCACTCAAATCCTCTGCTGTCTAATAGTGTGTGAGATTCCCACCCCAGCTCCTTCCCAGTCAACGCACTTACAGTTGGCCTCCTGCACAGAGCCACCTGTGTTTATGAGAATTGTGAAAACATCATCTCCTTCAGACTATTACCTTTCTGCCAAAAGTCACTGAAATTGGAAGGCATACCGAGAGACATACAGATAGACAGCACAATCATGCCAAACCTCATTCCCACAGGAAAACAGTAGAAAATTTCAGGTAGAACAGAAAACAAGACAGCAGGCAATATCACAAGATTTCCTTGATTTTTTTTTTTACTTAGCCTATTTCCTTTCTTATTTACATCCTTTTGTGACTTGATTTTGTATCGCTTGTTTTAGTAAAAGCCCTTAGCCTTGACTCTTAGCCAAACATCTGAAAGGCAGGACATCTAATCTGTATAATGTAATTACAAAATAAGTCTTTAAAAAGCCTGACGTCTTATTGCATAGATATCAAAATAGTCTTTGCAGATCAGGGCTCCAGAAACAGAAGGCAGGGTACTACTAAACCCTTTCAGGTACAAATCACTAAATTTGAAGGAAAAATTTAAAAAACCCAACCCCCTCTTTAGCTCTGAAGGAAACCATCACCCACTGGAAAGTGATCTTTAAATCTTTACTTTGTCCAAGTGCAGGAGAATAATTGTGGAGTTGCTGGAAGTGCAGACAATACAATGCCAGACTAAGCCAGAAGCACAGGTAGTTGGCTGACAATAACTAATCCCATGCTTGGTCATTTCTATGGGCTTCCTTTGCAGGAAGGGTGTAGGCTGCACCTGGAAAACAGAACCACATCCATGATATATTTTGTAATTTGTTATAAATACTCCATCCTAGGCTGTGTAGCATTCAGTAGCAAACACCAGTCACTTATGTACCATGTAGTCTAATGCTTGAAAACAGATTTCAAGTTTGTGTTATCACTAGATATCACTTTTAGGAGCTAGACATTTCAGTTTTGAGATCAAGTTTGGTATTTAAATGATTCTCCAGTACCACAGTGAGGATCACTGTACAAATGCTTAAAATAAGTTCAGAGACCTAGATGAAAGAAGAGAGAATGAAAGGTCTTTGATTTAATTACAGTGGCACGTAGCAGACCTGCAGCGTTGGGGCTGTAGTGCAAAGACAGGCTTTAGCACCCACCGGCCGTGCTGTACAGTGTCTCCGACAGCAAACTCATCTGAGAGGAGATTTGAGGGAAAAAAATTAAGAAGCTTTGAGAAATTAATCATGAAATGCCCAAAGACAGGAATGTGTATCCCACATAGCAGAGAAAGCCATCTGGGGTCTTCCATGCTTGAAGCATTCATGGTGAGACTTAGGGTAGAATATAAGACACACCACAACGAGTGCATGGTAAATTTTCTTTTCCATTATTACATATCTAAAACCAAAGAACATCTCCTTTCTGACATTTTTGCACCAGGAAGGTGCCTTTCTTTTCTTGAGACCATTTGGAGGTTTTTGCACCACGAGAATGATTAAATATCTCTTCCCATATCTTTGTAATGACCAGAGGTGCAGCCTTTAGTTCACAGATCCCGTAACATTAAAGTCTCAATGATCTTTTGCATACCTCAGTTTCTCTACCTGTGAGACAGGGTGAAAATATTTGTCTCTGGGGATTTAAAGTCTTAAAACTGACAGCACTTGGAGATTTTTAAAGCAAGCCTCACCAGTATGAAATGTTAATGAAATGAAATAAAATGAAATGAAATGAAATAAATAAAATAAAATAAAATAAAATAAAATAAAATAAAATAAAATAAATAAAATAAATAAAATAAAATAAACCCCCCCAAATTCTCAGCTTCCTTTTGTCAACATATCAAGTTTAAGCATGAAGTACCAGAAGCATTTTACCATACTTAACATAACAATGTGTTTATTAATTTATCCAGCGGGCTGGCTCGTGTTCCCACTGAGGAATACATAATCCTTAGCTATTATTTAGAACCTTTCATCCACAGATGTCAAAATGCATTACAAATGTTGCGATGCCTTTTGTCAATGCGAAACTTTCATTAACATCAGCGGAAGAAGGATTAAGCACAGTATGTTTCCTTGAAATTAATATTTATTGAGAAATTACTGTTTGTTCCACCTCACTGTCTTTCAATGGTGAGTGCCATCGTAGTGCTGGCTGTTTACCCAGGGGCAGTGACTCATCCTTGCTCCGGAGGAGACATCCCTCAGAGGCCAGCAGTCATCTCTGTCAGAGGACAGCCAGGGCTGTGGGAGTGACCGACCACATTACGCTGCCCGTCTCCACCGAACGCAGCCTTCAACAGCAAACAAAAGCACAGACGTAAATTAATCACACAATTGCATTAGTGCCCTCTGAACCAGCACACTCAGCTAGTCCTCCACTGAACTCCGTTGTACCCAAAAGACCTTCAGCTGGATTATGTTTAACAGAAAGCCTTGGCAGCGAGTGCGACGCGGCACCCTGCGCCCTCCCGCACGGACTCTCGTTAGTGTAACGCTGCCGCAAAGCTCTTGCTGCGATGGCAGCATCTGTGAATGCTCGGCCAGGAAATAGTTTGGGTTGTGTATGTCTTCTTTTAGATCAGTATTCGGTAGCTGAAAGGCAGCCCGGTGTCCAGGCTGAGGGAGAGGTTAAGGCTCCCTGGCGGCACGAACCCTTCCCTCCAGAGCATCGCCGCTCTCACACCGCTCGGCGCTGCTACTTCTGCCCAGCAGATGAAAACACACCTTGTGACCTCAACGTAGCACAGAGGATTATCCTCCTGCCCTGCCCTGGCGTCAGGATGAGGGCGGCTGGCCCTTAGGCATTCTCTTGAGACTTCCCACATGGAATTTTTGCTGCCATCTTCCCCATCCTCTGGATGCAGGACCTGGCTGGTTTTATGTAGAAGGGCTCTGCTGAGGTGCGCTGGGGCTGTGAACCACCTCCAAACAGGGCTCCTGCCGGGCGGCAGGCTGAGGAGGGAGTCCTCAAAGGCAGAAATGTTGGGAAGAGGTGTCGGAAACCCAGTTTTCACCCCTGAATGCAGGCATTTCTCTGTAACCGAGATTGGTGCCTGTGTAAGCCTGGTAGGCAAAGCTCTGTACCCACTTTGGAGTTAAACATCTGAGCCATCTTTTCCAGAACAGGCAGCGGACTTGCTCTTTTAAAGCACGGACAATACTACATTCATCTTTACAGTCTCTAAAAAAGTGGATGATCTCTCTCCATTCTTGTCCCAGCAACGCTGCTGCTAGTTTGAAGTGAAATCGCATTTAATGTTACCCTGAGCTCAGCACAGCAGCTACGCCGGACCATGCGTGCACGCTGCGTGGAGGACTAAGCTGAGGAGGTTCTGATTTCTGATCAGAGCGCAGATGCAAGAGAAGTGTGGAGATGTCCAGCCACACAATAAGGAAGCTATTCCAGGCATGGGCAGTAGCAGGACACCAAGAACTTTAGTAGCAAGTGCTTAGGGGCTTGTGGCTTTTAGGTGATGGTCGTGGGGCTGTGCTCTTGAACTTGAACGCTGCCTTCGTTCTCGCCAGAACATGGCAGAATATCTCAGAAAGGCAGAGTCAAGAAGTTCAGCTCGGGTGTGAAGCACGGGGTTGCCTCTTTATGCCAAACTGAGGGTGCTCCATAGAGTTTATTTGGTGGAGTGAGAATTGCGTTTAATGATAGAATTTTTTGGCAACAACTCTAGTGTGAAAGGAAGACTAATCTCTTCAGTCCTCATGTCACGGGGGTGTCTGGTGTCAGCCACCGAAGAATGATTCAATTCTAAAAATTCCATTGCACTGCAGATATTGAAGGTGAGATATAGAAACTGGAACAGAAGTAGACCTTCTATTGGTCCATTTATTCAAATGCTTTTAATCCCCATTTCAATGCAGTTTCTGCTTAAATCAGTATTGACCTAGGAAAGGTGGTTTATTTCAGCAGCAGGTTTATCTGTTTAATAGATAAACTGACAACTGGGGCAAGCCAACATAACTCCAGTGAGACCAGCACAGTTGATTCTACTCATGATAGTCAATGTGGCCTTTGAAAGATTTTAAAGCAATCAGTGTAACTGGGCCCCCGGAGCTTGCCAGCTCTCATTAACCTTGATCAGCAGGCAGGCAGGCAGAACGAAGAGGCCCTCATGATTCAACGTGGCAGAGTCTGACCTCTGCGTTTGCCTCCTGTGTAAATTCATGCAGCACAAATTAATGCTTAAACACTGCATCTCCACCAGAGACATGGAAATCCGTAAACAGACTGTTCTCTCCGTGCTGTTCCCAGAGTCCAAAGCCCGGTCTGGGACCACGCACAACACAAGCGCAAAGCCCACCTGAGCCCGGAGCCCTGGTCGGTTGGAAGCTTGAGGTCAATGGGCACGGGTTGATTTCACCGGGAAAGCCCGTATGGGTCTGGAGGCAAGAGGAATTTCTTCCAGGGTGCCAGGGGGTTTGCAAAGGGCGGTTGCAGGCGGGAGGAATGAGAGGCGATGGCGAGCGCTGCCTCCTCACCTCCTGACTTCACAGGGAGGGCAGCGGGACGGGCGCAGGCTGGCAGCCCGCATCGACACCGCCGCCGCGAGATGCCCAGAGGAGTCGCTGGAAACGGCTGGTGTCTGGCAATGAGGACTGGTGGCATTTAAGCACCATGAATTATTTAGGAGGTCCAGTGAAACAGGCTGCTCCCGGCCGGCTGGCGCGGCGGATGATCCCTTACAGCGTGGGGCTGGCACCGGGCTGCGCACCGAGGGGAGACAAGCAGCACCAGCCAGAAAACTGGAGTCCTGCCGGTCCTGGCATCTCTCCAGGGAGAAATGAAGTAAAACAAAATAAAATGTGACTTTCCGTGACTTAGTCTTTGGCTTGTCCTAAAATAAACAGTTCTCTCAGGCTCCCAAACCATACATTCAAAAAGCTCCCCCCACCCCTGACAAAAAAAAAAGCATATATTTGCCTCCTTTGAATTCTCCATGGTGCTTTTAACCGTTAAAAGCCTGAATATATTTTCACTGCTTTTCTTTTGTGAACAATAAATCCCTCTCTACAATACGTATAAACATGGAACAGGCAGCACTTTTCAGAAAAGGATTTTGATTTTTTTATTATTATTAATGTTTTCCTGCATTGTATTTCATGTTATTATCATATTAAATTCAGTCCTGTATGAAACTGTGGCATTACACATTTACCTTTAGGGTGTGCCTGCTGATTTTAAATCAACACACTGGTTTTTAGCTTTTAAAGTTAGGCTGGGAGCTAAGGTTTGTTTTGATAACCTGAATTTTCTGACTGAGCATATTAGTGCTCCAGACTGACCTGAAGATTAAGAAAGAATAAGTAATTGTAAGTATTTCAGGAACTGTGAAAAATCTTTGATCTTTGCACGTTTTTTCATGTTTTATACAGAAATGCATACAAATGTATTTTTTTCCCCAACTAATCGTTGTTTCTGCTATATATATGTTAATTATCCAAAATGTCAGAGACACGATCTTAGGATGTAAACAGAGAGAGAGAATCTCGTTTCTCCTAAACCAAGAACATTTTTATAAGCTTTTATACAATCGCAATGCCAAAGGTTCCCCGCTTGTATTTGACAATACCAGATGCTGCTGTACAAAGAACAAGGTAGAATCAGCCCCTGGAGAGAAAGAAGATTTAAAAAGAAGGCTTATAAGAAGCAGGAGGGACAGGGAGTTGTTTTTGAAACTGTGACCTTCCCACTGCCTCATTTTTTCCATCACTAAGCTTGTGACTGTAACTCCCGATCAGCTCAGGTTTTGGGGAGAAAAGCACCTGCGCTGGGAGCTTCTGTGAAGGGAGGAATTCTTGTAGAAAACATACACGGTCACAGATGAAAAATGGGACAAGCTGGGTAATGTATTCGCCATCTGTGGTACAAAGAGAAAAGGCTGAAGACCACAACTAAATTTTCTGCCTGAAAATGACCGTGGGCGAGCATTTGGCTTACATCTGAATGCAATAACATGAGCTTTCTCCCTCCTCCTCCTCAGGTGGAAGCTATCAGCCAGTGATGCTGGTGTGTTATCCTTTCTGCTGCCCACACCTCTCAATTGGTGACCTCCATGTTCAGGCTGTCCTTCACGTTTCACCACGGGCTAGCGTTTCAGCCCCCCTGCCTCCTCGCTTGGGGCCTGGGGAGGTGGTGCTGGTGGGCTGGAGATGGGCAGCGCCAGGGCTCTGCATCGCGGTGGGGACTGGCACCGGGTGCAGGAGGGAGTGCTGCTCCTGGCGTAGCCCGCTCGCTCCAGCTGAAGGAGAGGGTCAAAAAGACAGAAACCCCCCAACCCTGTGGAGACCTTCCCAAGACAAATCCAGGCTTGAAGGCAAAGGGATGTTGTGTTTACAAGGCAGCCACAGACACATGGATGATGGTGGCAGCTGCAAAGGGTGCATGATGTGGCTACAGATGGAAGGCAGGCAAAGGAGCTCTGAGCATTGAGACACATTCCGGCCATCTGCGCTGCTGCCGGTGGGGTTGGAGGGGTCTTCCTGAGCACACAGGTTTCTCCTGGGGCTCTCTGAGCTACCAGAGTGATACTGATGGAGCAATGGCAGCCACCGTTCAGACCTGCAGCGAGCACCTGAGAGCTGGAGGAGACTGGCACGCAAGGACTGCATGCAAACCAGCAGGACTGTGAGTGGAATGGGAAGATGCTTGACCCAAGAATGACTACTGGCATTTAGCTTTGCTCAGTGCATGCTGACTATGCATACACATTCAGGGCAGTTGAAGCATCTGCACAGGGCCAGCAGATACAACATGGACCCTCTGGGAGACCAAGCACCACGGATGGCACTGGGCTCCTGACTTTGGGCGGTAAGTCCAACATTGCCTTCAAACTGTTGAGCAATTTCCTGCTCTTTCTTACCTGGATGCCATGTTTCATCCAGACACTCATACTGGCTGGAGTGAATCCCAATATCTCAGACAGATGAGCACTTGCCAAACCTTCCTTTCTCATTTAATTGCAAGCAACACAATGTACCACCCCACAGATGTGCCTCATCCTACAAGCACCAAGGGCACTGGGAAGGAGTGGTGAGTGCTCAGCAGATCTTTGGCTCGGGCCCAGCACCTGAGTCACTGGGCTGGTATCTCCATTTGATAATCAGAGTATCCAGTTTCCACAGAAACAGTTGTTAAAAATATTTATTTATTGATAATTTTCTTATTTATCTGACATTCTCAGCACCTTGTAATTATCTCGTGCTCTATTTATTTATTTGATTTTGCTTTGGTTGTGCGTGTAATTAGCAGCAGAGCTGCTAGCAACACCTGAATGTTTCTGCGGATACTGGGAAGAATAAAATACCCTCATTTTCTAAAGAAATGCTGGCTGTGATGTACCTGCTACTACAGATGGCAATATATAACTTGCCAAGAGCACGAGGAACTTATTATTTTTTAATTAGTAATTCTAGCATGGGTCAGAGCTGTCATGTCTGACTGACAGATTGTAGCCCATTGCCTTCTATCGGAAGATGAGACAGGGCTTCTAGTGTTTGTAGGGGACGCCACTTTGCGTCTGTGGGGACACCACTTTATGTCTGTCCAAAACTTTTCTCATCTGGGCTGCAAGAGCGGTCAGGGGTACAGATATCCAAGTGGCCTGCATGCAGGGGCAACAATGGGAACGGGGTTAGAAAATCTGGTCTCCAATGATTAAATGAATGTTTCAGGCCCAATAGCATAGCCCAGTAGAGTTACACCACAAATGCAAACAACTTCAAAATGAGTTACAGCTCTTTGCATAATAATTACATTTGCATATTGAGGAATAAGGGCACATTTTCTGCTGATAATTTTTCAGCAGTTCCTGTAAGATTATTGTGAATTTCCCTGACAGAGGATAAAGTCAGGTGGAGACAGAGATCACAATTGAGACTCATTAGAACACCTCTCCTTAATTAAGCTGTTATTCTAAATGGAATCCAGCTGTTATTATGGAGACCAGACAACCATCACAGAGCACATTCAGTTACTCTCTTGAGTGTGCACACATGCTCCCAGTTACCTCCTTAGAGCAACAGCTGGGGGATTGACCCAAGCTGGTTCCTCAGACAGGGAGGCTCATACTGACACACTACTGGGTTCAGCAGAGTCCTTGGGCTCCCTTGTTTCACTAGGTGTATATTTAAGCCTGTAGTTTCTGCCTGTTTATAGCAGCCACCACCTTCTTGGATGTGGTCTGAGTTACACACCGTGGTGGATGTCGGTGTGTGCTGTTGGCTTCAGACAGATTCAGCAGCCTTTCTGTGTCCTGAGTTTATCGGTTCTTGTGGATTCAACAGTAATGTAAGTCTCCAGCACTTATCACATCTTGGGAGACTTTCACGTGTTACCTTTCTGGGCAAACTTGACTCGTTTTAGTCTGCTGTTTGCTGGTAATTGTTTTTTCATCCATGTGCATGGGCCCCAACACAGATCATTTCCATGAGCTCATGCAGAAATGGCTTCTAGAATACAGTAAGGAAAGCAAGGACCAGAAAATGCTGGTTCCTCCCTCTTGTTTATAGACTGAAGTCTAGAGCCAGACATCCTCAGCTGGAGGAGGAAATCTGGTTAATCCAGTGCTGGGTGGGTACTGAGCTCAGGTAGAAAGTCAAGCTACTGCAGCTACAAAGCTTTGGGGATGCAGCTGACCACCTCGGAGGTTAGGTGGGGTCTGTCTGCACACCTCCAACTGCCAGACAGCCAAATGGAGACAGCAGGAGTGGGTGAAACTCTCAGGGGGTCTGCAAGCTCATTGCAATGCATGGGTAACATATCTTACAAGATGCTTATATGGTGTCTTCTTTAGTTTGGACAAATAAGTAAATTTGTCAATGGCCACAAAGGGCGGGACTCGGAGCCTTTGAGTGAAAGTTTATTAAAGGAACCTAATGCTTCACTCTAACCTCAGCTATTGTATATGTTCTTTCATTTCCCTCATAGTTGTAGTTGATCTATAGTGTAGCGAGTCACGGTAAGAGCCATACCTGTGTATGTGCCGACAAAGCCCTACTGTTTTCAGATGCTGGGCAAATGAAGGCTGCCATAATCCAGATGTATGAGAAAGTACAGATCACGTTCCTCCCCTAATCTCTGTATTTCCTTGGTTTTGCCTGCCTAAAATCAAAATCCTTCTGTTCTGCTAATTGAAGGAGTGTGTTTTGGCAGGGAATATAAATTGCATTTTTAGGTCTCTGGTTGGACAGTCTTAAAATAACTGTCAGCCTTAGTTCTTTCAGAGGCTGGATAGTGTGGATATTTATAGTAAAACTGATTTGATGGGTTAAGACTGAAAAATTAGAATTTATATTACATTTCAAAATATTACTGTACCATTTCGAGATGCTGCCATGGTGACTGCAGCATTACCCTGCTTTACATGCATGTTCAGTCACTAGGTCTCCCCAGGCTTTCAGAGTAATTTGGTATCCTGGGGGTTTTTTTTTATTCTTGTTGCAACTTGTCTGTCTGATGGCTCAAATATTTGCAAGTCGCTGTCAGGGGAGCAAAGACCTTACTTACTTAGCCATGGCACTACCAGTTTGATCCCAAGTGCTACTATCGTAGGTGCTTCTAAACATGGAAGAAAGAAAGGGGTCTAGACTCACACATTCCCTCTGACTCCAGTATGGATCATGGGCACACAGTTACTTAAACAACACGAAAAAGAAAAGCCTGTTTACAAATTTAATGGAGGAAATACTGCACCCGAGGCTTCACCTGAATCTTTTTTTTTTTTTTTTTTTTAAACCCTCTGATTTGGCTATCAGGGACCCACAGAAGGATGTGCATACTTAGCTGTCAGCCTGTAACCTCCAGGCCAGACATCTCAGTTTACTTCTATCTCTCTCTGGCCACAATCCCCTTCCAGCTTCCAACTACAATGCGCCAATTCACTCTTCAATGCAAAATAGTCATCATAGCCATTACAGTAGCCTCACGCTAGCTCTCCAATGGCTTCCCAGCTTGGTCCTCACTCTGTTCCAGGACTGATGCTTATGATTAGGAAAATATCAATATTCTCTCATGAGCCCCAGAGCACAAAACCAGGGCTGGCAGCAGGGAGCTGCATGGCAAGTCATGCACACTGCCTAGAAAGGCACATGCACGGAGCCTGAGAACAGCAGGAGCAACTTTTTTCGTATTTTCCAATCTAGCCCGTTTTTACTCAAGCCATGACTTCATTCCCCTGGCCTGTACCCACCTGGCAAGACGTTTGGTCTTTCTCGAGGGATGTGATGGAGTCAAGACACAGAAATGGACCCTTTCTAACAAAGGGTCAAATATGACGAGGAAATAGGCAATCCTATGGCCCAGTATAAGATGTGTTTGTGCTTTTCACCTTGAATTTCATTTGACTCCTCTAATGTGCAGCATGCTTCCTCATGTTCTTTTATTGCCTGAGCGTTCATTATAGCAGAATATTATTGATGCAGTTATTCATAAAGTGGCCTCATAAAATATCTGTCCTATTATCATGCTGGTCCCAGTGGTCAGCAGCCATACAATCTCCTCTCCAATATGCTTCCAAGCAGCTCGAAGCATATACAGCAAGACTTGCAATTGAAGCTGTCAGGCAACTACACTGGGTGAATGCTGTTTGAGTTGAGATGACAATATCAAGACTTTTTAAAAAAGATAAAGGAATAAAAATATCCAAATCAAGTAACTAGGGGTTTTAATTCAGTGGACAGGTTTGGGGAGGCCGTTAGCCTGACCGCACAAGACTTGTAACAATACCTGACATTTGTTACTCCTCACGTACCTTCTTCCTCTGTACCTAAATCAGACATCCATAAAATATCTAAAGTGAGGCACATTTTTGTTCTTAAATAAAATAATACATTGGCAGCCTTTGCAATCTAGTATCTTCACTTAAGTCCACTAACATCAATCAAGTAAAAAAGAATCTGGATCAGGCCTGGATATTTTTTCCACTTGGACACCTGTATTATCATTAAAGAATAATAAACTTTAGGGAGTCTACAAATAGTTTCATAATCATCAGGGCAGGCACAATCTTCTCTGTTACTGATTTGAACAACATTTGCTCATGATTTTATAGAATCATAGAATGGTTTGGGTTGAAAGGGAACTTAAAAATTATCTAGTTCCAACCCCCCTGCACGGGGCAGGGACACGTTCCACAAGCCAGGTTACTCAAAGCCCCATCCAACCTGGCCTTGAACACTTCCAGGGATGGGGCACCCACAGCTTCTCTGGGCAGCCTGTTCCAGTGCCTCACCACCCTCACAGTAAAGAATTTCTTCCTCATATCTAATCTAAATCTACCCTCTTCCATCTTAAAACCATTACCCCCTGATATCACTCCCTGATAAAGAGTCCCTCCCCATCTTTCCTGTAGTCCCTCTTTAAGTACTAGAAGGCCACTATAAGGTCTCCCTGGAGCCTTGTCTTCTCCAGGTTGAACAATCCCAGCTTTCTCAGCCTGTCCTCATGGCAGAGGTGCTCCAGCCCTCTGATCACCTTCGTGGCCCTCCTCTGGACTCAGTCTAACAGGTCCATTGTCCTTCTTATGTCGGGGGCCCAAAGCTGGTCACACTCCTCCAGGCAGGATCTCACAAGAACAGAGCAGAGGGGCAGAATCACCTCCCTCAACCTGCTGGCCACACTTTTGACGCAGCCCAGGATGCAGTTGGCGTTCCGGGCTGTGAGCGCACATTGCCAGCTCATGCTGAGCTTCTCATCCACCAACACCCCCAAGTCCTTCTCCTCAGGGCTGTTCTCAATCCATTCTCCACGCAGCTGATGTGTAGGACCTTGCAATTGGCCTCCTTCACGAGACAGGGGAAATGAGGAAATGGTGTCACCCTCTGTATCAGCGACCAGCTGGAGTGCATGGAGCTTTGCCTGGGGATGGATAAGGAGCTGACTGAGAGTCAGGGAGGGCAGGGACAGGCGAGAAATTTCTGGCAAGGTCTTATGCATCATCAAACAAGAATAAGATACGAAAAAACATGCCACCTACGAGTTATTGAACTACAAAACTATACAATAATCTAAATCAATGGGAGTATGACTGTAATACTGCTGGGGATCTCAAAGGTGACTGAGTTTATCACCTAGAGTTCATTATCTCAAAGTTTCACAATCTTTTTATTTTTTGAAAGGTTCTCTCAGCACATTTTTCACCAAATTCATTTCCTACAATGGTTTAACATTATGGTCTGAGAAGTTAGTGCAGAACTCTCAATACCTGTGGAGAGCCATGAGGCTTCTGTTTTTATACTTACCATTTGAATATTGCTTTGGAGGAATATAACTACCAAATTCAGTGGGGGTGGCCTGGCACATGCTGTAGTGTGCTCAGGCTTCTCACCCTCCCTCCCTGCTGCATTGTCCCTGAAGCACTCCGTTGAGCGTCAGCTACCAACAGACAGCACAGCGTGCTGTTGACAGCACAACGTGAGTTTCTAATGCAATGGCAGTGGAGAGTCCTTGTAAGAAAACCCTTTCCCCAAGCTGGCACAACGAGAACAATTTGCTATTAAATGAAAACGCTTCAGTGCACGGGTCACTTGCTTAACTACAGATAACAGAGAGGTTTTAATAACTGCCACGGTTGCTGCCCAAGCATCCAATGTACCTCTCTGCGGTGGGGAGAAGCAATGCTGTGTCAGTTGCTCTCAAGCTACATCACATCATGTCATGCAGCACACACTGATGTGACCTAATGCGGTAGGTGATAGGATCTGTGCCAAGTTACTGAATAGAAGGCAAATATTTTTTTTTTCATGCAGACTATTTTAACACCTTGATTATGGTGCCATGTTGGGCATGATTCTGAATGCTTTTCTGGCCAAACAAAGCATTCATGCTTTGTCTACATGTGTGCTTTCTGCATCTGCAGAGAAGCAGATGGCAATTACTGCCATCATACTGGAGATTATCACCTGCATTCATAGGGTCAGTTGCCCAAAGGCCAGTATCTGTAGTTTTGTCTGGAACTCCTAGATTAGAACTGTGCCACCAGGAGAGACCTTATGAATCACAAGTAAAGCACAAGGCAGTCAGGGCTGTAATGAGCGATCACATAATAATCACTTCTTTCCTCATGCCTGCCCTGTGGATCTGTGGGGGCATGAGACAGGAATCCCAGCATATTCAATTGCATTTTGTGGCTGAAAATCCCAGAGCAACCATCTGCTAAAGCACAGCCGTAAGATGGAAGCTCTCACTGTCTGCTGCCCCATGCATATATGTTGCTTTTGAAATAGGACTGCAGAACAGGCACCTGTACTATCCTTGAAAAGGGAAATTATGAAAATGTGGAATTATATCCTGCTTGTACACTAATACACTAATACTTTCTTCAGTATAGTAATCTGGAGTACAGTTAAATTCTAGAGATCAGGGAGTACCTGGGTTTATAGCTTTTGGGGATGTTGTTCCACTGCTGAACCACGGCTGCACTGTATGCATGTTATCTCACTGACACGGAACAACTTAATTGCCTCACTGGAATGGCATTTAATAAATCATTTTCAGTAACCATCCACATAACTTCAGTATCATAAACAAAACCAATACCTGAGGAAAAAAATTACTTCTACCTGGTTCTAGGCAGAAGGAGGAGCACACTGGGGAGTATTCAGAGCGTGAATGCAATGTGGTCATGTCCCGAATCCAATCACATGCATCTGGATGTGCTCAACAGGCAGTGCAAGGCCAGTCTTTTGGCTTTGGCCCACTTTTAACACATACAAAAAAAAATGAGCTCCTCCCATCCCCAAACACACACAAGAAAAAGAACAACTTCTGCTTATATGTACTTTATGGAAGTGATGAACTCATTGCTTCCAGCACAGTAACTCCGGAGGGTGAGGGGGTGCCTCAACTGCTAAGACATTCTTAGCACTTTGAACAGTTCAGAGACTCAGCAAATTTCACAAGAAATCAACTCTAGAGCAGCTAGGAGGAAATCCTCCCAGAATACTCTGGCTCAACATCTCTCCTAGCTGACTAGACACATTAATTTGTTCTGAAACCCCAGAGGCCAGAGTAGGAGGGCATCAAAGTGGACAGTGCAGATCAGTACTGACCCAAGAGCACACGTGCTGTGCCTCACCCTCACACAAATCCCATCAAATCAACTCAAGCAAAATGCATGTCTTTTCAGAGAAGGTACCAGGCCCACCCCACATTCTGAATGTCAGTCACTGTCTGCAGATACTTCCAGAAATTATGCCTGTTTACTTAGGCAGAAGAATGATTGTGGAATCAGCGGGATACAGCATTACTACCAATAAGTATCAGAAGAAGTTGCATCCCAGATATGCCATTGATTAAGAAAATATACCCCTGGTATTTCCTTAAATGCTATCTTGCAGATGGACACCACTGATATTTCTTCCCTTAGACTGTGTCACAAGGTCAGGGAAATCACCAAATGCAGAAAGCTTAGGACATGACACCTTTCTTGATTTCCTGCTCAAAAGAAAGCTCTAGGGCATTTAGAGCTCCTGCTCCTGCTGAATGTTTGCTACTGTTCTCAGGGAGTCCAAAAAAACCTCTTTGTAGCTTTGAATTATTATCATCATGAATAAAGTACTGCCTAAAGCTGCAGCTTTATGATGATGGGTACTGGTGATGAACAGAAATGCTTTCTGCATGCTTCAAGAAATACATTAAAACTCATCTTCTTTTCTGGGCAAGGTATAAAGAACATTCAATATTTATTGCTGGAACTTCCGTCTACATCAGTGCTTTTTTCCACCATCACCAGAGAAACATAAAGAGGCTGTCAAAACATGTGGAAAGCCTTGATCTTTTAGGTGGCAGAGTCAATAATAAATACTGTTACTTCCTTTCACTGTGCCAGAGACACACTGAGGAACCTGACAACAGCTTCAGTCACTGACTTAAAATTGAGACTCTCAAAAATCATAACGTATTGAAAATTCCAATAATAAAACTACTGCTTGACATATTTACCACCAGAAGTGCACTCAAACTACGCCTGTTTTCAACTTCAGTTGTCTGTAACACAAAACAGAAAGACAAATGTAATTACTCGGCTTATTTTTGGTATCAACTTTTGTAGACAGCTCTACATGCTGGTGGAAGCAGGTACAGCCATGTTAAGCATTGACGTACAGGCAGAATCATTGTTTTCAGGTGATCCTGCTAAATGGGTAAAACCAGGTTTACCCATGCTAAATATCATCATACTTCATCAAGGTTGCAAAGGGAAGAGGAAGCTTTTGTATAGCACCCCTAAAACTGCCTAACATACACATATTACTGTGCAAGTTTCGTTTATTCAGGATGAGCAAGACATTTTCTCCATGACTTCTAGGCATCAAGCAACCTGGTCATCGTTTCCTGGTCAAAAAGAAGACCTCTCTGAAATACACATGAAACTTGGTATGGCTTCTCCAGGTTTGCACATCATGTTTACTGTCCCCGCAGAGCAGAGCAAAGCCACAATCCCCACTGCCAGCTGCTCCACCCAGTAGAGAACAACAGGGCTGAAAGATGAGCGCAGCTAACTCCTTGCTGCTTCCTTCTTTCAGGGGCAGTTTTCCTTAAAATAGCACAGGCAGGATTCTACAATTGATCATCCTCATGAGACAGTCTTTGAAACAGGAACAATATTTTTCTTAATGTGATTGTATCACATTGTCATGACTTTAATATTTTTGATGGTGAATTAAGCTTAGCTATTAAAGTGGGTGCTGTGTTGAGTCTTCTTTCGTCCTTTCCCCAAAGGCAAGAGTGTGCACAATACAGAGAGAACATATTTGCTGCTCTTCTTCATCTTCAGAAATACAGTGCTCAGAAAGACCGATCCGCTCACATAGTCTCAGTTTTCTCTTCCTACAGATAACCTCAATGTAGCAGCTTATTCGGCATTGCAAGGATGGCAGGTAAAGCAAGATCAAAGAAATGAACTCGGCACTTGCAGTTTTCAGGGTGAAGTCTCATACCTGGCAGAATCCATCCCTTACCACCAGGACTTACATTCAGAAATGTGTGTACGAAATAGAGGCTTACTGGGGCATTAGGATTCATAGGCAATGCCCACGGCCATCAAAATACTCCCAAAAAGCACCAGCCACCAAGTTTCCATGCTGTTTAGCTCACTATCCTGCAACAAGGGTGTCTCCATGAAGACCTAAGTTTATGCTGTTTTTCCC
This sequence comes from Chionis minor, assembly GCA_013398295.1. Taxonomy (NCBI): domain Eukaryota; kingdom Metazoa; phylum Chordata; class Aves; order Charadriiformes; family Chionidae; genus Chionis; species Chionis minor. The sequence goes on from VZSF01004389.1 coordinate 909,314, forward strand.
TAGTTTCTTTCCTTGCCTTTTTGACAAGTCATTTTGATGTCATCTACTCAAACAGCAGTAATGATTGACTTTGAAGAACCTAGACACATGGCCTAGCTTTCGTAATCCTACAATAGATTCTGATTTGCTAAAGGAAGCTTATGCAGGGGTGGTTTCAGGTGTACTTTTAAATATTTTAAACATCTTTATCTATGATTCATCCTACTTGCCTTGGAAAGTTAGTGGGTTTTTTTTTTTTTGCCAGAGGGCATGGGTTTATGTTTGTTGCATTATTCATCCATAATGTCAGTTGACACTGCTTCAAGGCAGGTAAGTAAAGTATAAGAACTAACTGGCATATGAACCATAATGCTTAAGCAGGATCATTTGGGTATGGCAAAGAGCCAGAAATAAGATAAGCAGTAAATAGTATGTCTGAGTGTCCCTCACTTACAAGGACCTGAATGACAGTCTCAGCATGCCTCATGTTTAAAGAAAAAATAATGTTTTATACGTTTGTCTATTATTCATTTCCTGACTTGTCCTTCAGTAACTATTCATGGTTCCATAGCTCCCTTCCATGACACCTCAGCGTGACAAACACATGAGGAAATGTGATTTTCAAGGTGTGCAGTTGTTGTGATGACAAGCATTGAATAAGCACTTTCTGAGAGACAAGGCTTTGGTCCAGGCACCAGAGAGCACAAACCTGTTCATGAAACATAAAACTAGCAGTTTGGGTTTCCCAGCTGGTCTGTTACAATTCGAGTTTTTATTTCTCCCAAATCAAATAACAGCTAAATTCAGAGTAGGGATTAAGTCAATTCAGACCTTGTTTACTGCCTATAATTTCAAAGAAAGAAAATTATGCAAGGTGATATCAAATTTTCTTTCTCCTCCCTGGTACCTTAGAAAAAGATGCTTCCCAAGGGAAGAGCTATCAGTCCTGTTTGATGGACAGGCCAACACTCTTGCTGCCACTAGACAATCACATGGCAAGATAGTAAGTCCTTCAGAATGAGGGGCAGGAACAGCACATAGGATGATTTTGCTGACTGGAACAGTTACCTGTACCCCTCCTAATTTTTTAATTAACTCACTCCTACAGTTTCAGGTGTGGTTCCAGTAGGCCTGTTTTCCTTGTCCTTGATATTTCAGAATAATTTCATATGATGCCCCTACAAAACTTCTTCTATTTTTATTTTTAACCATACCTTCACCAGGGCCCATCCCTCATGGTCTCTCCAGCATGATCAACACTTCTCCATGTACTCCAACTGAAGCACTGGATTCAGTCATCTGAACATCTACAGACCCATGGAAACATGCGCCATGGCTGCAATGCCAAATGGAAGCCACACAGCACATCCTAGGAAATATGAAATGGTATTAGGAATCTAGATATAGAGAACTGAATCCTACCCACAGACATGTAGATACCAACAAGGTATTTGCTGTCAAACTTCCTCTATTTATCTGAGACGGTTAAGCTGCACCATCTCTTCAGCAGCAGTTAAAGCTTGAAAAGACAAGAACCTAAAGGGAAAGAATCTTTGAATAGATTAGAAATTTACAGATTAAATGGATACACTGACAGTTCTACCTAATTTATTTCCATTTATGCATTTGTCATATCCATATTATGGCAGTTATTGGAACACATAATTGAATAATGAGACTGAAATCACCACAGGAACACTCCTCATTATAAAATGCTGAGATTTTCTTTATTACTGTTTTTAAACAAGCAAGGCATTTCCTAAATCCAAATGATGGGTTTTGTAGGGTTTTTTTCTGTTGAGAGCTTGCTTTTCATTTCTAAAAACAAACAAACAAATAAATGGAAAAAAATTATCTTTTTAAACATGGCAGAATCATCAGAGAGGATGGATGGTATAAAGGTGAGGGTGGGATCAAGCGGATACGGCATGAGCCTGTGTGTGAGACAAGCCTGTCTCAGGTGTAATGCTGACCAAAGACGAGCGATGAGGTATAGAGCCAATGACGTGATTTATTTCTTTTTGTACTCAATATACTTTGTTTTAAGTGCTAATAGAGATGAACAGTCATTGACAGGACTAATCTCAAAGTTAACCTTGCACAAATTATCAGAGAATTTGGCCCTTGATTTAGATCTATTCAAATAAAACATTCCCAAATTTTAGTTTTATCTTCAATCCTATGAATGTAACTGCCATTAATTTCCACTTATTTGTACAAAAAGAAATTTTGGCCCAGACATACTCTGCAGTGCAACAACACTTGGCAGCAACATATCTGTTGCCAGTCATACAGTGAGTGGGAAAATCACCTGCCTGAATGTTGATCTTTTTTTCATGGAAGGTTTCTGTATTTCATTGGATCAGCAGGTGTTCTCGTAATTACAGTATAGTCATACCAAGTCTTCACGGGTGAGAAACCCATCTCAATGGAACCATCTCTGCAGGAGCCCTTCTGGAGCAGTGATGATGACCTTATCAGCACCATTTCAGCTGCAGTTTTTATTTGTTTGGAGTGAAACCCAAATGCCAAGCACATGATTCTTACCATAGGCTCTAGGGCTTGCAGTGCAGACGGCTTGATCCTTCACACCTTCCACTTACTTTAGTAGGAAATCTGGATAATTAAGAGGAAAATGTTAAAAAGAGCAGTAGGTGCAATCAGGGGAATCTGTGCTTGGCCTCTAGCCCAGGGTGGTGAGGCTTGATTGCAGCTGGTGCTGCCCAGAAATCCCGAGGAAGGCTGCTGGCAGAGGACCAGGAAAGATCACCCTGAGATGGTGCTAAGACACAGTCAGGGCGCACACCCAGACGTGGCGGCTTGGAAACACAGGTCCATCAACTGAGAAAGAGCAGCAGAATTTCAGCTTCATCTTAAGTTGTTATTTACTCTAGCAAATTTCTGGTGAGTGTTTAGTGATGTACAGATTGGGGAACAGATAAGACCCCCTGATCTGGCCTGTTTAGCAGGCTTGCCTTCTTCCCATACATACTGGTCTGGAGTCTTTAGTAGAGTATAGTTGCTGCTCTGGCTCCGTTGTACCGGAAAACTATTCATTAGGAAAGCAGGTCAGGATAAAGATGAACCTTTGGTAATACAGAGCTATGCGCTTACGTGCCTCTCTATTTCTTTCACTTCCTTACCCATCAACATTGCAAGGGGAAAGGGGCATGGACACTTCAGCGGGCTGGGACTGCCAGTTATCAGCACAAGGCAGAGAAGGTTTCACCTACTCAAGAGTGAGGATCGCAAGCGGTCTAGGAGCTGACCCACAACTGCTTCACAGGTTTTCAGCCATGAGTAAACCTGGGAGGTGAATTTCCATACCCTAACTTATACCTTCTGGACCTGTGGGACAGGTCAAGGCTTTAATGCTAGTGGGGCATATCGAAAACAGGAATTCTTTAAAGTTGCTGGGGTTGCATGTGGTCAGAGCACAAGACTGGCAACCAGAAGTGCTGGCTTTCTCTTCAGGCTTCAGCAAACAAGCAAATGGCATGGCCTCCTTGCTCCTCAGTCTCCCTCCTTTCAGAGTAACTGACAGTATCAGCCTATCTTGCAGATCTTTCACGAAGAGTCAACATTTGCTTTTCATAAAGCAATTTGGAATCCTGTGCTGATGGATACTAACAAGCCCTCATATCTGATAATATACTTAATTTTAAATCAGAAGACTTTTTATGCCTTTCCAGAACTCTCACAGCAACATGATTCATTAGAATAGCTAACAAATGGCATGCATTTTTTATTATTCAAAGTTTCTGAAGTACTTTTTTTTCAGCTACATTAACTTATGCAGTGAAATAGTCAATAACTGTTACTGCATCCTCATTTTCAATTTATGATACGTTTGTAGAGGGATGCAGGGAACAGAAATTCCTCATCATTAAAGACTTTGAGACTAATAAGTCTTAACTACTTTTCTCAATATGCCGCCAACTGCGAGGATGGGTATTCTCAAGTGCCTTCCCAAGAGCATGCCTTGCCTATTAGAGGATTCCTATTAGAGGAGATCACAATGTTTCCACATCAGGAAACTTACAGTTCATTGGTTGGGAAACAACCAGTGAACCTGAACAGGCATCACAGTATACATTGCAAATGGTGTTAAAAAGGAAAGCGATTAGTCAGGGTCAAATTGCCCTAAACTTGGAGAATGAGTCATAAGGAATTGCTTCACTTCTCCTCCAAAGTTACTTAGGTGTCCAACATCAGAAGGAATCACACCTGTAGCTTTTTTAAAATTAAGAGACTTCTAAACCACAATCCTCAAAGTACAGATGGACAAATGCCACTTTGCACCCTCACAACTAAAACTTTGCCCTTGCAGGCTCAGCTTTCCCATGACATGTTTCAACCTCTAGCGTTTTTTCACCACTGAGGTATAAAGCCCAGGAAGAGCTGGCAGAACCTTCTGTGTGCAGCAGCACAAGCACTGCCAACCTCAATCCACTTAGAAGGGCTCCCCTTCCTCTGCCCTCTATTACCTCCCAAATTGAAACTGAGAAACAGTCTAACAAGCTGCTGAGCCCATTTGCCCTCTTTGCTTTTTTTTCCAGGTTTGGGGCACGGAGCAGCAGGGAAGAGGGCTGACAAGCAGAAGTGTGGGCCCGAGCTGCCATGCCTGAGGGCTGGCAAACTGGGGGGAGCCGCAAGAGGAACATGATCGTCTCCTTACTTGAAGGCGTTCTTAGAGCGAAGTATATGATTTAGTGAAATGTATCATTTTTGAGAATTCCTCTGAGACCTGGGTTTTGGTTATGGTTGTAGGCAACGCATTTTCACTTTTCCTTGCACTGTCCTGAGGATGCTGAAACATTAGTATATCACAGAAAAGTTCTAGTAGCAAAAGTTTGCATCCCTGAGACGCACAGCAGAGGCACACCACAAGCTCTTGCTTTGTGTCCGTCACTACTGTGACCTCGGGACATGGGGCTCTCAAGATAGCATATCCCCCCTCAGGCAAACTGCGGTAGAGCTGGCTACTGCAGTATGGAGAGGGCAATGTCAGCAAGGCAGGGTGGACAGTAGATGATATGAAGACTCTTCCCTATCTCTGCAAACGTCCTGGCAGTCTCACCTTTCTCACCACCTCCCCATGCTCTGAGGATGCTGGCTGTCATTCAGAGGATTGTTCAAGGTAGCAATTTATCTGATGAGGAGAATTTTTGTTGACGAGAAAAGTTATACTGCAATCCTTTTATAGCTGTTTTACAGAGACTTGAAGGAGCCCAAGGCATAAAAGGCATGTCATGCAACTAAGATAAAAAGAGCAAGTCAGAAATAAAATTTAGAAAAAGAGAAAAAAAGCACTACGACTTTTGACTCTTCGTGTCCCCCTGCAATCCGAAGTCCATTGGTACAGAGGCATTCCTGAATTTCTCTTTGACACAAAAGACAAATAATGGCTCATTATTCCTTTCTACTGCCTTAGAACAGAGAAGACACTTTGGTTTCCTTAAATAAACACCAGTCATCTTCCATACCTAGACAGTACCTGAAATTGAATTATACAAAGTGAATTATTCCTGTAATGGCAGGACAATTAATGTGTGCTGCTAAGATAGCAAGACAGAAAGAAAGCTCTCCTTAGAAACCAGTGCTCTTTTGTCAGCCACCTTTCTGTTGAGGAGCCTTAGGGCTCACTGAGGCTTGAAAGACAGTCTGCTGAGCCGAGCATGTGATAATATCGTCGCCAAAGAAAGCTTCCCCTGCTCAGAAGTACATCAGGGTTATCCAGAAACATCAGTTTCCTCCAGCCTCTGCCCTACACCCTCTGTATTGTTAATATGGCCAAGAGCAATACGTGCAACACTTGACAAGTTGGAGAGATTATTTCATTATTCATGCACAGCTACATCCTACAGACATCAGTGTTGCATTTAGATACAGCCTTCTTATGGAATAGCACCTTGAAGATCTACTTACTGCCTTTGATTCATGATAGAGGTACTTAATTTGAAAAAAAATAAAAACAAACCCAACAAAACCCTTTTGCATATTCCGTCTGCCTTGCTGCCTATTACTCCACGCATTGCCCTCTCCTTTCAGTCTGGAAATTTGATCTTGGAGGAATATTTTTACCAAGCTAGCAAAAAAACCCTGCTGTTGTCTGAAGTCCCCATTGGCTCCTGTGCAGTGCAACAACACACCATGGATATTCAATGGCCTATTGTTCGTAGTGGCTTTCTCCACCTCTTATCTTCTGACACCAGAACTTCACCGGAAAAGATGTCCCATTGTAAATATGAATGTTGCCCTTGTTCTTGGTGTGTCTCAGAGTGTGACAATTCTCACAGAAAAGAAAGAATTTCCAGCAAAACCAGATGTTTTCCATCTAAAACAGACACAGCAATAGAAGCAGCTATGAAATGGCATTTTTTCAATGAAAATAAACTCTCCGTCAGATCAGACAAATAAAGCAGAAGGTGCAAAGCCACTAGAAATACTGGATTTTGCGCAGTTTTCTAGCTAATCCCAAGACATTTTGCCTATTGCAACTGTAGCTTCACTTACTAGGAAAGGGTCATATTTCATACTCCAAGATCAATACTCTTGGTTAATTACCACTCTGAGAATTGATGAGTTTTGACTATAAATACTACATATTAATCAACGGGCAGGTACTTTCGATTAAGACTACTGAAGCCAAAGGTCTTTTGGGAAAACTGTATAAACACGGAACATAGATGGACGTGATCAATAATTTTATAGCATACACCTTCTATGCAGATATCATACTTTTTGACGTCACCCTATCACATTCCATGTGATGGAATTCATGGCCCAAATGCTAGACAGTGGTCTGAGGTCTCTTATTCCTCAAAACACTTCCATGTGTTGTTTATTTTTCACTCTAACTGTGATGTGGGGAAAAAATATTTCTTTTTAAGTTTGTTATTATTATTTTTGTAAGTCAAAATTAGGCTGTCACTCATTCAAATCCATCTGGCAATCTGAATATTTGCATTCATTACAGGAAGAAGTGATTACGATTTGTTCCAAATAACTGCTGTTTGAATTAACTGAGATCACGGATAAATGCGTATTTCCTCTACTTCATAGGTCTTAAGGGAGGTTTAAAGTACAGAGGCTGTTTTTGGAGATACTTCTGCACTTAGCAGAGAAAGCTCAGTCCTCTAATAGGTACGTGCCCCAAATACTTACTGCTAATTCAGCATCACCTAAAGGGTGTATCGACACTAGTGTTGAAGTTCAGATCAGGAGGGCACTCTGGAAGTGAACTCCTAGTAATGCTCACTTTACTGTGCTTTAGGTCACACCACAAAGCTGTCTTGACACACACAACCTGAATTCTTTGTAAATTAAATTAAACTGGAAGAGCATTAGATGAATCACTAATGGTAACTTAGTTCTCAAGACCAATCTAGAAATAGACTGGAGTGAAATCCTTTGGAAGGTGTATAGTGTGGGTAACTGATGCTGTAACCACAGCATCAACAATTTTGTTCCAGACATCCATTCTCATCATGCTGCACTATTTGGTAATCATTTTCTAAAATGCTAGGTTACTGTCATTTGAAAAAGTTTTCACAGAAACTTATCTAGTTTCACAGCACTAGATAAATCTGGTAGCTGATGTGCTTACCAATTCCTGTTTCTCTCTGCCATGAGCTTGAAGATAAATTCTAGCCACAGAAGTTATAGATAGAAGCCATTATGCTACCATGAAATATATTAGAGGGAAAAGATCTGCTCAGCTACAGGGTTTCAAAATATTTTTCCCTTACATTTCCCCTTGAAGAACAGCTAGAACACTAAACAGAATGTAATATGAAGGCTACTTTAAAACACAAAGTTCATACCGATTACTTCATCAGCCATGTTGTTTGAGGAAAGAACCAGTTCTTGTTTTGAGTAAAGCCTGTTCTTAATGATTTTGAAGAAACCATATCATATTCTGCCCTGATTCACAGAATGGCAACTATTATGAATAACCTGAAGATTTCAGTGGGTGTGTTGCTCTCCACTGCATACGAAGCCAGCGTCTAAGCCAGCAGCAGAACAGAGGAATTTTGACCACAGCGGTTCTTGATGGCTTTAACCATAAACATTACTTTATAAAGCCCCCGGCTGATGACAAAAAACCCCACATGCTTTAAAACCTTTACTCAAATTATTCAGCAATTAGTGGGGGAAAGCAGAGGACTGATGACATTGAGGCCCAAATCACTCTCTGCCCCATTAGTTTTCTTCCTATACCCTACAGAGTCATATGAGTATTTAGCAGGATTCACCTTCATCTCTGCCCGCGCTACACGTTAATTAGCCAGATGGCTGCTCTGGCTCCTGTCTTGCAGCGTATATTGCTTGATTGAGTTCCCTGCCTCCGCAGCAGCGAGTGTGGCACTGGGCGTGAGGCAAGGCGAGTGTAGCAGGAGAGTTCCTCCATTCTCCCAAAGGGGAAAAAAAAAATAACTCTAGTAGGTTTTGTCAAAGGACTCCTTCTCTGGAAAGTGCTTTCTAACCTGAATGAGCTGCTCCCTGTTCAAAATCACTGCTGTGTCACTACCAGTTACCCGTGAAGCACCACCAGGACAGGCAAAGGTACTTGAAGTGATAAAAGTAGCTAGGTTTTGTATGATCTCCCATTATCTCATTGCAGTGAATTAATAAAACAATAACTTGAACCAAGCAGGGTGTTATATCAAAAAAGGGTCTTGATACACTTCTTTTTAAACAGGAATGTGAGAGCCCAGTCAGCAGGCTTCAGAAAAGACAGCATGATAAGAAATGTTGCCTTCAAATTCGTATCACACGTACAATGAGTTTTACATTCAGATATCTGGGCACAATTCCCTTACTACCCAGAACCCAGACTTGGCCCCATTAAACTCAAGAGACAATTTACCACAGAGTGCAAGAAAAGTATTACCTAATTGCTGATTGCTTTCTCTCTCTTTACTTTGTTGTTTCTCTCGGTTTGCCTTCTTGCCCTGCAAAGAACTTTGATTCAGCTACAGAAAGTAGCTGAAAACCACCAAAAGTGGTTACCTTAGAAAGCGTGTGCACGGGGGAGGCTTTGTTCATGCAAGGCTCAGTACTGCGGCGGGAGCCGGTGCTGACACTGAGCCACTGCAACCTCTGAGCACTAGGCTTGAAAAACTCACATTCTGATGGAGGGATAATTTGTGTCACTTAAACAACCTCATCCTTCATTGCTTCCACTGCAGGGACGGAGAGAAGCGTTTCCATGGTGCAGAACAGCACTGCGTGTGCCTCGGTGAAATCAGAAACAACCCCCTCTTCTCTCTGTTGGGAAGTCCCACCATGCAGCTGTAGCTGCTGATCCATTAGAATATTGCCTCAGATCTTCAGAGGATAGTTTTAAAGTGCACCTCTTTTTTTTTCTTTTTTTTTTTTTCCTGCGAAGCAGTTAGTAATACGCATGGGTTTAATATGGAACTTGGTATAACTAATTATATTGTAATTAGTATAACTAATTATGCTGATGGCGAAAGCAACAATGATGAAGAGAAAAAAAACCAAATGAAAAATGTTTATATTCATGGAAAACTTTCCTATTAGCAAACATCATATGTTCCCAAAATCGGAAGGGAACCAAAGGAAAATATGAGGTTCTTGGATGGTAGTAAAGAATCCACCCTCACCTCTGTTTCCACAAGCTCTTAGCAACAGCTTCTACACTATTTCCACAGGGACTAAATGGAAAAAGAAAAACAACCTAAAGGGCCACTGAATCAATGCAACCTATTCTTGATGTTTCAGAAAAATGAAATTAAAAACCAAAAAACAGTAGTTTGGTCAAGTGAGCATGAGTAAACGTTTTTTCTTCACCATAGCAAATGAACAGCTACTGTCTTGAAAAACAAAAGCTTATTGTATTTTTGCTCTACTTCTCACAAAAGATGTAAAAAAATGTTGCTTTGAATACCCTTAAATCTGATAAACAGGATTTCTTTACTCTTATATCCTGCCAAGTTTATATATTGTATAGAACAAAGACTTTTTATCACTTTCAAATGTTCCACATAGTAACATAAACTATTTTGTTATGTTCCATTATGCCCAATCAAGATTTTATTTGTTATAATTGGTTTAAACGGGCAGATATTTTCCTTCTAGTTTGAGCCAAAACTAGCACAAAATAAACTTAAATCAGCAGTTTCCCAAATCTGAATGGTATTCTGGACCAGCAAACCCAGAAAAAGCAGACCCTAAAATAGACTCATATTTGGCAAAATAACCTCAGTGTTCATAATGGATAAAGAGAAGTTTCAGAATCTCAACAGCTAACACGTGTTTGAAACCCCAGGCTGGACTTTTGTAGTTTGACCCAGCCTCCTATTTTAATAGAAATGACTATTTACTCATCATTCTCAACCCAGGGAGTGGGGCCTCACCTTGACTTGTGAACACAATAGAATCTCGAAGGTGTGTAGATCTACCCATGTGCCTGCTCAGACGCAAAACTAGAGAATGACAGGAACTGAAAAAAGACAGGCAAAGAAGAGCAGAAAGGGCAAATGTAGTCCTAATAAATTTGCCCTCTGCCATTGAATTTTATAAACATATCTTAAGAACTAAAGAATGTAAAAAAGGGAAAAGCAATAAGAAAGTACCTACAGCTTTTGAAAGTGCTACCACCAAGATTTGGCCACCTCTTTTCCAAAGCACCCTACACTGCTGTGGCATACTGAGAACAGGACGCATATTATAAAAGGACATTCTTATAAGGTGCTTATCTATTGTCCTGGTACATTTAACACGGCACATCCATATTGTAAGATAATATTTTCCCACAGCCTAACACAAACAGTGGATGCTTTCTGCTCAAACATACCTAGAGTTGGACAGAGTTCAGACACACATTCGTTGTTCCTGCGTGAGCTCTCAAAAAGCCTAAAACAGGGTTGGAGACACCTGCACAACTCCGTAATGAGTGAGCAACTGGCAGGATGATACTTCACAAAATCAACTTTCTTTTGATTCTGGAAACGCATCTGTTGCTTAGACTCTGCCCAAGACTACTTTGACAGCTCTGTGTAAAGGCCTAAGTATTGCGGGACACGGCATTTCCAAAGGTTTATAGAGACAGGCCATGGAGATAAAAAGGAAATCCTTTAGCAAGAAACCTTAGAGGATAAGATTGTTGTGTAAAAAAAGAAATCAAGTAGCAGAATGGTCCATCAGGCTGACTACACCTCACAGAGCCAGGCTGTAGATGGATATGTTTTTTCTAGGTATGTTCTGTGTAACATTAGCTTAACAAGTGGTAAATAAGAGCCTTGCCTACGTAACACCCATGCCACCATCCCTGCCTGTGAATCTTCCCCTCTGGGAGATTTTTTTTTCCGAATCGGCAGCAAAGATGCAGCTTTGAGACATTCAAGTCCATCAGTGTGCAGGGGAGAAATTATTGCACGAGGACATTTTACTGTGAATCATGCTCTTTGGGTGGGAGAGTCAAGTAAAGTTGAAATAAAGATTTTAAACATTTTTCTCCACAGTATTGCTCTTGGAAAATCTCCAGAGACAAATAAACCCTGAGATCTAGGCGATAGACTGAAAGCTTCCCAAAGACAAAATGAAAAGCTACATTCAGCTCCATTAAAAAAATTATACCATTTTAGAAGAAATGCAAACTATAAATCTAGTCGGAATGAAGTTAGGGCCTGACTAAAAGCTAAATTTCTCTTGTAGATTTTGTGGCTTTGTATTTCCATCTGCAGCATAAACATAGAAAACACAGCCTTTAGTGCCAGGCCTAAAAAAGATTTAAAGTTATTCCCTTTTTGAGCAATGCTTTTCCAGCACTCTAGATATACAGTATTTGCAGATTTTAAACACCGTCCATTAGACATGCATTTCCCAAAAGTGTTCATTTTTTCAGACAGACTAATACTTCAGCTGTCTCACAAAACCTTCTCTTTTAGGATTTCTAGTTGAAAGATTTCCTTTTTTATCACAATGATGTCACAGATTAGTGAGGGTGGCTACTTCCTTCCTGCCCCCATTATCCAAGATTTTGTTTTATGTGGTTAGTTTCATTTTTCATCCTCTGCTTTCAAAATTAACTCAGCTGTGGATGAAGATATATATCCTATTAGCACTATCCCTTTGGGGAATGCCTACAACAGCTGCAGCTGCCATTTCATTTCTCCTTAATACCCTTGTGTCCTAGAATGCAAATAAAACAAATGTTGGTATCTTGTCCACTGCACACCCCACATCGTATTATTTTAAACATACTGTACAGCTACATAAAATGCCCCTGATAAGACATTGTTAGTCACTTGCAAAGAAGCCATTAGAATAACAGTCTGTGCCTCCATAATCCATCCTGGAATAATGAAACTCCACACTGAATACCAATAAACGATCCAAGATCTCATAAGCCTTCTTAACTCTGAACCGTGGAATATTAAAATACTGCAGAAACCATGACAGCTGACAGGTGGAGTCATTAGAAAAATGTATGCAAATCCAGCAGCAAATGACGCTGCATAAAGTAAAGAGGTTTACAGCTAATGACTTCTACTGAATCGCAGTCCCATATTCCGAAAAGAAAACGTCTAACATTTATATTGATGACAAGTAAAACAGTATTATATTTAAATTCAGATATCTTTTGTCCTGCACTGAACTCAAACTCGGGAGATAGACTTAAAAACCTAATAATAGAGATCTCAGATCTTGCTTATACTTACATTTTGACATGTCAGCTTATGTATTTAAAATTCAGCGAAGGATAAGAACGCAACATATCATCAGCACTGAATTTCCATCTGCAAGTAAAGGCACTGTTACTGATTAAAACAAGACTGCGTGTTCTTCCTGTGCAGTCAAGTAGCAATGAAAAAGAATTTTAGACTTTTTGGCCGATATTGTCTCATATATTTGCTACTTCCCTTCCCCAGTAGTGGTAGGGTATACCAAAAGAGGAGCTAATGATAACCAGTATATTAGCAGGGAATGTAAGGGCACACTCAATGAAGCAGTTTAGACACGTGACTGCAGGAATGGAGTTCGTGATGCTACATTTCCTCTGCTACAAACAGGGATACAGACTGGGACCGAAGACTGGGATTCACAACCAAGCGCTTTCTTAGGGAAAGGATGAAGAGGAAGAAGAGCCAAGCCCAGCCAAGAGGACAGGTCTTGAACCATAGCCTGCCTAGAGCTGCATAAAACCCATCACGTACAGTACCAAGTACCGTCCAACACGTGGCATGATCGTGGCAAGGGCTGCAGTTTTATAGCACCTTCAGCCCAAGTGCAATGAATGTTAATGAATTTATCTTCATAATACTGACATAAAGAGATCTTACAATCCTCAAACTACAAGTAAGGACACACTGACAAGGAAAATGCTGTTCTAAAGTGTGTCCTAAAGTGCACATATTTAGCCCATATTCATCCTCTGAGAAAACCAGGAGAGGGGAAGTTGTCTGAATCCCCAGTTTTAAAGCTTCAGCAAATATATTGTGCCTATTCCAAAGTATAGCACGGTGGCTTAAAAAGAAGAAAGAAGCAGAGGTCTATTCAATTATCATCCTACTAAAAGTGAGTTGTACTCGAATTATATGGCATTTCAGGATCAAAGTAAAACTGATCCAGAAACCTATCCACTTTTAATTGCTTTGAAACAGTGTTTTTAATTATAATACTCATTCTCCAAGTACGTCTGCATTTTCCTTGAACCTGATTTTAAAAGCATACACAATAGTTTTAGTAGACAAGGATTATAAAGTCAATATTTTGATTAATATAAAGTCTATTCAAAACTGCAAAGACTTCATTAACAGTTCTTTCATCCATTCAGTAACTTGTACTATACAAACTCTGCAGCATCACTAACAATCTCAACCACAGGTACCTGCCCGCACTCCCCAAATCTGTACAAATTACCTAATAAGGGGAGTTCATTGACAATTAAGATACCTAAATGCTAAAAAACCTCATATCCAAGGAAGGTTTCTCCCTGAGATTCCATTGATGGTCTTCTCAAAAAAGAGAACATAATAAAGTAGCTGTAATAATCACCTTTCTTCAGGTGAATTTAGTCACCTCAGTCACCTTCAGGTTTATTACTCACCTCAAACTAATCTGCAAACGGACTGGTTTCTGCAAGGGCTACACCTGCTCATGAGGTAATAAATACTGCGTATTTCCATGGGTCGCTGTCAGCTCTTGGAAACGGCATTTGCTTACAGCTGACTGGGGGCATGAAGCTGTCGACAGGGAAGGGAAGGACGGTGACTGAGAGGGGAAACCAGGACAGGATGCCATGCTACAGAATATGGGAGAAGAGCCAAACTGGATTCCTTTTGCCAGTCTTACCATTGTGCCTCTGCTATTCTCAAAGCATGAAGCAGCTACGTAATCCTGCGATAACTGGCATCTTTATCTTCTTGTCCACGCCCTTCTTCAGAGCTCTTCCCCCACTATATCTGTTAGCAACTATTCACAAAATTCAGATGACCAGCTCCTTCACACAAACAAAAAAGTAAGGAGAAAATGCCACACAGGAGGTACGCAACCATATTAATGATAGTTTGGGGTCTTCCAGCTGTCTTAGTTTTAGTTGTGCCTTTTAGAGCATAAACTATTAATGACAGACATAATTACAAGTTAATGACACCATTTCAGTCATTCCCCAGACTATCTGCACATCCACAACGAATTTGCTAGACAGTTTTGTCCAGATTTCTATGGCTAGGTCCACAGCACTGCTGGGATGGCCACGGTGGTGATGATACAAGATTTTCTAGCCTTGGAGCCAGACTGTGAGAATCACATTCTAGCCTGGATAAAGCACCTTGAATCCCAGTTCTGGGAACTGGTTAATTATTTATACAAAGTGAAACAGGTCAGCCAGAAGTTTACCTGCACAGAGAGAATGCAAATCAGAAAACATAGAATTAATCCTGCTGAGAAGGACAGAACTTCCCAATTTCCTGTGTTGTGGGAAGAAATCCTCACCACACAGTTACTGGCTTAAGGGCTTCTACCTCCAAGGTTGAAACTCTAACTCACCACATTTTTCAGTCTTGCATACCCACAAAGTGTGCTTTATTTCAGAAATACATCTCTGATTTCAATGGGAAACGGTTCCATTTTAAAATGTCTTTGTCCTCACTGCTATTCAGATAGTCCTTTTTGTTTGGTCCATTTTCAAGGATTTATTTGGTGATTGAGAAGTAAATAATCACTCGGTCATTCATAATGTAATAAACCTACAAGCAAGCCAAAAAGGTATCTTAAAGAGGAATTCTGCAAGAGGAATAAATAGGCAGGTAAAACAGAACTGTTATCTCCTTATAGCTTACAGAACATACCAGACATTGCAGGTAGAGTCCAGAGAAAAATTTTGCCCTTTTCAGTGGCTGCTTTGAGTGTTATTCTTTTTAATCTGTAAATGAAGGAGCTCTATTGTTCCTTGGTTTCGCAGAGTTCCTCTGGGCATCATAATGACAGCAGATCAATCTCACAAATATAACCTTCAATTTTACGTGAAATGAGGATATGGCATCCTTTCTGCTCTTGGTTGTGCTGATAGTATCCATAATCAGCAAAGTGATTTCCAAAAAGAACAGAAGGCAGAGAGCTTGCAATGAGAAACATGCAGAATCCACAGATGAAAACAAGAAACGGATGGGCAATGTATGTGGTAAAATATGCTTGGGTCTCAAGCAATGATGTATCATGTACTTGAGAAATGACATATGGCACTTGCCTACAACCCTGGCTGGCTAAACGCCTGGTGCAATGTGGATTACACATAATTGTTTCACACCAGTAAAAGCCCCTTCTGCACAATATAAACATATTCATATTGACTCCTTACTTACAAGACAGGAGACAGGGACAAGGAAAAATAATTTTAGAGAGGAGTACAGTGGGATGCAGTACAATTGCTGCAACATTTTATGCAATGTATTACATTGTCTACCTACATAGCATATCTTGAGACATGTCCAAATCTTAACAGTTTCTAATTTCATGCTCTCATACATGTATAAATGTGAATTATCAAATAAACACAATTGACTTCTATATATTGTGCAGGAGTGAGTGATTGTTAAAATGTTTCTTAGTGGATGCAAGATGAGTCCCCATAGCACCTGGGCAGGCCCACAGACCAGCCTTCCTCAAATTTTCTGTGGTGTAAAAAGACAAAAACTAACCCAGTATAGCTATCTTATCATTTAAGCCAGAGCTGCCGCAGCAAAAAAGAAAAGCCCTGTTGCTCCCTACTTCTTACTGATTTTTATTTCATTTTCAAAAGTAATCTATTCAGAGCTACTCACATGGCTGCAGCCATCTGCCGGCCTTGAGCTCAGATCAGAGGACTCCTGTCCATATCTCCTAAGCTAATTATGGGCCAGGCATGCTTGAACTCCATTTTACGCTACATGCTTTTGTTTAGAATATGCTTATTGTATGTTCTTATGTTTTGAAGCTATCCTTTGATGACTTTGGGTGACATTGTGGTGCGTCAGCAGCAGCAGGATAAAAGCTCCCAGATCTACTTGTTGCTGAAAAAACCCTTCCATCATCTCCTCCCAACACCACCACTTCCTTACCTATCATTATGCTATTTGGTTCTTACTCTCAAGTGCTAGAATTACAGAAACAGCTCATTTGAAATGTGCAGACTGCTTGCTAGTAAAACATTTGGCTCTGCCCTTGCAGGAGTAAAGCTGTTTTATGCTGTAAATAAGGAGTAGGTTGCAATGCCACATGGCTGCTCATTATCACTACATGAAACTAGCTGTAAAAAAAACCACATGCCCCATGAGTTCACTCCTAAATGAATTGGGCTCAATTTCCCTGACTCTTCCATTTCCACAGCTCAACTTGTGTGATTGTGAGACACCCAGCAAGATGGCAGGAGGTGTAGGACAAATGTCTACCAATTGTCAACAGGAAACAAGAGCAGGAAGGTCACTGGATTTTCATCCAAATTTCTTTAACTGCTTTCATGAACCATATCCTCTGACTTTCATTATATATTCACTTGCAGCCTCTGCTGCTTGTCTGCTGCTCCTGGTACACATCTGGGTGTTGTCAGGGTCCATAAATCTGAGTACCGCCAACTGTTACCCATATGAATTTCAAAACATGACAGCATTAAATTTATATGTATCAGAAAAACAATCTGATCTTATTTCCAGAAAAGTCTACCTGATTTCTGTCACGGATATGAAAGGGAATAGGTCACCTGGAGAAGCCAATAATCTTTTTGTAAACATGCATTTGAGGCCACTTTTTTTTCTTTTAAGGAAGTCTTGGTTCCTCAGTTCCACCTTACTGCAGCTTTAGAAGCAGCAAAGCAATGATTAGCAATCTTCAACGCACTGGGTAGCTATGACTGAATTGAGTTCTCACTGCTTTGTTGGGAAGCTGATAACGTCCTTAATCCCATTCTGCAGACAGAGAAACTGAGGCACAATACTGGTCGACTTTATCATATGTATTTAATTTGTTAGATTTCTCAAGAATTGTTCATTCACTACACTCTTGAGACTGTAGTCCTTTGTTCAATCTTACATTATTTTTTCTTTTAATGTCTTCAGAAATATTTTAAGGTTTTCTAAATGGCTCTTGAACTGAATTAATCTCACAAATGCACAAGTGCATCTGCATCTGATGAATCCATTTCCAAAATGTCCATGAGCAGCAGGCAGTGAACAAGAGGTGATAAATAAAACTTTCCATTGATGGACCAAATTTAGTCGATGTCTTGAAACACTTTACAAATATGGACATGTGAAATGTTCCTTTTTTTAGAGATAGGGAAACTGAGGCACAAACAGAATAAAAAAGCTAGACAAACAAGCAGCAAAATGTTGAAGAAAGCCCAGGTTTCCTGATTTTCATCCCATTAGTCATTCAGTGCACTAAATCAGAACAGCCAGACTGAATTCTGATCTGGCTCTCAAATGCTTATGCATATGCAGAAGCATTTGAAATTTTCAGGCCTTTTTAATAAATTTGAATAAACAAGTAGCATATAAAAAGCCACCTTTTATTGTGATAGGGCTAATACTGCTCTCTATTACAGATTGCGTTTGAGAATTTCTATCAGTATTACGTCAAATGAGCAAACAGCAAGAGGACCATTTTAAGCAGTGCACGCTATGCTGTGAAGTTTTTAAACCATGATTTACCTCTTTCGTCTTCATGGTCCCAAATTAATCACCTCAGTATTGAGAAATGTTGGCAAATGCTTAATCATCTGTGTGTATAACATACTGCAGATTCAATGTGCACACACATGTACACACATGTGCAAAACGGAGAACCAGGCCAATTTCCAGATGAAGAACTACCAGTTCCATGAAGACTCGCACTAATACAAAAACTGCACATGCCTTGGATGCTTCCAGGCACCGGAGTTCAATAAATAAGTTAACCAGGTCTTTTACAATGCCGTTTTATTTTTCCTTTCCCACCGGATGGAGAAGAGAACAGATGGTTCAGGTGAGTGACTGCTGCTGCCGACTCTAGCTTCACTTGTCATTGAAAGGGCCAGCGATCTGCACTTTATGCAAGGACTGTGAGACATGTGGACGGCTGCTTCCTTCTGTGATAGGCTTATTGGTCCCAGTTTGTATCAGACCAACAGATGTTTGCTGGTTGATTGCTTTTTTTTTATTAATTCTGTGAACCTCTGCCATTTTGAGAAAGTGAACATAATATACAAGAAAATCTTGAGATGTTTTAATCACAGACACTACAAATGTCCAGCTTTCAAATGGATTAATGACAAACACAAACCCCACTTATTGTATCTTGCACATAGGCACTGCATATTCTGAAAATCTTGGCCAAATGGTAATAAATATAGGAAATCTAAGAAGCCTTTTTTTGAGCCTGCCAGTTGTGGTAAATGCATATAAAATTTTATTTCTTTATGGCCAATTAATGTTTATTATGCAAACAGCAGCTGAATGTAGGTCCTAGTCATCCTTTCTAACAGTAGATTTGTTTTTATGAAAAGCATTTCACTGCTGTATTTTAAAGATTCTGTTAACATAACACAACTCTGGAACATTGTGACAAATTCTAGCCAAAGGACAAATTGCAACCAATAATATTATGTGATAAAATCTCACAATTTTTTTTTCAAAAATAACGTCAGTTTTTGGAGAAGGAGTCTTCCAAAATCAAATCATGAAATCTGAAGCCATACCAGAAATATCTGGAAGTTCATGATGTCCAAAGAAGCAAATTAGAAGCTATTTATTTATTTATTTAGCTTGAATATTGTTGACCTTTTTTATACTCAATTACTGTGTTGTAATAGTCATGCTTACTCAAGATGTGACAGGAAGTCCCCATGGAGAGAGACATGGCCATGACATTTACATCAACAAGGTTTAGTGTGACTTGGGATAGAGGAGGGAGTGACACACGCTGCGCAAAGCGAGGCAGTCACCTGGCGTACCAGCTGAGCTGTGTGAACAGTCCAGGCCATCTTGGGAAGAGTGCAAGGACCTAGGAAATCCACACAACAGTTTCTTCACCTCTGCATTGACCAGAAACATGATAAACAACTTCAAGTGCATGTCAGTTAAATCCAATCTTTTCTTCACTTTTCTTCACTGTCCCGTATGAAAGAATTACTTTTCTGCTAGCTCTGAGTAACTCCTGACATTGCTGAAGCTCTTAGTTGGACCTGTTGTTCCTTGCAGAAAGGCAGAAAGAAGAAAAGCTGTAGCTGGTCCACAAACAGTATCAGTGGTATGATCCCGTGTTTAAGCTGTTTGATCCTCACCTGAAGTTTTGTGCCATTTCTAGCTATGTCTGTGTATGAAATTGGGCTAGATTTACACAAATAATAAAAAAAGATACCTTAGGTATTTTAAGAGAGGTGGTAGGATGTTAGTTTATGTATATATGTATGTATATAAAAATACCCATCATTGTTTGTGTCTAAGCATCGCTGAAAATTAGTAAAGAAAATTCAGCCAAATCAGGTGACATTTTTTCCTCTGGGTCTTTGTGATTACAGGAATATGACTATTTGAGTAGGAGGTGTCTTCTGACTACTGATTTTTTTACACTTAGGACTGAATACCATCAAAATACAGAATCCTAACTGAAATACCATTGCTGTACTTTAGCCCACCAGATTTTGGGGTGTTCAAGACCAGGACTCCGATATTGGGGATGCAGATTCACCCCTGTACGAGGCTCGAACCTGCCTAGTAGGACAGCTGGCTTCACAGGTCCTAGCTTTCCGACTTCAGAGAAGTAGAAAAATCTCATTAGAAATTTTCTACACGGCAAAGCCTCCTCTCTTCTGTCAACTTGACAGCTATCTAGCAGGCGTGGGTGGCCTCCTGGATGACCAGCCAAAGATCAAGGCAGTCAATAACTCCAGCTGTTTCCTTGCTGACAGCAACAGCCCGTTGTGTCTCGCTCCAGCACGCCCCTCGGGCACTAAAAGCTCAAACTTCTGTGGCTGGCATAAATTAAGGAAGAACTGAGCACAAATTAAAGAGCACTGAAGTGAAACGGATGTGGAGGGACCAGCTGGGCTGGGGTGTCAGCACGTGGATGAACTGAGAGTGAATTTTGAAATGAGCCGTTGATATATTTTGTGTGGACGTGCAAGTTAAGACTGGGCCCAGCCCTACAGGACAAAGTGTGTTTCTGTCCTACAGGGAGATCTCTCTGCATATAAGGTGTGAAAGAGCGTTCCCAAAGGAGCTTTAGGTTGACCTTTCCGGTAAAAAGAAACCCCAGGTTGCATTTCACATTTTATTAAGAAAACCCCGTCTGGCATGAGCTGGAGATGGGACTGAAAGGCAGCAGCGGGGTGCCACCATGGCTGGCAGCTCCCTGTGGCAGGGGGTGCCCCCGGGTGGCAGGGCAGGGCCTGGCAGCCCAGACCAGTCCCACCGCCCCAGCCGGGAGCAGGACACCGTTTCCCAGGGCTGGGAAACCGGGCACCATCCCGGGGAGGGGACGAGGCTGGGCTGGGCCGTGGGGCCATGGCTAAGTCCAGCTTGGCAGGGCCCATGGCCGGGCAGGGCTGTGGGGAGCTGGAGACCGGCCCGGCAGCGGCATTGCTGGGGCAGGGGCTGGCAGCCCCAGGGGGACCCCAAATCGGGCAGGTTGGGGCCTGTAAGGACTAATAGTGCTCCGACAAAGAGCTCCTCCTCCCTGTCTGCCTGTTGCTGAACCCAGCGGGGAGTGCTGGGGGGCGGGAAATGCGGGGCGGTGTGTGTTCGGCTGAGGAGTTCCGACATGGACACCCTGCACCTGGTCTGTCCAACTGATTCCTGCATCAGGCAAAGGATGCAGTTCAAGTTCAAATCATGGCAATGATGAAAGCAACCAAGTTGGGACGTCAAAAGGGCTACTGACATATCCAAAACAAGATTTGAGGAGTCGATACTAAATGCGCAGTTATTATGTAATGTCTATCATACGCATTGCTTCCTTCCTCAGGGCAAGGAGAATTCCACCTCACCATTATCCTTGTCCAAGGCCAGGACAAACCTACCGTGCTGTAGCTAGTGGATAATTTCAAATTCCTCGTCTTGAAATTTTAATGAACCACCTAATCTTTCACAACAATAGCTGTTTTCCACATATTGCTTATTCATAAAATATGTATCGACTCCTGACTCTTCACTTCCTATTTACTCCAGTAAATAGATCCTCCCTTCTGCACAGCAGCCTTGTCACCATGTTTTAAGTCCGAGGACATGTGCAGAAACCTTTGTACAATAATTACAGAAAGTTAGTGGGGTAGAAGGAAATGTTATCAGCCATTATCTCTTGCTCCAGAGGATGTGAGGAGAATATAAATAAATCCAGACACTGCAAATGCTTTGCTGCAAGCTAGGCGGTTAAAGTATTTCAGATTCCTACAAGTCTATTTAAAGCAACTTAAATCTTTTCGATGGCCAGTAGTTCACTACAGCCTAGCTGCTTGCACAGGCTAAGCTTCCCTAACATGCTGCACAAAATCCACGGGAAAATGGCTTCAGCTCCTGATGGATATTAATACAGATGAGATGTTAGGTTACAGATGGGTCTTCAGAAAATATTTTAGGCTACTTTTATTTACTTTAGAGATACACGAGCTCCCTTTTAAGGCTTAGTACTGTTTCCTAGGCTCATATACTTCAACCTTCAACCACATTGGTAAGACTTCCACATTCAGAGCAGTGGCAGGTCAGAAGCTGATTTTGCAAAAGCTTATAGAGATGGGGAACAATTTAACACTCTCCCAGCCAGGAAGTACTGCCCAGCATTTGCTGATGATACTGAAAATACCAGCTCTACCACAGCTTGACTGGCCAGTATATGTGCGGGCTACTTGGAAGGCTGTGCAGTGCTTTCACTGTCTGAGTGCTTGAAGCTGCTCACAGCTTCTGAGAAGTGAACTCGGCTTACATGCTGCCGAGGAAGAAAGCCAGTGGTAGTAAGGGAGGGGAGAGGAAAGGGGATAGAAGTGGATGGAAGGGAAGAATATTGCTTGCATGAGTTCAGCCAGAAAGAAACTTCATCTAAGAAACCAGTAGAGAAAGAATTAATATATTGAATTTTACAGCACTTTTCTTCCCCGACTCCTCCATCCCACCCCACCCCCCTTCCCAGGATACAGTGCAGACTGTAACCAGCCACAAGAAAAATGAGAAATATGAGAGTGATCCATCATTTGGGATAAATCTAAGGGAAAAAATATTATCTTAAAACCAAAAAATGAGGCACATCATTGCCTAAAGAAGTCTGGTCAGTAACTGGAGTTATGGAGTTAAGGAGGAGTAATGAGGAGTTTAGGAGAACATCTTCTGCATACCGCCTTAGCAGAAGTTGGAGAAGCAGGGGAATTCAAAAGGAGAGAAAACAATGGTGTTCAAGAATGCAGCAGAGGAACAAACTGATGAGATACCACCCTGGGGAAAGCCTAGAATATCTAGAAAAAAGTTTTGGGACAAAGTGCTATTTGGGTAACTTGGAACTAAGAGCAAAGACTAATTGAGAAACACTGTTTTGTAGATATCTTTTGTAAATAAACATAACTGCATCAAAGATGTCCAGTAAGTTGCAAAAATATTGATAATGCTTGAGAGCTTTATCAAGCTCTCATATCCAAATGATTCCAGTGCACTTTATAAATTCAGATGTAACGTCATCTAACCAGCATGTTGCTCCCACAGAGATGGAAGGCAACAGCCCATTTAATAGCTCACAGTGCCACTCCACAAGCCAGGGAAAATGACACTGTGATCCACTGAAATAGAGGGAAGTGGAAATAAGTAGGACAAAATTGCACAAGCTAGAAATGGGCCCACACATCAAACTAATGGCTCTGTTCTTAGGGAAGGAGAGGAAGAGTCTTTATGGCCATCTGGAACATGCTATTACCTACCTCACCTAGCTTCTATCAGTATTCTGGAGAACTGGTACTACACTGATTAAAGAAAAAAGTTTTACCTGTATCCTACATTTTCCTTTGGTCCACATAATGCACGTTGAAAGAGCGTAGGAAAAGCCAGGTAAACAGTTGTAATTTGGATATGGATAGTGCAGGCTTTTTATACTGATGTCCAAAGACCAAAAAAAAAATTATTTTATTCCTTTTTAAAATATGTAAGTAAAGCATGGAAGACAATACTGGAGAGTAACATTTTCCCACAACAAATAAAAATAAAGTATTAGATATTATTACCCCCTTAAACATACCAAGATGCCGGGTACTATCTGTCCCCACTGGGGGAAATTTTTCAGCATTTCCTTTGTGGGGAGGAATGTTGGACCTCTAACAGTGAAAACAATTATTAGACCTTTTTCCCCTAACTACCTGCTTATGTGTTTGAGAGGAAATGTTGGAACAACAGGCAACACAAAAAACCAAATGTTTTAAAATAGGACAAGTCCTCCCCTTTCAGTTGCTCAGCATTATTTCCTTGATATTTTGGTTAAAAAACAGGAAAAGCAAAGTAGAAAAAAACCCTGAATTTCTAACCTATAAACAATTTTTCTTCCTTGTTTTTGCATTTGTGTCAAAAAGAACTTGAGGATGAACTATTTTCCACATTCCTATTTCATGTCTCTAAGTACTCTGTCAGAATTATTTCAGCTTGTGCTGCAAAGAGAATCTAAAGAACAAATTTTTATTCTACACTCATCATTTTCCTTCCTTTCAACTGCAGTTCTTATCAGCTTGTGTCACACAAAAAAGAACCAAAAACTTGAAGACATGCTCTGTGGTGAAAAATCTCACACTGCTTTCCAACATGATCAAGGCTAATCAGCTAATAACAGCCACAAAATAAAAATAATCAGTTCTAGAAGTTCTAAATGAGAGAAAAACAACAAAGCCAGATAATCCTAAAAGGTTTGGTTCTTTTCAAGTAACAAAATCAATTTGAAGCCTTTTTATTATTTTCCTGGGAAATTTAGTGATAACTAAGGGGATGCAAGGTAGATACGCAACGCAAGAAGGATATTTTGGAGGTCAGTTGCTATTTCTTGTTCCCTTTTCTTAGCACATGAGAACAATGAATCCAGCACCAAGGTGAGTGGCAGCAATAGCATCAGATTTAAGACTCATTATATGTACTTTTTTAAGTGCAAGTAGACTTTGAAATTTGGCAGCAAGCAAGTAGTACTTTTCACTCACAAAATGAAATATCTGTATGCTTAATAGGACCGTTATGGTTTCACTACATACCACTTGCACAGCCTGGGGGACTTCATTTTGAGGAGCTCTATCCATGATGAACAATATAGATCTATGGAGAACTGATGGGCTGCAGTGAGGAAGAGACAGAACACACATTGTTCACGCCTTCTCCAGCTGATTTTCAATAGCCAGTGGAGACCCATAATAATATTTCTAATAAAAACATTGAAGTATGTGGCATATTCTGCCCATTGTATTTAATCCAGCCATGTCTAAAACCCTTACCTTCATTTTACTAACCTCCAGTCACAGCCCAGGGAT
The DNA here is from genome assembly GCA_013398295.1 of Chionis minor. Lineage (NCBI taxonomy): Eukaryota > Metazoa > Chordata > Aves > Charadriiformes > Chionidae > Chionis > Chionis minor. Next base: position 934,254 of record VZSF01004389.1, read on the forward strand.
ATCAGAGTAGCACAATTAGCTGAAAGTGCTCAGCCACCAGAGAGTGGGGACTGTTTGGAGCCTGGGAAGAGCATTTCAGTGTCAGCACAAGGCAGTTTTTGAGAGGCACACAAATAACTTGACAGCATTCCACTAAAAGTATTAGCAGCCATAGCTAAACTCTCCTAGCAAATAAGCAAGCATAACTACAAGCAAAGTCAACAATCTACAAAAGCAGAAATTTATCAAGAGCAATGAGGCCTTATATTACTTAAATCAAGACGGAGCATTACTCGCAGAACCTGATGATTCCACCCAGCTTCAGCGTAAGGTCTAGGTATTGAGCTAAAATGAAACTCGGGCACGATGTTTCCATTAATGTACGAATTTCAAAGTTCATGTAAACATCTTTTTCCTTTCCTTCAGTACCTTACCCTTTATGCCCACACTTCTTTCATGTTAACTCCCAACTTAGCTTTGCTTCCATCCTTGGCAATCAGAATCTTTCAGCATGCAGCCTTGGTATTTGACTTAAGCCCTTGTAGTGTAATAACTTTTATATCTTCTGCACTAGCTAAATATTTTAACACATACTAAGGTTGGGGTGCAATAAAATAAAAAAAGGCCAAACAATCTGAAGTAGCTCAGAAAAGCAAATACACTTGTCCTAGTTTGAGAACAGTGAAAGAAATGCAAAAGGCTTCAGATTTCTTCATGTATTTATTTAATTTGATCTTTCTAACTTTTTCTGATTAGCCGCAAGAATTATTTCAGTTGAGATGCCAGCTGTTCTAAGAAATTCAGCTGAGTCCCATCTGGCCTAAACTATAAGGCAGTCTGATATTATCAGCTGCTTTGAGCAGTGAGCTAAGACACAGCTGGTTTGAAATTCAGATCTAAGACACACCAGACCATGAGCTGTGTCGAATGTCAGTCTGCCTCAAGTGCATTTGCAAAGCACAAGGCAAAGCTGAGTGTCTGAATAAAAAACAAATGCCCTCAGAAGCGACAATATCTATCATAACCGAAGTCCTGGAATGTTGTGTTATAATTGGAAGAAGCTGTGTACCGATCACCACATCAATGTGATTTGTTATGTACCGATCACCACGTCAGGCTGGCTGAGAACATCTCTCCTCTACTACTTCTGTATTTTCAGAGGTGCAAGCCAGAACACAAACTCATCCGTGAATTAGCAGAGTTCAACATCATTAACACTTACTGCTCAAATCTCAGTCATACAAGTATTTTTGGTTAAGAAAGGTTCATTCTAATTCATGTTAGCAACATAATATGTCCCATGTGAGGTGTATTGTGCAGTTTGGAAGTATTCATTTCTTATCAAAAAACTAATCCTCCACAAAAAATATATCCTTTGCTTTGGGTCAGTCATACAGTGTTCTCCTGACAGTCTGAGCTGTCTGTATAAACCGATATACTCAGTTTGACTTTATCTACTCTCCATATGGCTATAACCTCACTTATGTTCATTACGCTATACTTCCAATGACATCAGAAGAGCTCAGCCTTTGGCTCACGGTGTAGGTACAGGAGAACTAACCCACCTGAGCCTGCTTAGGGTGGTCTGCTCTCCATTGCCATAGCTTTCCAGAGTGCCCTTGACACCATCCTGTCCTGCCAAGCTGCACAGCACAAGTGTGTGTATATACTCCATTTCCCCCTGTCACCTCCGCGACTGAGAGAGTGTCAGCAGAGCAAGCCAGTGGCATTCACCCCTTCCTGAGCCACCAGAGTGAGCCACAGGGTCCGCTCTTCCAAGAAGACTGGATCCAGCTGGATGACATAATTCATTTAGAAGAGCTGAGTGCTGTGTCTCAGTGTCCGCTGTGAAATCTGAGAAGACTGATGGTCTGTTGACGGCAGCATAACTCTGCCCTAACAGGAGAATGAAGACAACCTGCCAAACACTACTGATTTGCTAATGATGCTTATCTGCTGTAACCATCACAGAGAATTGAAAGTGGCAGAGTGAAGAGAAGAAAAACCGCAGGGAAATCAGTTTGAAACAAGCTTCTAGAGTTGACCAAAGGAGTAGGAAGGCTCTAATTTGTGCAAGACTCTTAGTAAAATCAGAATTTCTCTCAAATACGACACCAAAACTTAGAGGTGATTTTGCAGGTTTTGGCCATGGGCTGTCTTTAGAGCTGTATGCCTCATGCACGATATCTACAAGCAAAATGGCTTGAAGTTAAAAGAGCTTTTGCAAAGATGTGTAAAACTTCTCTTGGCTTTGAAAGATGCAATTATTAATCAGAGTATCTCTGAAGGTGGGGGTGGAGGTGGTCTGTGGGAAGATGTCCTTAACCTAGCTGGGGACTGAGCCCAGCTCTTGGGGCTGAGGACCGCTGGACTGTGGGGCTCCACATACCCAGAGGAAAGCAAATGAGCTAAACACTCTGCCATGCCAAATTAAGACACAGAGTTTGTTGTGGATCAGAACCTGTGACTGCTTTGTCACCACGATTGAGGTCAGCACTAGAGTGAACCTCCAGAATAGGGATCTAACATAGATTATAACAAGTTATAGTTACAGTCTATTCAAGTTGAGAAATAAAGAATAACAGGACAGATTTCCAAAAATCAGATATACATCTATTGGGCCTAAGCTCCACTGTTTCCAACAAAGCATTTTCTACTATTTTGACAGTTCTCACTGACTGATTTTTTCTTAGTCGGACTTTCTGCACCTGAGAAAATTCATCACTTAGCTAGAAACAAAAACCCAAGTTGTCCAGGGAAAGGGTACACAGTTCACCTATAAACCAGGCCTGGCAGATTATCAGGGATAACTAGGGCGTATAGAAAAGGTTTTACAGTTCTGCCATCTGGTACCACAGTCCTAATGATCTGCATTCCCCATGGAAATGGCCTTAGGGCAGCGTGCTTGTTCCTTGGTATGCATCTCCCACAAAAACTTCTGTCCAGCAGAAGGCAAGAAGGGCTTGCTTTGCCAGATCTCTATTGCCACTAAGTCTTGAATAGCATTGCTGTAATGCAGCATTATCTGCTGTTCTTGCCACGTTAGATATATTCAGACCATTTTTCTTTCCTCTTTCTTTTCTCCTGTTCCCGCGGATGTTGTCTATTTTTGAAAGAGTATTGTTAGATGGCTGCAAAAAGTTTGATGAAATCTTATTTTAGTCTTATATGCAGTCTGTCAAAATCTACATTCTTCTGAAATGGGATTGATTTGCTATGATTTCTTTTTTATAGAATAAAACTGGAAAAAATTCAGCCGGTGTTTAAATATCTTTTTGATATTTTTGGAATAGAATACAGCAGTGTTCTGTAGTGAAACAATAGAAGGTTATCCCTCTGCAGAGGAGAGATAAGAAGTATTGTAAATGCTCAATATCAAGTACATCAAAAGCTTGCTAATGACCTAAAAATCAAAAATTAATTGTTTAAAAATGGAAACATGGATGCCCACTGAACATAACTTAAAGTGATTTGCAGATAACATCGGAAAATCTGAGGCATAAAATGAGCTGCAACCAGCAAAGGACATAAAAGGCAGTGAGAAAAGCTTTTATAAATACATTCAGGGTAAACGATGGAGAGCATTGCACTGGTCTTAAGCAGGAATGGTGAAAAATGTATGAAGGAATGTAAAAGGACAAAGTGTTCAGTGCCTGAGCCTTCATAAAAAGAGTAGCTGTGACCAGATTCTTAACACATTTCAGTGGTCTGGAACACCGGCTAGAATTAGGAGAGAACAGATAGCAAATATTTAGCTGAGTCACATGTGCATGATAAGGGAGCCTGCTGAAATTCACCTTAGAAGATTAAGAAATAATGGAAACAAGCTGAACTACTCTGAGGACACACAGAGGACTGACGAGAACAACTATAGTGCTCTTCCACAGAAAGGGAAAAGGAAAAGCTGGAAAACTGTAGGCTACTCAGCTCAAGTTTAATACCTGGAAAGATACCACAACAAAATGTGAAACAATCTGTGTATAAGCATCTAGAGACATAAACATGATAAGAAACAGCTTGTATTTGTCAAAATAAAGTGTGATAAACCGAGCTAACTTCTTTCCAAGTGAGTAACTTGGCTTTTCAGAATAACTTGCCTTTTTGGGTGGAGGAAGGTAGTAGAGGAAATGGATGTTCAGTTTAGTGAAGTTGTTGCAGTTGCTGACAACCTTCACCACAAGCGAACTCAGGGAATGTGGCCTCTGTTATATCACCATAAAACAAGCCTATCAGCTGTGGAAAACGCCTGCTCAAAGAATAGTCAATAGTATTCTCAGTCCAGTTTGAAATTGTGCTGGCTTTTGAAATCCTGAAATCCTTCACAGTGTGGAGCTTCTGTCCTCAGCACACCTGTAATGGGAAGGGGTGACTTCTAGCCAGCAGGGAGAGCAGCCCTGTGCAGAGGAAGTGTGCCAGACCATGCCTGCACTTATCACAGGACAAACCGATGGAGCTCGAGGCAGATGGTTAGTCTGGAAGGACTAAAGCATCTCTGCGGGAGAGCCGCTGCTAAGCCAGTTCTCTGGCTATGCAGGGTGACTAGTTCTGTCAGGGCAGAGGGAAGTAGCCACGACTGAGTTCCAGTGACCCTGATTGTCTGTGACTGTCAATACAATTAGCAGTTTTATCTCCATCTATAAACCAAAGCACTCCTAGGAAAATAGTAGTTAGTATTGCACTACGCCACTCTGGCATCTGGCTATGAGCTTCTCTTCCCTGGTACCCTTTGGCAGGTGGAAAAAAAAATGCCTCTCTCAGAGGGCACCTCAAAAAGCACCTCGTTCAGCATGTCAGCAGAAAGGAAGGAGACAAATATCTGTCTCATGTCCTTGAGGTACAGCAAACAAATGCAGTCTGGTTGTACCAGCCCCATGATTAATGTCTGGTAACACTTAGTCACAGATGGGAAAGGCACATGTCCATATCAATTCATCTAGCTGGTTGTTAGTGTTTATAATTTAAAGTATCTACAACTTTATCAAAATATTCACCCATTCACAGATTGTACAATGATATATTTATACTAATTCACAGTGACTGAATTGATACTTTCAGGTTATCATCTACAAGTCCTAAAATCTGATATATATAGGAAACCTCCATAAAATAGATCATTTGGGAAGAAAGAAGGGATTTTTTTGAATACACAGCATTATTTTGTACGTGGACATTTGTTTACAAGGAGTATCAATAAGTTACTTTTATATCCCCAAGTTACAGGTCTTCATCAACTGAGGTACACCAATTGAGCAATTAACTGAGCAATAGAGGCATACATGCAGTCCCCTATAGTAACTTTATCTGACCGGCTGCCATAGTTAATTGGATCACAATGGATTGGATCACATGTGCCTAAGCCCTGTGCTACATCTGGATGTAGTCGCTGTATTTTTATACACCTTTTCTCAATTTTTCCAGGCTTCTTTATTAATATATAATAATAGTCCTTTACTAATAAAAGCAGTTAAGACTGTTCCTTTTCTTGTCTTTAAAAACAGGAGCTTAAGTAATAGGATCTATTCTTACCATGAAGTAAAAATACGTCTTTAATAATAAATATTCTGTGACTAAAATGCTTCTTTTTCTATCAGTTTTCCTATGGGTCATTTTCTTTCAATAAGCAAGGTCAGGGACAGCTACTAGACAGTGCAAGACTAATCTCTCCCTCAGGAGGGTTTTAAATTATACCTTTCCTTATCTGATTTAAGTTCAAGTAGAAACTGATCTATACGTTCTGCTTGCGGCCTTTGTGGTGTCACAGAAATGAGGTTATTAGCAAGAGTCACCTAAGGGCAAGTCTACAGGGGACACTCAAAAAGAGGGGTAAGATTTCATCCAAAGGCAAACAGTACAAAGGCAGAATGCCTGTAATTACAACTAGTTATGACAAAGGTCTAATGGCAGATAACTGCCCCATGTCAAACAGCAAGTGTTATGACATCTTTGGCTTCTTAGATTCCTGCTCTCAGCTTGATGAGGATGGAGAACAGAGAAGGGAGAAATCCTAAGTCCAAACTACAGCCCATATTCTTTACCTTCAAGTCAACAGCAAGGTGTTTTACCAAATTTGCTTCTGCATCCCCCATCAAACTAGTACCACCTACATCAGCAAAACAACTGCATAAAATAATCATTTGTCTGTGGGGCTTGGAAGGAAAGAAGAGTAATGACAGGAGTCTAAAATTGCCATGCTATGTTATCATCCAGCCAAAGCCATTCTTAGCTAGAAAGGAACTGCAGGAGAAGAGGCGGTAGCTCAGCAGAAAGATACTAGAAAGCAGTCAAGAGGAAAAGGAAAAAAGAAGCCTCTGGTTTTGCCGACTTCCAGCATTCTCAAGAAATCTCTGGTGTCTCCTCCCTCATTCATTGGTAGCAATGACAGAAATGCTAATGTAAAAAGGGTTTGTGAGTGTTTGTACTACAGGTTAAGTTGATAAAGGGAACAAGTAGCTTTTTTTCCACAGTGCTGTGTACAGACTGAATGTCAAGGTAATAGAGATGCAGCCTTTGAGGCAGTGCAGAGTTCACCACTGCTGATACCCCTGCTGGGACCTCGTTAGGGATGACTTGCAGCTCAGAAATTTGCTAGTGTGGAGGTGTGCCTGATCTCTTGATTCAACAGACTCATCAGTCATTCCTCTGTAGCACTTATTTCTCTCTGTCCAGCCAGTCTCAGCTGCCTCTTGTGACTGACTAAAATTTCAATGAATTCTTTCATCAACTTGAGGACAAGAGGGCCTCTGGTCTACCCTTTACACCACTAGAAGGTCCTTGTATTTGCCAGTCTGCGTGGAGCAAGCAACACTAGAGTCTAAGTTTGAAATATAGGCTATATATATTAGAAATTTAATTATGATAACCTTAAGGACAGTGTTTTGGGTAGTTCTCCTAAACTAATTAGTTGACTGGCTTTTTAAAGCTTAACTATTAATTTATTGTCATGGATAATAATTTGGAATGCAGCTAACAATCAGTGTCACTATATCCTTCACTAATTTTTCAATAGGAAAGACTTACCAAGATAATAGGTCTCATCATCCTTTGCATTAGCTGGCATGTTGCATTGTTTTTTGTGCTTTGGAAGCCTCAGAAAAAAAGCAAAACTTGGTTTGGGCAAACACCTTTCAGTGTCTGCAAGACTTCCTTTTCCTTGTTTTCTCACCATCACTCTTTGCTATGACAAAACTCTTGGATGCTGTCGTGGTTTGGCCTCAGCCGGCACAAAGAACCACGCCACCGCTCACCCAACCCTCGCAGCGGCGAGGGAAAAATTGGAATAAAAAGACAAAAACTCGTGGGTTGAGATAAAGGCAATTGAACAGAACAACAAAGAAAAACCGGCAAAACAACAACAATAGCACTAGCAGAGGAATGTATAAATAGGGGTAACGTACCGTACCGCTGCGCACCGACCCGACCCGCACCCGCACCATCCCCGCCTGCTCCCAAACTGGGAACTGCCCTCCCCGGCGGCTCCCCCTAAATACTGGAAATGGGTCACGTGGTGTGGGATACCTGTGCTGGGCCAGG